>JACVBY030000609.1:1392617-1842508 GCA_017589505.3 Metroxylon sagu
TTGCAGGCATAATTACTTAGATAAGCCAAATAGATTATATTGGACAAGCTTAGCCATCTATTTTTTCTTATATTGTAATACTCACATGCCATGTCCTCCCTTCTCAGAGGCTCTTGAGGATGCACCAAGTATTCTATCAGCTCGGCTGTCAGAAGATGCATGATGCGCTCGAATAAAACATGACTGAGAAATACTAAACCATCAAAACTTTACTTTTTTTTTTTTATTTTAATGAAAAGGTAGCTGGTCCACAAATTTCTCATCTTTGTATCACAACACATTACATGGAAAGAAAAAGTTGTTTCCACTACCTATTCACAAACAGACACGCACTCTCTCTCTCTCTCTCTCTCTCTCTCTTCCTCTTGTCTCATGCTAAAATGCATTTGATGTGGAAAGAAAAAAAAAAAAAGAGAGGAGGAGAACCCACATGGCCAAGGGGAAGGAGGAGAAGACAAGGGGGAGGGACTCGTGCAAGTGAGCTGTGACTGATTAATTGGCCCACCTTCCTTTATCGAAGGAAAGGGCAAGCATGTGATGCGGGTGGACATTCCACCACCTTTGTCTCTTTATCAACGCCCCTTTCTCCCCCGTGCCACCACCACAGTACAGCGTATAAGGATCAGCCTTTCTTCTGCGCCCATTCTCGCACCTGTATCTCTAGGACCCAACAATTCTTCTTCTGCCGTCTTTATCCCACGCCATGGCCATGGATTGAACAACTCGAGCCTCCCTAATTAATGTGATTGGTACATTGATCATGATGGGATCAGATAATCACAAAGGATGGTGGTCGGCAAATGGCATTGGAGGTTTGGTGCTATGCCCACCGGGCATGATTGGAGATAGGACAAATGATGCAATGCTTGTTCTTAAATGGTTGTTGGTTCTAGATTCATGTTTGCACATAAATGATTAGAGAGCACCAATAGAGCAGAGAATCAATGAATAGCCTCTTGTGCATGGTTGAGTGAGCTTGGGAATATAATTGGTCGTCTTCTCTTGTCCAAGTCTCCTATCAAGTGTAGAAGTAATTTTGAGGGCAATATCAAGGGAAGAGTTTTCTCACATGCTAAAAATTTAGGAAGAAAGGATAATCTTGAGGGCGCTTTTTGTCGTAGTATCATCATTTTATCAGAGTTCAATTCCAAATTTATATGGAAGTAAGTGGATGAATTAAAACATCTAAAATGACAATATCAAAGCTTTTTTTTTGAGAGAGAATGCGAAAGAGATTATTCATGTTATAATTATTTACATATGCGTCATCAAAGAGTTAAACCTTGAACTCCTAATTATTAACCAAAGAAGGATATTATAATATGGCCAATTAAAAGTATGTTATAAAATCTCATGTACATAGTATTCATTTATACCCTTTAGATCACGCAAATTTTTTTTTGAACTCTAACCCTTTGAAATTTATTTTTCATAAGACTATCGATAAAATTAGAATTAAGTATTCCAGCTCTATTAAAATTTTGTTGAGAAATAACAATTCCTTCGATAGTAATTTAACTTTATACTTCCTTTTTTGCCTTCCAATTATTTTATACACATACAAAAAAGAGAGATAGATTTAGCTACATTCGAACGTAGTCAAGCGTAAATTTGATCACCTCTCACACCCTTAAATCAATATAATTTATAAATTTTAAAAATAAAAAAAATAAAAAAAATGGTGTGGCTCTAAGATTCGTAAAGATTCAAAGATGCGGAGATGATCGAATTCTAAACTTGACTACATTTTAAAGCAGTAAAGTTCAACTCTGTCTCTTTCTCTATATATAGAGAGAGAGTTGAACTTAACTGCATTCGAATATAGCCAAATTTAAATCCAATCACCTCCCCATCCCTTGAATCCACCTAGGTCACGGATCCTAAAGATAGAAAAAAAAAGTGGAGTAATTTTGGATTTCATGCGGATCGAAGGATGAGAAAGATGATTGGATCCTGCACTTCGTTATATTCAAACGTAGCCAAGCCTATATTCGATCACCTCCCAAATTATTAGATCAACCTAGTTAAAAGATCCCAAAGATAGAAAAAGTAAAAAAAAGATAAGATAACTTCAGGATCCGTACAAATTTACGAACGAGAAAGATGATCAAATATTGAAGTTAGCTACATTCAAATATAACTAAAACTATTGATCATATATATATATATATATATATATATATATATATATATATATATATATAGAGAGAGAGAGAGAGAGAGAGAGAGAGAGAGAGAGAGAGAATGCCAACATGGCACAAAAGTCTTACATGAAAGTATTTAATAAATTTTATTTTTAAATGATATACATTGCTTTCTTTTTTATACACATTGGAAATGAAAACAAAGGTTTCATTTTAGTCCCATTACTTTTGAAAGATCTCTGCGTTTTCTCCAAATTAATCCCCAAAGCCATCAATCAAAGACGGCCAATCGCCGTCAAGATTATGTTTTCAATGCATAAGAGAATAAATGATGTCCATGACTATACTTCATCTGCACACTAATCACTGTAATCATCGGACAACATAAAATATATGTAGTATCAGACAATGGTTGGTCTCTTGCTTTTAAGTTCCATTGTGTTGTTTTCTTTTAAAATGTTCGTTGGACAGCACACTGGTGAGCTGGTTTTCCTTGTCCATTCTCTCTCATTCATAAATATATTAGTTAAATTAGGAAAAAGGAGAGCTTCTCAACTGCAGCATAAGGCACAAAGTGACAAGAGGTGACCCTCGTGCAGAGGGATTTGATTGATAGCCCCTTGTACCTTCATGCATTACCCAACATTATTCTCATTATAATTTTACGGAACGCATGCAAGTGGGAATTGGACGTTCCTCCTTCTTGCACATGTACCGTTATCCTTTGCATCGTACCTGATATCCATACTCCTCACTTTCCCAAGCTGCCCATGGAGTACATGCATCAAAACCCGTTTCCAACTTGCCTTCTCTCTTCCCTCGACGGATGCATTGCATGAATGAAGCCCTTCTTACGTCTCTCTCAATCCCTTGTCATGGGTAAGGGTCCATTGCACCCCTAATTAAGGTGTGATTGGTACGTGTCCATGATTGCCATTGGACGATCACAGAAAAGCAGCCAAATATAGTAACCAGAATGTCATCATGCCACTTGTTACTGCTCCAAGATCGACGAGTCATGCAATAATAGGCATCCACAGATTACTCTGTCTCTCTCTCTCTCTCTCTTTCTCTTGTTTGCTTATGGTGGACAACCAAGTCAAATGTGATATCTATTTGTGATTAGGCTTGTATCGATTCCATAACTATTTTCATGCATGCGTCAGATCATGTTCTTTGTTATGCTGGTATGCTGAGATATGCCAAACTTGAAAAGATTGTGACCTTGTCATCTTATAGATCTTATTCAAAATTTGATCCAATTCTGGGCCACACTAGGTCCTTCTATCAATGCTACCGTCTAAAAATCTTTTCCTGATTATTAATTCAATTTAACAGCTCTAACATTGGTTGCAATCGTCCGCTTAACCGAGCTTCAGAAATAAAATGATGAGAACTTTCACATTGCCTCACAGCCTCTAAAGAACACAACTTGTGAGAGGTATAGAACCTATGGCTCCCTTTTCACTCCATATATTTTCTCTTTCTTTATTCCATGTACAGTGTGATAAGTACACCTAGATGATCCGCGCACATGAGAGAGAAGATCCAGCCTACTGATTGCATTGCCTCAATTCCAAGGGTCAAACAATCAAGCACGAATAAAGCCAACAAACATTCCGGCCAGCCAAAAACTTGATACATTTATTAAAAAACTGACCCATGTTGTGCCCATTTCAGACTCCATCAACATGATCTACCACCACCCAGGCACTGCATTGTGCCAACGTTTCCCATACGGCTCTCAGTTACAAGTTACACCCATGCTTCCACAGATGCCAGCCATCTGACACTTTGCCAACTTATGCTGACATGCATATCCATTGGATAAGGCTCTCTCTTTCTCTTTCTCTTTCTCTCTCTCTCTCTCATGGATGTGTTCATTGAGGACCGAGGAGAGAGAGGGTTCCACAGGCTCCACCGTAGCCTCCAAGCCTTAGGCCTGCAAATTCTCTTTGGCAATCAAATATATAACACTGCAAGTTATCCTTCACAAAAAGAGCAGAGAAACGTAGGGCAGAGGGCAACTGCGTCTTTGCTGTCAATCACCCATCCAAGGGATCTCCCCTGCGGCCAAACCCTACTGCTTTTTTTAATCCGCACTTCAAGGCGAGCAGTTCCCTCGAGCAATGTCAAAAGAATCGGCAGGCACACCATTTTGCTGCAAAATTATCGACCCATGTCGCACAGCCGAAGCTGGTCACATGCCAAATGGTCCTATAAGATATGCATGATCTGTTAGAAATTTTTGATTTCAAACATAGATCCTATGCAGCTAAAATACAATTTAAAGCTCTAACATTATTGTTAGATTAAGAGTTTAGATTTAATACGTTGGAGTTTTTTTTAGATCAGATTGTTGCAACATTTACGGAAAGATAAGAAAAAAAAAAAAAAAAGTGTGCAAGATTCCATTTGAAAAATTTTGTTATAGTTTTCTTTTCGGAAAGCCTACTCTTATGGTTTTTTTTTTTTTAATATCTAAGCATGCCTTTATTTTTTTTATTTTAATTTTGGATGGAGTTTTGGATCTTTTTAGTAGCCATCCACCCTGATGTTTTCCCTTAGAAGTGAAATGGGCCATCGTAATGCAAAAGATAAACAAGATGCAAGGCAAAAGGAAAAGAAGATTGAATCATTTCCTCCAAATTTAGCTATTAAATTTAAGAGTACTCATTGTGTAAGAAAGCAAAAGTGAAAAGATTCTCAGTGATTCAGGCTCGGAACGACTAGCTTTATGATTTAAGCAAGATATGCTGTTATGTAATCAAGAGGCAATCCTATAGAGATTTAATAATAACTATGAAAAAAAACCCATAAGAATAGGTTTGTAAGAAAATTTCTGAATTAAATGGTCGCCTCGTAAGCTAATATACATCCTTTTCTCAAAAACTCTCTCCCTTACGTCTCTCTCTCCATCTGAGACAATTAAGATCATTCACTTTTTTTTTTCTTTTTTGATGAAACTCCCTTACATCACCCACTTTTCCTTTTTTTTTTTTTTTTTTTTTTTTTTTGCGGTTTTCAGCTACTTCTCTTTATTCTCTACAGAACACAAAGATTTCATCAAGAACCTCTCTTAAACATACCAGGATGTCTAAAAGGACATCTAAAAAAATCTTGCAGTCTTTTGGTCATATATGATTTCCTCAACTTATGCAACTACGAAATGTTACAATGGAGAAAAATTCAGATAAAATTAGAGTAATTTTTTATCAAAAGAATAGAAAAATATTTCCAAGTATGCTTCAAAACATTAATAGAAAGAACAAAAAAAAAATATCTAATTACCTTGGACCCACTCGTATTTATTATAGTTCTAATTCAGATGCAACCAAAAGATAGGTTGCTGGAGTATATCTAATGGGATAAGCAGATCTACTTGGCATGTGAAGACCCGGGTTTTTTTTTGCTGCTGCTGTTGACAGTACCATACCCAACCTTTTTTCCTTCGCTCCAATGGGGTGGTGGCCATGTGCCACCTCAAGTGCTTTTAATTGCTGTCAATTCTTTATTCTTCTCACATCCCAACGCCCCAACTCATTATTGAAAGGCTCCAGGTATAAACATCCAACCCTCCTAATATACATAAAGTTCTTATGTTATAAACTGTCATGTGATGTACCAAACATCCATCCATAAAACAATACACCGGCAACATATGGAGATGCTTTCCCTAACTAACACTTTGACCATCCATGCAGAAGATTTTGGCTTGGAATTAGGAATTGGATGATACTCTCTTTGAGCTGTGGACCCAATGGGGCTTTGTTCAAAGACAGGACTTGAAACAGGACCCTTTTAACTGTCTTTTACCTGTGGTAGAGATACTGGGTTTTCACAGTAGGTAATTTATCTGGTGTGGGGTCTGTGGGCCTATATATAGGCATGCACGCCCCAGCGTTGGAGGAGGAGGGGCACCCATATCATTTACAGGCTCCTCTGAGGTGTGTTGAGGAACTCCTGCAACTCCTGCTTCAGTGCAGCAATGGTGCTTTTGTGTTGGGTGCTTGGGTTGACACTGGGGTTCCTGGTTGTCTGCAGTGGTTTGTTGAGATGGAATGAGGTGAGGTATAGGAAGAAGGGCCTCCCTCCAGGGACTATGGGATGGCCACTCTTTGGGGAGACAACAGAGTTTCTGAAGCAAGGGCCCAACTTCATGAAAAACCAGAGGCTTAGGTGAGCTTAGAGAGAGATGGGCACTTTGGACTTCTGAACTTCTTTTCCTTTTCAAATTTGAGATTCTAAAACAAAAAAGTCATTGACAGGAACTAAAATTTTCTTTATTGATGCATGAAGTTTTGAACCATTCTGTGAATAACTCATGGCTTGATACTCCTGGATGTGATTTTGCTTTCTGAGGGAATGAAAAACCTTTTTAATATTGAATGATAAATTCCTTTTATAATTTGTTTTCCCTTTGAAAAAAGTGGCCTGTCTCATGATAAAATAGTTGTAAATGAGATGCAACAAGATTTTTTTCCCCTTTTCTTGTTTTTCAGAAAGTCTGATTTTTGGGAATTGATGGATTTTTAGTGGGTGTTCCTTGTTAAAAATGATTTATATGACCCACCCAAAAAGAAAGAAGATTTTTATGTGATATGAAGGTTTTGCAGGATCAAAAAGGTGGATTTTCTGAGTTCAGTGGCTTTAGCTGGAAAGTGGTCTGTCCTATTTAAGCTTTTGTTGAACTCCATTTCCAAGATTCATGTCTGCTAAAAGGAATTCTCTTCACTGTTTTAACTGGTTCTGCAAGTACCTGCTATTTGATGTTACATCACAGTCCTTTTTGCTTTACCTTTCCTTAGCTATTTTGGTCTACTTTTTCAAGCAACAGAAATGCTTTGTTTGAGTCTACTTCTCCTGGCCTGGCAAGCATCCCTGGATTTTTTGCATTCATACAAGATTCTGTTTCTACCTACTTTAAGATGATTTCAGGAGTAAATTGTCAGCGTGACAATTGTCGTATATATACTTTTTTTTTTAAGAAATCATATACTTGCAATTTTTGTAATGTGGCAGCTATGGAAACTTCATCCAAGCAAAGTGTTTAATTTCACTGAAGTTTTAAAAGTTCAGGGGAGATATTTGGAGATGTTGCTGTTAAACATGATGCTTTTTTCCTTTGCAATTTGCTCCAGTATGATCCTCACTTATTGTTCTTCTTTTTTTTTGGGAAATTTATAGGTACGGGAGTTTGTTTAAGTCACATATATTGGGATGTCCTACGGTGGTATGCATGGATCCAGAACTTAATAGATTCATTCTCATGAATGAAGGGAAGGGCTTTGTTCCTGGCTATCCACAGTCCATGCTGGATATTTTGGGAAAATGCAACATTGCAGCTATACATGGTTCCCTCCATAAGGCTATGAGAAGTGCCATGCTTGGGCTTATCAATCCCCCAATGATCAGAGACCAACTCTTGCCAAAGATTGATGAGTTCATGAGATCTCACCTCAGCGACTGGAGTGGAAAAGTCATAGATATCCAGGAGAAAACTAAGGAGGTTTGTACAATTTCCAACAGTCTAATGGGTTATTTAATAATGATGGTACTGTGGCCTTCAACTTTAATTTTCTTTTCAGAAGGAACTTCATCTTTAATGTCCTCTTCCCCGCTAGTTTTTTTTTTTTTTTAAAAAAAAAAAAAAAGAAAAGAAAAAGAGAAACTCTCTTCTCCAGTCGTTAGTCGTTCCCTTCAATATGAAGGGAGGCAGGATTGAGGGGGGAAATCCTGATAACAGAAGCTTCTACAACAAGAGAGTACGCATATATAGTAACTGCAATACATCAATAGGATTTCTAGTTTTTTTCTAGTTACGATTTACAGTTCCATGCTTTAACCGAACCTGAAGTGAGAGAATCAATTTTTTAGACTTTATGGTTACCTATTAATTAGCAAAAAATAACAGGATCTGCTATAACTGGCATAAAGTTGGAACTTTGAAAGATAATGACCATGTAAAGCTTTCAGAGAGATCCTGTCCTGTTGTTCATTTTATCTAAGAAACCAAGGGAAAAAAGAATACAAAAACTTACAGAACTTATATCTAATTCAAATTGTTTTAAAACCACAGATTTCCCTTTTAAAATTTATAACACAATTTTCTTCTTGTTCAGATGGCGCTGCTATCAGCCCTGAAGCAGATAGCTAGCATTGAAAATGGTCCACTTTCTGAAGCTCTCAAAACTGAGATCTTCCAACTTGTTCTTGGCACCCTTTCCTTGCCTATCAACCTTCCAGGCACAAATTACCAACGTGCGTTCCAGGTAACTACAAATTCTTGTAATCTTTACCATCTCTTACTCTTTGCAAGGTTTTGGTTCATTGCTAATAGATTCCTTGTGCAGGCAAGAAAGAAACTAGTTGGCATGTTGAGAGATATTATTAAGGAGAGAAGAACTTCTCAGTGCTCCTATAATGACATGCTTGATTCCCTCCTAAAGAATGATGACACCACAAAAGTAAAACTAACTGACGAACAGATCATTGATCTGATCATCGCTCTTGTCTATTCGGGCTATGAAACTGTTTCAACAACTTCAATGATGGCTGTCAAATATCTCCATGATCACCCAAGAGCTCTTGAGGAACTAAGGGTACAAATAATTTTCTCGTACTAATCACATTAACCTTGTAATCAATTTTGCAGAATTTTTGATATCTCCTATTTGTTGTGCTTATCACTTGTTTTCAATTTGTAGAATGAGCATTTAAAAATCAGAAAAGGGAAGTCAGCAAAAGATGCAATTGATTGGAATGATTATAAGTCCATGAGCTTTACTAAAGCTGTAAGTCAATCTCTCCATCAGCCGGTTTTTCCTATTAATCTGAAACATTTTCAGTGAGATAGACCAATAGAAAAATGCTTTTCTTGTTATAGGTAATTTTTGAGACTCTAAGAATAGCCACAGTTGTTAATGGGGTGCTCAGGAAAACAACCCAAGATGTGGAAATGAAAGGTGGGTTCAGAAAAACAGGACCATATTTTTCCTGGTTCTTATCAATCCAATGTGCTATGTTATCCTCTTATTATTTCAGGAATTTAACAAAATTTGGGTCCTTAATGCTTGATATCTTCTGTGTTTTCTTTAGGATTTGTTATTCCCAAAGGGTGGAGAATTTATGTTTACACAAGGGAGATCAACTATGACCCATTTTTGTATCATGAACCTTTAACCTTCAATCCATGGAGATGGCTGGTAAGCAAGCGTGAAGTTGAAACATGATTAAATAATTCAAGTCTAGCATGCCATTTTCTAATTGAATTCAAACCTGCATGCTGTTTCACTAACTACCAGGAAAAGAACCTGGAGTCACACCAGCATTTCATGATGTTTGGTGGAGGAGGTAGGCTATGCCCAGGAAAAGAATTGGGGACAGCAGAAATTGCAGCATTTCTTCACTACTTTGTAACCAGATACAGGTCTGTCTCTGGCCTTTGATTATTAGATAGGTTTCTCTTATTCAGAAAAAGATCAAAAAATATTCATGAAAATGCTGCATTAGCTCACACATTTCTGTTGCTTGTCTTATAGTTCAAGCACTATAAATTCTCTCCAGTGTAATTCTGATCGTTCTCGAAACATTTCTGTTGCAGATGGGAAGAAGTTGGAGGAGACAAAATACTGAAGTTTCCAAGGGTTGAAGCTCCCAATGGGCTGCATATCCGACTTCGGGACTACTGAAACTCTTTTTGTATACAGATATAGATAGATTTACTGACAAGTAGTCAAAGAATAATGTTTGTTTTCTGTTGTTCAACAGTGAGACATTAGAAACATGGAGTATGCATTGCATCTGTCAAAAGTTTGTGTAAAGAGAGGTGTCATAGGGGTACCTAGGGATAGAAGGGTCATAGATATGTAGGCTAACAACAACTGATCGAAGGACAAGTGCTTGTCTTTAGTTGGGTGTTCCAAGTGGGGAGTGTTATTCTCTCATTTCCAAAGTTTCTAGGCTGAACTACTATGAAATTTTCTTGTAATACTATGTTTATAAAGCGAGGAGATTAACTATTAGCTGATAAACTAGCCAACTTATCATGCAGTCCTGGCTACCTTGTCTATTTTTAGATCCAAGGAGTATAACAGTAGATCTTACTCAACAAAACAAAGAGCAAGAACAACAAAAAAATCATATGTTTTTCTGACCTGTTCTAATCTTGCCATTTCTAAAGTGAACCAGTGTTTAAGATGCTTGAATTAGAGCGTCAGATCTATTGAAGGACATAAAAATTTATGTGTTTGTAAATTCATGCTAAACATTACAATGAGTGCAAACTGTTGGATCAAACTCAAAACAGGTAATTTTCAATTCAACTCCCAGAAATAAGGATGCTTCGACTGTTTGTATATATATTAATGACTCAGCAAAATTTGAAACTGAGAGAACACCTTCCTTTGAGAACTGGATGATATATTCAAAGAATAGGCCACAAAAGTGTGCAGAAGAGAATTAACAACTACGACGCTATGACTCTTAGTATAATACAATTAATTGCATGACATCCAAGATTTGAAGATAAACACAATCCAGCATGAGTGTCATGAAAGGGCATCAACCGAGAAGTGGCCACATACCTATGACTGCCGAAGGGCGGGCAAGGAATCAGGAGAGCTGTCAGGACTTCGCTGACATTCAGACAAACACCATCCACGCGTAACTTTCATTAATCCCAGCAAACATCCTTAATCTTCTTGTAGATTAAGTGGCACCAGCATGTATTTCTATGTTCTCTGGTTTTCAAGTGGATGTGAGATCAGATGAAAAGGCTGAATGCAAGCAGTCAAGGGGAGGAAAAACTCGCCTGCTTTAGCGCACTACGATGTAGATAGCAAACAGCCCTACACAAAAGCTCCGGCCTTGGGGATTTCTATTGGGCTTCGAAGCACCAGATGAGGTCCATTAGAATATATTCTTCCCAGCCTCAGCACAAACAAACCATCTGTTTTTTTTTTTTTTTTTTTTGGATGATAGGAATGGCAACTTTTGCCCATTTCATCCCTGATTTTTTCATAATGTTTCTGTCCACGCCCCTGGAATAATAATTTTAGTCTCCATCCTTGATTTTCCATGGGAAATAAAGATTCCTGACCCTGCCTCATTATCTCATTCCTATTTTTTTTTAATTATCTTTAAAAAAATACTTTTAAAAAAGTAGGAATATAAAATTAAAAAAAAAATATTTAAAAATTTAGATTCAGAGTGGGTTCAGGGCGAGCTTTGGAGCAGGGAATGTATATAGCTACCCGCTTCGACTCCGACAATGGAGACACCAATTTTTTCCAAACTTAGCTTGAATTTGGTCAAAACTTAAAGCCCCCATTCCGACTAGGGCAAGTTAGGATGAGTTCCTGTTGAGTTAGGATAAAATTATCATCCCAATATTTTGGATAGTGGCATAGTGCCATGAACGACACCTAATGGTTAGCATGTGTTACGTGGCATGGCTTTCACCTAACTAAACAAAATCATTAGAGGCTCACCTGCTGTAAATTACTGGTGCTCGAGTGCTCAGGGATGCCCCACCCAACTCAACCTTCTCCTCCGACGGGGGTGACCCGGTTCCCAAATTATGAGCCTGTTTTGAGGACTTACACAAAACGAGCTTATACGTGAGCTAATCGACATCTCGTTTTACATTCATGTCAAGACTTATACTAATAACATTCCAAGTTGATCATAGCTTAAGACCGGCCTCGTCCAAAAACGTTCTCAGATACTTAATAGCTCACCTGGAGTGTAAACTTGAGGGTGGTTGGTTCATCCACTCAAAGGATGAGGAACTAAGAGGATAAGAAAGTCAGTGACCCAATTAACTTCGTTAGCGAACTAAAAATCATATGATCCAAAAACTCAAATGAAAGTTAATAAATAGCAAGTGAACTTGAGTTATAAGTACATGTCACTTTTTTTTCCATCCAATGTGGAACTAAATTTGGTATATTATACTGGGATTGGAGTTCTAATCATTGATGTGTATAAAGATTGATGCCAACGAGATAGCATCATGGTGGGTTATTAGACATGCTTCGTATAAATGGGTACCGAAATCTCAAGCAGAAATTCGAAACCATAAACCTTGTTTCACGCCCGGCCAGTTGAATCCAATTTGATAGTTAAGTCGGCCCAGTTTAAGGGAGGATCTCCTAACGAGCCTTCTTTTGCCCAAGTAGGCCCAATTTTGTCGCAGAAGTTGAGGGCAGTCTAATTTTTTGGGATCCCGGAACGTTCAGGAAGCAGAACTGAGCTTTTTCCAAGTCGAGCTCAAGCCGCTCAGATCATTTGTCATTCCTAGCGCAAGCTTAAAATTCTGTATTAAATTGGCTAATAAATACTATGTACGTTCTTTTATCAAATCGACTTAAGGAAAAAAAAAAAAAAAAGTTATTAACTATCAAAAATGTGTCAAAACAAAATTGGTTCCAAAACAAATTTAAAATTGAATTGATCAAAAAAAAATAGTTATTAACTATCAAAAATGTGTCAAAACAAAATTGGTTCCAAAACAAATTCAAAATTGAATTGATCAAATGGATTTTGAATTAGTTTCATGATTGAAACAATTCAGTTCTACATCCAAAATCTTGCAATCAATTTTGATTTAGATGGTTTCAAATTCTGATATAAAACCAACTCAACCTGGCTTGCTTCATCCCTACCCAAAATGACTAGAGGTAAGAGCTCCAAGCCTAATCTCATGCCGCATGGCCATTATATCATGGCTTTAGTAGAAGTGGCAACTTTAGCAAAGACTTCAGTAGAAGCTTATTATGATAAACCCTCAAATTAAATTCAATAAAACAACATTAAGAATCATAGATGGATCACAAACATTCACATTGTGATATTTCTTTAAATCATTGATATTATCAAGCCTCGTCAATTTTCATAATGATTATGGTGCATTAAACCCTCTACAATCGTGCAAGTGATTTACACAATTTTTTAAGTAATAAATAGAATAGGACTCGACAATTAATGATATAAACTTTTTTGGTAGTACTTCATTCAATCAAGGCTACGATCTTGGTATGCTATCCATAAGCATTGTATCATGAGTTAGGATTAGAAATAGGATTAGTTTCATACACGGTAATTAGGGAAGAATATTATTTGAAGTAAAACTTTGTAGTGGCATTCCGGTTAAGGATATTTTGATAATATAATTGACCTTGGTTTAGCTAATTCTATGGTAGAAGCATTATTGAGGTTTAACAAGGATATTTTTTTTTAAATATCCACAAGGGGCTTTTGGAATCCACGTATTCTTTATTTAAAAAAAATAATTTACATACTTAACTGGATAATTTCTTCATGAGTATTAGACTTTTTCTTCATAGCCAATTCTTCCTCGGAAAGAATAAGAAAAAAAGGGGATCCTTTTCGTGTCCATAAAGAGAAAAAAAGTAAAATGAAATATCGAAGAAAAGAGTCCTAATAGATAAGAGAACAAACAGAGAAATGGATCATAACTCTTTTTTTGATACACAAGCAAATCATTTCTAACTGAACAATGGTAAGGTTATATCATTCACTCATCAGTCTTTCATGCCAATATGGGACTAGCATAATTCACTGTGATTCAACTATTCCTTCGAACCAATCATCATGAATCTTTGTGCCATGTTGCGATGATGGTCCGAATAAGTAACCAGGCCTAGGAATATCATTATTTGATTAAAGACTCAAGATTTTATTTTGAATCTTGCTTTTGTGTTTCAAGATTTTGGCAGGTGCAGTCCAATGATTGGCATGTTTTTGTGGCAATTCAACAAGCATGATCCCCCTTTCAGTCCCACAAACCATGGACTTGGACTCTCTGCAAGGCAGTGGCGTGATGCAAGAAAAAGAAATTGTGGAAGCTGGCACTGAGTGTAGGCTTTTAAAAAGCTCCTTTGTTGATCCATGTGATCCTTGCGTCCATGATCTGGCTTCGTTTTAGTATGCTTTCAATCTCATCAGCAACTTGGCTCATGATGTTTGACGCAGTGGTAGGTCGACGCATCACATGCAAGTGCTTTTCTGCATTCCCTTTCTGAGATGGAGTTCTCCACTAATGAATGCATGGTCTTCTTGGCCAATGACTTGAGACCAAAAATTCTAGAGAAGACTCGATCAGAGCTATGTCAGCTTGTAGAGGACTGACCGAGCCTGCATATGAATCAGTCTACTGATGTTATATTTTAAACTCACATCATGCCAAGCTCAAGCCTTGGCCGAATCAAACCTTTTGCAAGACCAAGTCTAACCTTCTTTGCTTGCCATTTGGCAATTGATTTAATCACTAGTCTAGTAATTTCTGCTGTTGAAGATTGGGTGTAGCAATTGATTTAATCAAACTCTCTTGCATCTCAAGAACATGTGCCAAGAATTAAAGCACTCCTATGGAGAACCAGATGCAGTTCCTCACCCAAGTCTTGAGTCGAAAAATATAGTATTCATTCATTGTCTAGCGGTGGATACCTTGCTTCTTTATCTCAGCCTATAAGCGCGTAGTTCTCTTCTAGGGAGCGATAGTTAATTATAAGAACACTACGGGTTGACTCAGAGACCATTGCCAGCCCCCTTCCACGCTACCTCCTGTGATGGCCAACCAGCGTCCCCATGCTTTCCAGTCAATATCATCTCTTTTGTACCGAGAAGGAAAGCATATTCTCCTTTGGTTCGGAGACAGGCCCTGCACGTTCCCAGCAACAGCAAGATCTCAAAGGGCGTCCAGCTGGCTGCTACCAAGCAGTGGTACCGCTGGCACATGAGAAAACGGAGGTAATGACAAATAAAGTGGAAGGCATTCTACAAATGAGACGAGTGTGACACCAATGCAAGCAAGCCACCCATCTTTGACGTTTTAACAACTACATGGCCCACGTAGCCACTCCCTCCCCTTGCATGGACGCATGCTGGGAGCCAAGTGGTGCGACGATTCAAACTTTGTTTTAAAAAAACATATATATATATATATATATATATATATATATATAGAGAGAGAGAGAGAGAGAGAGAGAGAGAGAGAGAGAGAGAGAGAAACTTGAGGAGGTTTGGATGAGATTATTGGCTTCGGATCCAATCTTGCCTGACATATGCCTTCACCGTCCCTGTCGACTAAAGTTTATCAAGAATTAGTATGACCTTTCATGTCTAAGTTAAGGGCCACTTCATTTGCCTTTTCAGAATGTTACAGCTGAATGAGCTATGCCGTTGTTGTTGTTGTTTATCAGGTGGGATCTCTAGGTCACTAAAGAAAAATATTGTTATCGTTGGAGATGACCATTCACTGACACTAATTTTAAAATTAACTTTTTAAATTTTATTAAAGATAAATTCTATATTAGTTTTGACTTTTTATGATTAGTACCGAAAATAATTTCAACTCCAAAAAACTGCATAAGGGCACAAAGGCATGATTTATGATGCAGCTAGAGGGCTGAAACTAAAGTTTTATTTTTCATTAAAAAAATATAAAAAAAAGCATAATAACGAAAGTCTTTATTAAGTGCATAACTGAATTGTATCAAACTGATTATAAAAACACGATGGCATTAAATTAATTATTTAATTTGAATTTGATTTAAAATTAAAATAAATTTATTTTGATCATAAAAATAAAAAAATATATCTCTATATCCATTTAACAATACAAATAAAATTGAATTATATATCAATAGAATGTTCTTTTTGTGGTTAGAAGTTTAAAATTATTATCTCACTTAAATAATTTATCTATTGATAATTTTAATAATCTTTAAGTTTTTAGATATCCTTTTTTTTTTTTCAAACTCAAACTTGATCAAATTTAAATTGAATATTAAAATCTTAAACTCAAAGCCGAATCTAATCTGATTTTTTACCATTTCAACTTTTTTTTTTTATTTGGGATTTAGATATCCCTAGGATTTAGAATCCTAACGTTGCCATCTCTTGTCATGGCACAAGTCTGTTTTACCTATTTCCACCTCTTCAAGTGGTGTAAAGATGCGAATTAACGGAGTAATGGGAGTGATTGGAAGAGTAAAAACCAACTTTGCAACTTTCTTTAGTGTGATATTTCAGTGATTTCCGAAGCGTCTCTCTTCATAAAAAGAGGAGAAAAAAAAGGCCCACTTAACAAGGCATTTAAATCCATTCGTACCTGCGAACGGAGATCTGGACACAGTTTCATAAATTTACAACATGAAGTCCTTCGGAAGGACGGACGAGGTGCGCTCTGCTTTAACTGGCGGTCACTGTATTGTCGCCCAGAGAATGACTGCCAGCTACTTTCACCGTGTGATTCCCAGGTTGCATTGGCCTTCATTAAATTTTTTACTGTACTTCGCATGCCCATGGCAAGGCTACAGTATATTTTCATCCTCAAACTTTCACTCAAAATTCATTTTAACCTTCGAGTTACAGTTTGGTTCTTCGTATTTAGCCCGAAAAATGCCTCAACTATCTCTGCTAAAATAGATTGCGATATGCCTACATTTAGTGGGTGCCAGTCAGTTTGTAGGCAGTATTGGGAACTCATCTTCCCCATTATAAATGGGATTAGGTATGAAACCTCTTGTCACGTAGTGACCCACTAATGTAAGCTAAATTCCCAGCTTACATGCCAGCTGGAATACGGAAGGGCATGAAATTGGTGTCGGATAACAAACCTAAGCCTCAGTTTTGACATGCATGGCTCATGTGGGGGGTGTGGGTGCTATAGTCGCCCTACATTGAGAATCTCTTCCTTCCTTTTACGAAGTCCAAGGATGGTCGAGCTTGAAAACAATGCTACAGAAAACCTTGGCCGTAAGCGCAGTGAGAACGCGCCCACTAGTACGGCCACGGAAGCTTGAGTTGAAGGTGAGCCCATTTGTTGATTGTTGCCGGTGTTCTTCTTTTATTTTGTATGGGTGGACTAGGGAGGGTTCTAGCCTCACCTCCTATTTATTTATAGTTGCAAGGGGATGGATTGACCCAATTTTGATAATTAATTTGACTCAACTCACATCAAAGCCATTTGGCATGGGCTCGAACCAAAAATATGGTCAATTTCAGATATGATTTAGGTTTGGATCCTTAAAATTTTAAATTTGAAGCTGAAACAAAATGATTTGGAACTGTTGGACCATATAATTCAGAACTAATTTTACTTCCATAATATAATTTCTTGATAATTTATGTCGGTGATTATGATCATGCATGGTTATAAATTAAACTCTGTATAGAATAAATTATGGTTTGTGTTTAGGGTATTTATGCTCGAATTTATTTCGAAAAATTTAATTTTAAATCTAATTTATTCGGAAATTGATTATGTTTAGTTCTAATTTTTTGAACTCATTCAAATATGGTCTAATTTTCAACTATGAATCCCATCCATTGGCCAACCACCCTTTCAAATAGCTGCGAGACTTAAATGTATCCTAGCAACTGGTTCAAATAAGGCTCTAACTTTCATTGGGTTAAAACTTGGTTCCTGAACTAATTGAGGGTCATGCTCATAGGATCGAGGAAGTGAGGATGTAAAGGGAGGATTGATGTCTTTTGAAATCAAACCCATGCCCGCTTGCCTTATGTGGCCAGATAGTCCCATCCAAACTAAATTCACCGGTGGCATATGTTATTAGTAGAGATAAGAGTTAAGACTTAGAGATGTGGATGCTTTCAAGATGAACCTATACTAAACAATAACAATAACCTTCATATTTGATGTGGTCCGATTTGACTGAAAGATCTATAATAATATATGACCGAATCAAATACTAATATAAAGAGGGAAAACTCTTTCAAAATTAAGATCATCAAGGGTCATCCGATATAAGAGACTGGCTTTAAGAATAATTTCTCAAAACATTTATAAAAATAACCTTAATCATTTCAAATAAATAAGTTCTCTCTTTGCTTGGGTCCTAGGCAATTTATTTAAGAGTTAACTTTCTCCTAGTCCACTTTTGAATAAATTAAGCATTGGCAGGTTTTGTCTGAAGGAAAACTTTGCGCTTTTTTTCGCAAGAAAGCAAGTGATTTAATTGGAAGGATGCTCTATCATTCGAGTGAAAAAACACTGCCATTCGAGTGAAAACGTATCTTGTCCATTGGCATGCGGAGATCAGATTTGAGCATTAGCAATATTAATACGTGTCACTATTAAGAGAACGCACGTGCTATGCATGTAGAGTACTTTATATACAAAAAAATTAATAACTATTAATGCAAACATATAATAGAGAATAAATTCATTTGTGAGTAGATTTTTATGCTTTGTTTGTTTATAATAGATTTGCATTAATCATAACTATCAGTTGAAGTTCAAATGAGAAAATTAGAAAAAGACAAATTTATATTAGTCCAAAGAATTTATATAACTTTATTAATTGTTATAACAAAATAGATTAAATTATATAACCTAATTGATGCCAAATGGGTACAATTTTAAGTAAGCTAAAGTAAATAAGAAAGCAAATGATACCATGTATAGAGATATTGATGCCATTACTTATTATCCTCGGCAAGGAATAGGTTATAAGTTGAAATAGAATTTTGACTATCATAATAAAAAAATATAAGGAAAAAAGAATTGCAAGATTATATCTAGCAATAATAAAAATATAATAAATTAAATATATAATCAATAATTATCTATAATAATTAAAAGTATCATATTAAATTCATATATAAGAGATGATGAAAAATCTTTAGCTCGTCAATTGTATATACAAGCAAGAAAGAGATATATTAATATTTAAAAAAATTTAGCATTATTGAAAATCAAAAATCAAGACAAATAAATTTATCTCAACATTTTTTATTATCATAATAAAATAGTACATAGAATCATAGAATCTTTTTATGCATATAAAGAAAATAATTCATACCTATAATGTAGTACAATGACATATAGAATTACAATATTCTTACAATATGAGGCTTTTTTGGAATTATCATCTGTTCATAAAATTGAAAGTAGGTCAACCCTGGATACACTCTAGCCTGAGGCTAGCCCTTTTTTTTTTTTTTTAAGGCTTTGGGCTGGGCTCAAGTTAAATTTTATTTTAGAATCAAAGTCTAAGCTTGACCTAGGTTCAAGCTTGGATCCCATATAAATCCCAATCAGGCCTACACACAACAATCCATCTGGCCAAAGATTGGGTCAACGAAATGAATTTCAGTTTTTCAATGCCTTCAAAATATTTAAAATAATTATAGATAAGCGCTTAGCAGCAAAATAAAGATCACAAATTAGTTGATTCTCAAGTAGAAGAAACTTTATCATGACAAAGAGAGCTATTCTCATGTAATGTATTAGAAATCTAATATAAAATTTAAAAGGCTGACTAATTATAAAATTTTGGATCTTTATCTGGGGTGGAATCAAGCTTGATTGAGGGCCAAACTTTGAGTCTTCTTTAGGCTCAAGCTTCACGTCGATTAAGTTTGAACTAGGCTCGGCTGGATCAAATAATAATTCGAGCTAGCTCAAATTTTTGAGATCTAACTTTAAGCTTACACTTTACTCAAATTAGCTCAAACTTAGCCTATGGCCCAATTTAAAATTAGTCCAATCCGACAGGTTGTGAGTAAGGATAGTGATAGAGTAGATTTAGGGTGAAGAATATATTCCTCATCCCCACATTCGCCTCGCCCTGCCCCTATTTCCCTTCTATACCTCTCGTCTCTAAGAGGGAATGATTTTCCTCCATCTCCACCCTAGAGATTCCCCATTCCTCTAGGAGAATTCTCAATCATCTTTTTTCTATTTTAAAAATTGATTGTCAATTTTGGTCCCAATTCTACTATAAAAAAAAAATCAAGTTGAAATACAAAATCTATTATAAAGCAATGAACATTTAAAATGTATTAAAAAGCTCACATCTTAAGAGTCTAAAACCAATATTTAAAATACAATACAAGGCTCAAATTTGCATAATTGAACCTCTTATGATGTATATTTAGGAAATATCGCTTTAATAAGGTACAAAGGTAATTTTGTATTTGACAAAAATGATCTAGTTTTGGAGATAGGTCAAGAGATGGAGAACTTAGTCTCTATCTCTAAACCCAACAAATTTTTAAAATTTCTCCCCATCTTCCTTCTCATTCTCATTCTCATCCCCATTTAATCACTTTAAATCCATTCCTATAAAGCCGGTGGAAATTGGTTTTCTCATCCCCATTGCCAACCCTAATTGTGAGCTAGTCTAAGTCTACTTCTATCTTTATTTATTCAATAGTTTTTGAGCAATAAATGAAGTAAGATTCTTAGAGAATAAAAGGATAGTATGTTACAGTAAAGAGAGAAAATAAAGTAATAAAAAGTTAGGAAAAAGGAGTGCAATAAAAGATTATAAATATAATAGAGAAAAAGGAAGGTAAAATAAATTTTATACCTAATAATTCACAATGAGAGATCGTTTAGCCTCTTGTCCACTAGTGTTATGAACCCATATCTAGCATATAATTTTATATTTTTAAAATAAAAGTAAGGTAGGTTTAGGAGATATGATTTAAAATTAGGAATAGGAAAGAAGATGGGCATCAGCCAATAAATCCTTACTTAATCTGTTCTCAAACTTTAAAAACCACATTAATTGATACCATTTTATAAAAAAGCTAATTAAGAGTTGAATGATGGATGATTAAATATATTAAAGAAAGACAAGATGATGACTAGGTTCAGTAAAGATAATCAATATAGAGAGGAAAGTGAGATTTTTCCTTTATCTTTCATTCATATCACATTAAAGTAATATTAATAGAAAAATTAATATTTTTCTTTTTCAGAAGATACATAGAAGGAATATAATTGCTGACTATAAATAAGAATGGATAAAGAGAAATTAATTAATTATTTATGCGAAGTTAACTTCAATATTTTTTTTTAGTAAAATACATCTTTTACCTAATGTATGGAAGTAGTGGTATTAATGAAAAATTAATGTATTCCTTCTTCAACTAGAAGATGAACAAGAAAATAATACATCATTATAATCAAGAAGGTTACAAATTGACTAAAAATATATTATTTATGATAAAGATCGCAAAACAATAGAAAATTCATTATTTAATAAAATTAGTTGCTGATTTCTAATGAAGAAATGGCTAAATAAAATTAATTAATCATATATGTGAGGTTAATTTACAATTTATTTATATATTTTGTAATTTAGAATTTATATATTGAATGTTATGACATAGAAATGGAGATGAGAAATTGGATATTGAGAGAGAAATATGTTTTCATTTATATATGTAAATTAATTTAAATATTTTTTAAAAAATATATAAAAAAATATTTTTGTAAAGTTACACGAGTATGAGTAAAGTTGAGTATGATCAAACTGTTCTACTATTTGTTTGAAGAATGTTATAGATTATTGCATGAAGGACTAGTGAATGCAATTCTTGGCATGCCCTCTAATGATGGTTACATGACCACTATCTATGTCATTAGTTGTCTCGACGAGTATCATTCAAAGACATTAATCATCCCCTAGTGGATATCTATCACCACATCTACAGAAGGGTCACATGTGGAGTTAATTTCTTCAAAGCACGGCACATTCCCCTACACCACATCTATTTTATTTTACTTTATTTTATTTTTCAAGCAAGTTCATCCCTGGAACAAGGGGCAGTGGACCATGCAAATCAGATCCCTTGGAAAAGGGGGTCAGAATATAATAACATGCATAATTGAAGGCTTTTTTTCCCATAAGATTCTAAATCATTTCCTCAAATGTGAAAGAAAAAAATATGCACAAATCTAAAAAATAAAAAAAATAAAAAAAATAATTTAAAAATTCATATGAACCTAAGAATAATATATATATATATATATATATATATATATATATATATAGTAAGAATTGTTTGAATTAAGTAAGTGTGAATTGTTTGTCCAATTAAGTTTAGTAGCAAAAGAGTTCGTCCATTTAGTAGGTTATTCCTAATTATGTATTGAATCCTAAATGAATAAATAGAATAAATTCTTAATGTATTGTTTCCAATATCATGGTCAAAGGCTAAATATCTTAAAGGCTTGATGATGCAATTTAGGTGGTTTATAACGATGGTTGCATGATACCATTCAAAGCATTAAATTAGATAACGGGAGCTTTCAAGGCCTAAACAATAATGCCGAGTTCAATAATTTTAATGGGATTAAAATTTTGACCAGGCTCGAGTAGTTCAAAATATTGCACAACCTTTATGCCATAACGATGTTGGCGAGTGCTTTAGTGGAGGTACATCATATCCGGGATAAGGTTATTACAGATATATATAACTGTTTTGACTTGAAATTTTTGGAGAGCCTTTAAGGCGCGTTATTTAAGTACATGGAATAGAGAATCTCAAAGTAGGATATCCTTTTTATCATAGTTTAGATGGCCAATTTTTTTTGAAATTACAATGAAGATTTTGATAGATGTAAATTTTTTTTTAAAATTACAAAGATATTATGGGATAAAAAAACATTTTGAGATGATTAAAATTTTCATATAATTATTGCCCTAATTATTGCATCATAAAAATATCATTTGCCTGAAACGCTCTGACTCTGTATCCGATCACCGTATGCGGACGCGATAGCGTCGGAAGCTACTCCCCGATCACCGTATGCGGACACGATAGCGTCGGAAGCTACTCCGTGGCCGCCGCCCCCGCACGTGCGGACACGTGATGGGCTCTTTTATAAACGACCCGCCCTTTCCTCCTCCCCGCACCCATTCTGCTTGCCTTGGTCGAAAGAAGATAAAAAAGAAGAGGCTTTTTTTTCTTTTTTATATCCCCTTCCGTTCTCTTCTTTTTTCCTTCACCCCTTCTCTTCTCTCGATCTAGGAGAGAAAGACGACAATGGCGGGTTCCGCTTCGATCCCGAGCACGCCCTTGCTGAAGGACGAGCTCGACATCGTGATCCCGACGATTCGGAACCTGGATTTCTTGGAGATGTGGAGGCCCTTCTTCCAGCCCTACCACTTGATCATCGTTCAGGATGGGGATCCCTCGAAGACTATTAAGGTCCCCGAGGGGTTCGACTACGAACTGTACAACCGGAACGACATCAACCGGATCTTGGGTCCCAAGGCTTCCTGCATCTCCTTCAAGGATTCGGCTTGCCGCTGCTTCGGCTACATGGTCTCCAAGAAGAAGTACATCTACACCATCGACGATGACTGCTTCGTGAGTTTTCTCTTCTACTTTGTATTTTTTGGTTGTTGATTTGTTCCTCTTGTCGGTGGGGTTTTGGGTTTGGGGTTTGGATTTGCGAATTACGGATCTGTTGTTGGATTTGGGGGAAAGGTGCGATCTTTGGTGGGGATTTGATTCGGGAGCTACGGATCAGCTGTTCGATTTGGCGGATCTGTTATGTGGGCCCGGTTTTGGTTAATTTGGCGTGTAAAAAGTCCGTGTTCTTCAGGGGATTTCTCGCCCCTCCCCCTTTTTCTTTTTATATCCCTCAGCAACGCTTTTTTAAAGAATTTCAAAAATAATTTTTATTGCATGCCGTGTTGACATAGATTCGTTTGCAAATGGGTATTGCTGGCACAGATCTTTAGCCTTTTTCTTTTGTCTTTTTTTAAGAAAGTACAGATCTTTAGCATCTCGAGCGCAATGATCTCCTTTGTATTAAATTTACCTTATTTGGCTATGAAATTTTTGTTTTTTTTTTATTTTTTTGATTTGATTTTTAACTGACCATGATCTGCTCCTGTTGGGTTGAAAACTGGGGCTTCTACTGTTTTTCCCTTGGACGAGAACATGTGGTTCTGAATAGTTTGATGGATCTCTTTCGAGGGGATTTTACTGCTTACATCTTTCTTTTTCGATCTGCATTGTGATATGTATGAGATGTAGCTGAATTAAATTTACCCTGCAGTCTTAATAACCTTCCAAGCTCTTAGTTGCTTGCTTAATGCGTGTCTTCTTTGGATCAAGGGTCTTTCCTCTTGTTTAAACTGTTGTTTGTTTAATTTTTATAACGAGATTGTTATTTTTTTATTATGATTTTCTTTGGCTAGCATGAATTTGTTAGTTGTTTTGGTTATGTGAAATGTCTATGGGTGGGAGATCTGTCACCGATGAACATTGAATTTACGCTTTTGTTATTAGAATTTTATGTTCATAATCTGTGTTTTAAATATATTGCCTGAAACAGAGATATATCGATCTTATAAATAATAGTTGTACTTCATTTGTTCTCTCATCTTGTATTCTCTCTTCCTACCTTAAAATTTGGTGTGCAAGTTTAGGCGGTTCGATCTTCCACTTTTTGTTTGATCTTTGTAAGCTTTCAGTAACATTTAGCTTAATTCATGTTTATTTTTTTCATTAAACTTTTAACTTTGTTCATGTTGTGCACACCAAAGCTCCTACAAAACTGATATCACGGTCACTCAAATGGCATGTCAGTAAATAGATCAAAATTTTGTCATGAAAAACTTTATTCTGGTGGATTAGCGGTGTCACTTGATGGCATGGACCGTTAATTGACTCTGAGCATATGGCTACATCCTGATTGATATGTCTGACAACTTTTGATGCAGTTAGATTTGTCTTTGTCAATATTACCTTTCATGAAATCTATGCTAGACGGTACAATCATCATGATATGTAGGCTACAGTAGTGTTGTGTTGGTTGAAATTTTATTTATTGGTGGTTGACTGGTCACAATGTAGTTTGCTTCACGAAAATGGAAGGGAAACTTTAAAATCATGGTCCTTGTTTTTTGCGTGTGGAATGACATTCCAGTTTAACTGCATCTCCCTTGTTTGCATTCTCTGGATTGGTGATTTTGAAACGATTGCAGTTCATTTGCACAAACATTACAAGTAACTGTATATAGACAGAAAAGATTGAATTAGTTTTGGAAGAATAGTGGTTGCATGTGAAACCCCCTTGACTTTCATGTTTCTTTCTTGCCTAGCTATATGGTAACATGATCAAGTTATTGCACATCTACTTATAGTAGTTTGTTGGCCTGGCTAACTAGATATAAACAACTGTATTATATTTTTACAGGTTGCTAAAGATCCATCTGGCAAAGAGATCAATGCACTTGAGCAGCACATAAAGAATCTCCTCACCCCTTCAACCCCCTTCTTCTTTAACACTTTGTATGATCCCTTCAGAGATGGTGCAGACTTTGTTCGTGGATACCCTTTCAGCCTTCGAGAAGGTGTTTCAACTGCTGTTTCTCATGGACTCTGGCTCAACATTCCTGACTATGATGCTCCCACTCAGCTTGTCAAGCCTCGTGAGAGGAACACTAGGTAGCAGAGCAAATAATGCTGGAGGAGCCATTGATGAATGATCAGTTGTTTAATCGGAACTTAATATCTAAGTTGCTGTCTTTTGTTTATCAGGTACGTGGATGCAGTTCTTACAGTCCCCAAAGGGACTTTGTTTCCCATGTGTGGGATGAATCTGGCTTTTGACCGTGAACTGATTGGCCCTGCGATGTACTTTGGACTCATGGGTGATGGCCAGCCTATTGGGCGTTACGATGATATGTGGGCTGGCTGGTGTATGAAGGTCAGTTGCTCTATGGATGATACATGCCTCCTGTTTTCCTTTGCCGATTCTTTCCTTAGAAGTTTGCTTAACTAGGGACTGTTTTGCTTTAGCGTTTCTAGTAAAACAGGTTTGAATTTTCGAAAAAAAAAAAAAAAAGCTGTTTAGTTGTTTTCCCTGTTTTGCCTAAATTGTTGAGTCATAAAACCTGAAAAATGAGTTTTATGAAAAAGAAACTCTCCCATTTTTCATAAACCAGTTTTACAAAGAATCATGTATTATGAATTATGCCTTTTTTTTTTTCCAAACAGCTCCCAAAAGTTGTTAGAACATGGACATTTCTTCATCCCACCTAAATAAAAGCTAAGCAGTTGTTTTACTCTTAACCTCTACTTGGTGATGTTGCAGGTGATCTGTGATCACTTGGGTTTGGGTGTGAAGACTGGACTTCCCTACATCTGGCATAGCAAGGCCAGCAATCCTTTTGTGAACCTGAAAAAAGAGTACAAGGGTATCTTCTGGCAAGAAGAGGTGATTCCGTTTTTCCAGTCTGCTGTCCTTTCAAAGGACTGCACCACCGTTCAGAAATGCTATATTGAATTGTCGAAGCAGGTGAGGGAGAAGCTCGGTAAGATCGATCCATACTTCAGCAAACTTGCAGATGCCATGGTCACATGGATTGAGGCTTGGGATGAGCTCAACCCATCTGGAGCTGCTGCTGAAAAACCTAATGGCAGCGCCAAGTGAAACACATTAGGCAGCATGGACGTCTCTACCATTTCCTTTCGTTATTTCAGTATTCATGGACTTTTAACCTTAGATGTTATTCTTATTGTTACTTGGTCTCCAAACTTCCTTACGAGGCTTGGGGTGTTTTTGCAGTTGTATGGTAATCTTTTACATACTTCAAGAGAATAAAATATTATGTGTCGTCCTTTTAAATCAAGGCAAGATGGGTTCTGAAATGATTTCATGCTATTGGTGCGTGAAAGATAATTTTCTTCCTACTTTGTCATTATCTCATTATCTTGTTCTGGTGAGGCAGGAGTGGGAATGCCACTGGGTGTGTCATCGTGGCATCTGTGTGGATCAATACGAGCTTTCAAATGGTTGAGTGGTAAATTAGACGAAGTATAGGACAGGGGAGAAGTTCGACGAGGCATTTGGCACCCGGGTTGGTTCTTTGCTTTTGGTTTTCAGTGTTGTTCCTAGTAGTGCCTGATGGTGGTTGAGGGTTGTCCCTAATGGTGACTCAAAAGGCTTAAATGTCATCGTACACAAGAATTGAAGTCTTCCTTTTGCTGGTGGTTCGCCGGCAGCCTTGCGTATGGCTGCCAGCCCAAACTCGTGTATTTGAAATTTTTAATTGGCTGTCACGTTCTATGCGAACTGAGGGGGGGGACTCTATTTGATGAATGGTTGTGATCACACGGTTATTCGTGGTATAAACAATGTGGCGCATGGTATAATGGCTACTTTTGCTGCCATCATATATAAAGCCTGGTACTACAAGTAGAAGTATACGGTAGATTTGAGACACCAATTATGATGCAAATGTATTTATATCAACAAATTTTCTTCTGACCACGATAAAGAGGCATGGTTTTTTTTAATGATAAAAAAAGGCGAATAAACTTTATCCCACCATCCGAAAATACTAGAGCACGGCTGCACGGTTTACCCCCATCAATCGTATGACTGAAGTGTAGACCAACAATGTGTCGCCTGGCCTGGCCTACAGCAGATGTTTACCGCCCTTGGCCCACACCAGTGAGTTTAATAAGCACATCCTAACCTATTCAACTTTGAGTGACCAACCAATTATAATTTACTCCTCATAATCATTCGTTCGTTCCAAGCTAACAAAGCCTTCCGCAACCAATGGAATCAAAGCAGGCTGGTTAGAGCTACAAGCATCGTCCATGCATCTGTTACTTCTGCCTTGCGTCCAATAAAAAAAAAGTCTCATGGACATGGTCATCCAGAATTATGTTATTTTTCACAAATGATTATTGGTGATATCTAGGAAATCTTGCGAATCTCATTTATATTTTTCATAATCAACTTTGAGACAGTGGTGCTGCACAACAAAAATGTACAAAACTGAGTTCTATACAACTGCAAGCATTAAGGCATATGGGCAAAGGTAGCTTTAAGATCCCAAAAACAGTCATACCAGGCCACCAAGCCTACAGCATCTGCGACTGAATACCCTGCTTTTCAGCATCACCCAATGTGGTGTCCCCCGTTTTGCACCAAGCTGGATCTACTTTGGAGATTTAAGATCCAGCAATGAGATAGCATGAACACATTTACTGGCACATGAATGATAATTCTTTAGGACCTCTTACCAGCTGGGAGAGCGGGGGTGAAAAGTTTCAGCTCCGTATCCTCAAAGAAACAGTACTTCAGCACAGTTGCTTCCATGCAAAATCACACTAGTTGCTCATTGACAGAGTTTAGACTCATTTAATTTTCACCTTCTATTAAGTTGTTTTCTCTATATTGGAGCATATCAATGAATTTTGTTGGCAGCCCCTTGACATGCCTTGTTGGATCACCTGATGTACTGAATCACTAGTCAACTTTGCAATTCCCCTCGCTGTTGCGTATAAAGCAGCAACTGGCATTTATCACCAGCCACTGCCACCATACCTGATGATTCATCAACTGCAATACAGGAAACATTCCCACCTGATGTAGGAGAGAAAATCATTAGATAAGATAAACATGTACAGCTGATCCTTAATGATTCCTTTATCCAAGACACTACATTCTTGTGCAGGTGGTGGCTGATTGCTGACACAACATTTTAAGTAGTGTTCAAGAAAATGAATTCACCATTAAAGCAAGACAAGATAGAATGAGCAATATTACTAATAAAAAAAGGAGATATAACATAATTGCATGCAGCATATTGACAGTAGCGGTAATGACGATGATGTTGACGACGATGATAGGATATACAATTTCTACAACCGAGTATCATTCGGAGAAAATGAATTCCATGTCTTCAAGCATTTGAATTGTAAGAGCAGCAGGAAATGGGGACATTTAAGAGAAGTTTGGCATCATCTTCCATTTCCAGAGAGAAATCTATGGTCAACAATCTATAAAATCTGAAAAATTTGAGAAACACGATGGCTATAGAGAATTTCTAGAAAAAATGGCTGTAAGAGAAACCTTTGATACTCGAATTTGCAGTTATATATGCATAGAAACTTGAGGTCCGATTGGAAAGACAGCAAACGAATTGTTTGTTCCATAATCAACAAATAGAAAATCTTCTATGAAAAAAGTTCTCTAAATTTCTAGTTCATGCTAGGCTATCTCACTAAGAAACACAATAAATCCAATCCAATTGGGTTTTCAAGTGGATGTTTTTATGGACTAGCTAACCGCACTATAACTTGAAATTTTTTGGGTATAAACTATGACTTACATTTGAAGGAGTGCATGGTGGCCACCTTTTTCCAAGTAGACAGTTCCCACTTGCACAATAGACCTTCAAATGTCCCAATAATCTCATGATCAGCTGAGGCATCTAGCACAGAAGCCCTGCAAAGAATATAATACACTATCACTGAATATGCTGAGTGCTATATGACTATTTGAGGATCTCCTAACAAGCATATACTAATGAATGTGCAAGTAATCCAGTATGAACCAATTGAAATAAGTTCAACACAAACTCTTGCAATTTTCAAAATCTGAAAAGCCACCTACAAATAGAAGATTGAGAAATTCAAGCATGAGCATCTTGTTCATGTCCAGTTGAGATTTGCAAGTATATCTTAAGAACTTTTGAAAATCTCAGCTTTTGATCCAATGTCTTTTATAGGCTCTCATGATTATAATGCTTTTTTAATATTTGTACTTGTCTTAGCAAGGACGGTGCTTAGTGTGCAGCCTTCCATTTAATCCTCTAATCTACATTGTCTAAAGTAATTCCTGTCAGCTAGAGTTGCAAATGAGCATGCTAACTCTTGACAACAATAACTAGCATAATACAGGGTTTCCAACCGGCTGAGTAGGTGAAGTCCCTCATCTTGATATAAGAGACCTGGGTTTAACTTTTTGACATTTAACCAAGCTTCCACCTGTCTTAGTTCTAGGAAAAAGAAATTATAACAAAAAAAAGCCATCATATAGTTCCAAAAAACCAGAAGGATTAAAAATAAATTGTCAGCTGAGAGATAATGCAATCAAGTAATGTGCTACCAATATTAAATTCATATGCGTATGCTGGTAGTACCTGGGATCTAACACACTTCCCACAACCACCTTATTATTTGCCAGAAGAGCTAGCCTCCACCATCCAACTGAACTGGTGTAGGGATCCTTCACCAAATGGTGATGTTGAGCCTCCAAGTCCGAAACAGCAGAAATTAGAACCCAAACAGCTACATTTTCCCCTGATGTCAACAGAAAAGGGTCTTCAACAGCTTCAGTGACCAAACTATTTGCTGTCTCTTTCGCATGCTCCTTTATCTCCAGACTGGTTGCAAGAACGTCCTTATTCTGTAAACTGAACAAGCCAACGGGAAGAATCTGGAAGATCGTATGGCCTGGAGCTGAAAACTTAGCTTGCAGAACCCGCTTTGAGATATCCCTGAACAAGACCAGACACTCAGTAATGCATGTACCAGGCAAGTATGGAACATGTCTAGAAAGTAGGCCCAAAAAGAAGAATTCTTAACAGAGAATAGGTAAAAATAATAACAAAATTAGAAACCAAGAAGAACATAAAAATCGGGTGACTAGGGCAACCTCTATAACTTCCGGATAAAGGGATTCAGTATTTATAAGTAACTCTTAACTCAGGAAAATATGAATTCCAAAGGAGAGAAACCAAATGTATAGGACAATCCAATATAAAATCAGCAGAATGAATTAGGTAATATAGTTAATAATCATTCCACAATCTAGTTCTGGTTAGCTTTATGAGTTGTTATTCACCTTTTGCTTAAAAAAAGGGTTTTGTATCAAGTCAAAACATTTTTTCTGTTTAAAATCTCTCCAAGAATTTCTCCTCCATTTGGATTTCTTCACATGATTGCAAGCCTCCATAAGTGGTAATATAGCTTTAATTAATTCTCCATCGCTTAATCCTTTAATGATGCAAGTATCAGATCTCTGCTAGACTCTTCACGAATATGTCCTCCATGATTTGCCATAGAAGCACATTAACAATATTTCTAGTGTCCAACTCACAGAACACTCATAATATTAATAGTTTAATACCTAGTCCACCTGGCATAATTCTATTGGAAACAACTCCATGTCACTCAGTTCTACATTATGAGGTAATTAAAAAGAATATTGCAACTTAGTTGGGCAATGCTTAAGCAATAATTATACTGAAATTCTTGCAACTTTCAGTTAAGATTTTAGTTAGAAAATGATATACAGCCCAAGGCATGGAAAAATCTTTCTTACATGTTAGGCTAACCAATTTGGCTAGTTGAATGCAACCCAACAAGGTCAACTTGCAATTTACATGCAAGTGGAGTAATGGTCTGCCATGGTTTCAAGTGCTGGTGGTGCCACCCAGCATGCACCATGCCAGTCCAATATTGGGACTTGGCATAAGTCAGCGGGGAACCTACTTAACTTTTTCTCTTTTTGGTTTCATATTTTAAAGAAATTCTAATCTTTGTCTTTTTCTTGAGCACAGCAGAGCATGGAACAAATTGTGCCAGCAGGTGACTAGCATGTACACCAGCACCAATACTAAAAATCCTGCAACCTGCTGAAGTGCAAGGCATCCTTGGGCTCTAATACACAGGTTGATTACTTTTGGATCTTCACACTCAATGTGAATAGAGAAAAAGGGCATAGTCATCATTTCACCACCAGGTGTAAACACACTCCTGGAACATTAAATGCAAGCATTCAACATACATTCACATTATAGCTGGGAATATATATTGGCATTGAACTCATTACCAGTCCTATTAAAACTCCTCAAGCAAACTTAACAAACCTCAATAATTGACCAGATACATTCAGTTTCTAAACAAAACTGAATTTAATGATGGGAAATTGGAAATGGGCCAAGTTATCTGGTTCTAGCTTGAATCTTAGGGATTTCCAAACATTTTTCTTCTGAGTATTACCTTAGTCCTAGACATTTTCTGATCTTATCCCTTTCACCCTGACACATTCAGAGCAGATCCATACCTACTAGTTTTTGTCATGTGGATGGATCAACTCCCATTATAATCTCATAGCCATTGGATGCTGGTCTCTAAGACATACAAAGCCACGCTCACTTGCTCATCACTCTTACATGTCACATATTCAACTAGAAAAAGGTGGCAGAACTAGCCAACAGATTTCTCACAGATAGTAGCTCAGCTTTTTGAATATAAGAATACGAGAAAATTATGATCCAGCAACATGAAGAAAAAAAAAAAAAAACCAATCTCAATAATCCACAACCAACATCTGTATACATAATGAGGAATAAGGTCAATTCTTTAACACTTCCAAATCCTTTCATTACATGAATCAAGAGAGAATGTGTGATTGTGATTGGTTGTTTAGGAGATAAAGAAACCAGTACCGAAAAAACAAAAATATAAGGATTAATCCAAAGGATCAATCACATATAAAGACTTATGAAATACATTGCATTAACTCCCAAAAGAGGCATCAGGCATTAGTAGTAGGAGGAACATAAATTTAGGCATGTTTTAAAATATAGAAGCTTTTGCATTAGCCATCACATAAAATGGTAATGTTAGCTTTAGAGGAATCAAGGGACAAAGTCTCAGGCCAGTTGTGCAGTACAGATGCATTGACTGACTCAATGAAAGGAAAATGCAAAACAGTTAAAACAGAAAGACTAAGGTCCTGCTTGGATTGACTGTTGGGACGCCTTTCGGTGGCTGTTTCCCAGCAGCTATGTGAGACGGCTATTGACCAACAGTTGAGGCTAACAATTATCCCAAATAAGCCCTAAGCAGTTACACCATCAGAAAGATCTGAAATATACATTATCACTCACAAAACAGAGGATTTCTCTGGTTGTATTATTTGAAAGGAAAGCAGAATATTTTTATAATCATGATTGTTTTTTGTTGAAAAAAATGAACTATATAAGATCTCAAGCACAAAATTTATACAGCATCATTTTAAAGTTTCAAACACCACAAATTAAACTAAATAAAACATAAAGTAAGGCAATAAAAGAAGGTGGCAGTTGTTGAAATAGAGAAAGGATCTAGAGATAGAATATGAGGTATCAAGGAATGTAGCATACCATAAGCCAAAGCCACCTGTACCATTATGGCCAATGATAAGGAAGTCATGCTTTGGTATTTTTTTGAGCTCCAGTACATTAGGTGCTATGTGATCAAAATGAGGTAGCATGAACTCCTCCAACTTTTCACTGCAAAACATTAGTAAATCACTATACAGTGTGGCAGTCACACATCAAAGAACAATATAAAAAAATCATTCAGTACAGAGAAAAATGTATATAAATAGCATATACCTAGGCAATGTAAGATGACATTTTATCAACAGTCAATTGCCTATGGCATTGTGACAAAGGTTACTGCATTGTACAAGGGAATTTAAAGTGCATATGCCCAAATGCATGTACAAGATATTGGTGTGACAGGGTCAAGATTTTGCAAACCAAAAACTAGAAATGGAGCACTCATAAAATGTTAACAGTTGAATCAGAAATGAAAAGTATAAGTTCATTAAAAATAAGACTTGGGAAATGAATCTTTGATTGATAATGTATACGTAAGACCACAAAGGTAATTGTTGTCTAATAGTACAGTATAATGCTTCTTTCAAACTTGTATAGTACACCAATAGGAAACTTAAATCCAAGGAAATGTAAAAGTCAAAAAAAAAATGTCATGCAGATAGTTCAAGAAGTTAACCATCCATGGACTTTATGGTTATCTTTCAAATAAACGATATTATTACTGGTCTATATACATATAAAAATAAAAACAATATAAAGTTTAGTGTACTCGTTGATGGAAAAGAATCACCTAATGTATCATCTTACAAATAGAACTATTCCGATGATCCTTCCAACATAACACCAAACAATTGGCAGGCCTCATATATCAATACCCGCCAACTAGTTTTAAAACTTTCATAGCATGACCCTCTCTTGCTCTTCATTTGTTGGCTAGTAATTTAACAAATAGTTATAGAGTGTTCATGTCGAATAGAGCTGGCCATGGAACATTATCAAACCCCTGCCAACAGTATCCTGATCCATTAAACTGACGCACCATTCAGATGGGACAAAGCTTGTTGAACAACTTGTACTGTAATGCTTGTAACCATTATCCTTAATTGATTAGTGCACTTTAATTTTAAGACAAGGAGAACTATATATAAAAGCTTATGAGTATAAGCAATATAACGCATGATTTATGCTTCATGATGATTGCAAGCTGCTCTTGTTGGCCAGTGAAAGGGTCGTTTAGGGTAAGATAGGTTTGTCATAGATGGACAAAAGTGAAAGGAAGTCAAATCACAAAAGTGATTCCTCCTTGTTTGTTTTGATGGAAGCAGTCAATGAAGTGCCCAATCTATGCCTTGATGTTCCATAAAAAATGTGAAAGTGACTTAAGCTGGAGGCAGCTGAAGTCAATTTGAACAAAACTTACAGATTCCACTTCCATTCACTGACAATGAACCAAGCACTCCCAAGATGAAAAGAAACCATCCACCCACTGAGAAATAAAATTGGCAAATGATATAACGCATCATCCAGTTAGAGGACGAATCCCAATCCTCAAGTTGCTTTCTTCATATATTTTATATGATCACATGACCGCCTTCAGTCTTTCATATCTTTCATGTATCTTAAGAGTCCAGATTCATGTTTCATCAGCTCTTTTGTCAGAATAATTATATGTAACAGAATAATTATTGCGAAAGAAAGGAATCAGAACATGTAAATAGCTCTAGTATCTTGTCGAAAGAAAGAAAGAATCAGAACAGGGAAATAGCTCTAGTAAGGAAGAAAACACAACAAGTACAATCCACACCAAGTGGTAAGGATATTAATGATATCAAAATATACTGTTTGATGGTGATATTCGATTTGACTAGAATGGCAGAACTTTCCATTACTAACATAACAATCAGATGCTGAAACTTAATCTTCATATATGGTATTTATAGCATGAGTAGTGTATCCAAGATTTTCAACTTGATCCTAACTGAATGGTTGGGTCACTAAGTTTGACACTGCAATCATTGTAAAAGTAAACTTCTAAGTAGCTAGTAAATTTCTCAAAGATCAGAAGATCAGGTAGCATAACTTTTGAGAAACCACCGCTAAAGAAAAAAAGGCATCAAGATAATGGAAAGTCAGAACCATTTATTATTAATCAAAGCTTACCTCCATGTAGAGTTCATTATCCAAACATGCAGTCTCCCGCTCTCCTCAACTGCTATAAGGTAATTTGGTTCGCATACTAATAAACAGGAAGGCCTCTCAACTGTCGTTAATTTAATAACTGGGGAAACATAACCAAATTTTACCCGTACAACTTTCACAGCATTTTCCTCACAACAATCTGATCTGCACGTCAAGCACAAACAACCGACATTTTGTTCCCTGTCATTGTTCATGGTTAATTAGTATCAACCAAATCTATCAAGATTTTGAAGCTAAGAGATATAAATATACAAGGCATCAGGAAGATTCTATTCAACCTGCAATGAGGTACTTTGATACTGTTAAGAAAAACAAGGGAATCCCCATCAGGACTGAACTGCAACCCTGATCTTTCAAATGGTATCTGCAAGAAGTAACACAAATTAAAGTTCCATACAATTACTGTGACAGGCCAAATTAATTCATCAACAAACAAAATTATGCTAGTGGAACAACTTACTTTCCGATCAAAGGGTCCTTCCAAGAGAGGAAACATAAGTGATGTGTAACCAATAAAAGAAGGGCAACTTCCACTCTGCTCCCAAAGAGGAACAGTATATATGAAAACATACCTATCATTGCCTTCCAAAAGGCCACACAACACACAAATCTGTAAAAAATTCTCTTTTGAATTTAAGAATACAGACAAGACAGGGGTTGGATGTAAGTAGCAGCCCACAAGCTCCATAGAGTCTCCAAACTCTTTTTTTGAGTTCGCATCAAACTTATTTTTCTGGAAGAGATAGTTATGTAAGAGAACTTCACAATCACCATTAATGGTTGATTTGGTAGGTGGGCTCTTATTTGAAGACAAAGCTCCCTGTACATCATTTCTGCTCTGTTCAGGCACACTCTGAACCTGTGATGTGAAGAACTCCTGAGATGAATGAAACTTACTGACAGAATTGGCATGATTCTTACTGGAACATGAAAGGGAAGGGTCAATAAAGTTGGAGAATTCCATATCACCAGTGAGATTCCTCACCCCTTCTTGAATTTGAGAAAAAACAGAATCAGCATTACATAAGGTGGCGTCAGTTGTCCTGGTGTTCTCCATTTTGTTTGTAATATGAATATGTTCATCGCTGTTGATCTCATTAGCAACTAATATACTTGTATTTGGATTATTATTTATAGGCCTGGCATGAGCATCCTCTACTGTCCCAGATGTCTTGGAAGCAAAGTATGCCTCAAGGGCATTGCTATCATAATTTCTGCAAATTATACTTTCTGAAAATGGAATATTGTGCATCCTAGTAGAATTAGCTGAGTGAGGAAGCTTCCCTGCTTTGCCGCTGTCACGTGGGAGTCCATTTGTTGAAAGTACAGCATCTGGCATGCAAATTGAAAAATCACCCTTGCCAGAAATTACAGCCTCCCCATCCAGCCAGCCTACTTGTTTTCTAACATTAGCATCCCTGGACTCCACATTTGAACATATTCCAAAGTTAACCAGGTCATACTGACTTGAATTTTTGAGGCCTTTCTCTGAGAACTCTGCAGTCTTAGGAATTCCCTTTCCTCCAAAATGGTTAAAATCAGGGGTTGAAGCAGGAGGATCTTGCCCAAAATGGTTAGCTTTATCATTTCCTAAAGAAATATGCTGAGGCATATATTCAGAAATCAAAATTTCTTTCTCAGCTTCATACACAGATTCACCAATGAAGAGTTGAGAATTATCATGTTTGACAAAATCAGGATCCAAGGACATCATATCATCAGTACTGTTCACATTAAAACAAGGTCCAGGACCCAAAATTTTTTCTTCCCCATTCATGCATTCATCATTAAATTCTGCTTCCAAACAGGCCACGAGAGAATCAGATAACAGATTCTCGCACTTCTCATGTTCATTTGGCAGCATGACTCCTCCATCACATCCATTATTTTCAAGAAGACAGTTGGAAGGCTCCCTAACCCCCCCTGCTTCATTAAAAACTGACTTTGAAGCATCAATATTTTGTTTAATTTCAGCAGAGGGTGCAACATCAGCTTCATCAAACCTAGTAAGTGAAGGTTCCTTTATGGTAAAATCATAACCATATTGATCACCCTCAAAGCTATCTGGAATGATAGATTTGATATCTTTTGAACTTTCACCGTCAGTTAGTTGTTCATTGGTCATGCAACCAATAACAAGGTGCTCCACTTTGGTCATTTTGCCTTGAAAACCCACATTCAGTAATGTGTGAGGATCATTCTTTCCTTCAGGAACATTCTTCTCTGATTCCTTGATAAGCATTGCAGCTCCAAGATTGCCTGCAGATATAAGGACTACATATTTACAAATTACCATAGCATTTCAATCAAGATCAAAAGCACACAACAAGCAACAGAGTTGTTTGCATATACTGAACAGAATTAATCATATATTTGCAATGACATTTAACTTTACCAGGACAGATCATTACCTTGACATACATTAGCAGTCAGGCAATCCCTTTCTATCTTCTGTTCTGCAGAATTTGCCCTGGACAAAATGGAAGAAGGATCAACCTTGGCTTCTTGATTCCGATGTCTTGACCTACTTTTCACATATGTCTTCTTAAGTAAGGGAACAGCTTGTGGAAGCAAAAATGTCATCATGGATCTGGCCAATTCTTGTCCTGCTAAGTCCAAATCATTTTTTTCTGAAGTTGGGCCTGAAGAACTGGAAGATGAGCTAACGTCTGCAGGTGAATCCTTTATCATTCCTTTGGAAAGAGCATCATCTGGTGAACTTTTCGCACAGTGCAGTACCTCTTCTTGCATGGGATGCACAGATTTTGAAGAGCTGTGCTTGCTTATGTATGGCATACTTTTGGATATTACCTCCAAGTCACAAGATGTGGAGGTTCTCAACATTAGCTTGGTTGCAACAGGCTCAATCTTCATGCTGCAGGAACTTCCCTTGCAATATTCCGAAGTAAAAGTAAAATCAACAATATCACCTACATAAAGCTTCCTTTTCAGCACTTTATAAAGGGCAGAAATTGTAGATAACTAATGCTAGAATATACAAAATGAAACAGAGAATGTGACAGCATCCACAAACATGCAAAGAAAATTATACTTTTTGCAGCATCACATGTATCGGGAACACAGACATTTGCAGACATTTCCAGAACTGGAATTTCTCTATCATTATATTTTGAGTCCCCTTGTTCCAATTGGGCATCTACTGACCTATCAAGCTGCAAGAATCATCATTAGTCAAGATCAAAGAAAGATAAGGCACATTGTTGTGCATATACCAAATGATGATGCTCTGGCTTCCACAAGTAATCAGTGCTCTAAATTTACAGCTATGAAGGACAATTAAGACAATAGAATTAACCATGTATGTGCTGCCTCAAAGCAAAAGTTGTTATAAACAAAAAATAAATGACAAAATAAGCATAAACAAACCATAACTAATTTATTCTAATGTAGAGAAGGAAGACTGAATGTAGAAGATAAAAAGTTGATATATTTTATTGTATTTCAACTATATGAAAATGATGAAGCTTTAATTGATAATTACAAGTACAACAGGACTTTTATCTACCAATTCATAAAAAGAAAGAGGGGAAAAAAGGAGTGTTACTATTTCATGTTTACATGCATTAATCAGATAGTAACCTGCCTAATCATGGATTTAGACTTGATTTTCAGCATGTCCATACGTATTAGTCTGCAGACATATATGCATTTGCTGCAAGTGATATATGAACGTTGCATGCATGTTTAGCAAATGAGGCTTGCTTACAGGGTATGACACTGCATGTAGGATATCCACATTGTATCCACCTAATTCTATCAATTGGTGATCAGTATGAGTTGATAGAAAATAATCAATCAGACAAGCTTCAGGATCCTCCCAATAATGATAATGCATGCTATGATATGAAAGAAGATGCAAGTTTATGTAGCTGTCCCATGAGTGGAAAACAAGTGATGAAATGTCCTGAATCACAGGACAAGCATTTCTACAGCAATAAATTACTCCAAATTGATATAAAAATAAAAGCTTCTATGAGATAAAAGACATCACGTAGATTGGAGAAGCCATGGTACCATAAATCCAAAATTTCTGTTGCATGTAACTAAAATTAGCACATCTATTAGAGTTCACTTTCAATGGTCATGTATCAGAGGAGAGCTAGTGAACAATATTCTGATCAGCAATATCAGTCATTATATACATGTTTATTTATTACTTTGCAGCTTAGTTTGATTGTGTGTTTTTGCAAACTGAGTTTAATTTTGCAAACTCCATAAAAAGATCATGTCAATTTCTTGGCACTAATTGGTATCAGAGAAACTATTAAGGGATGCATGCACAAACAATAATAATCACAGTTAAAAGATTTGAAAAAGAAAATGAAAAGAATCACTGTTCAGATGATGGATAAACATGAAATGGAATGCAATAATAATATAATTTCATAGTGAATACCATCATATTGTCTGCATCACAAAGCAGATTGTCCATTGCACAATCTTCTAGTTTGCTTTTCTCGCATGAAATAACATGCTTCTCAACAAAACAATCAGAATTCTCCAACTCTGCCAGTTGTTCACCTTCACCCAGAAAGTGAATACAATCCCCCTCTACCATGGAAGGCTCTTGTAGTGATGAATTTCCTGGATCTTTGTTTATTGAACAGTTGTTCATTGAAGTAACAAATCCAATATTTCCACCATCAACTTTACCCTCAGTATCAGTTGGCTCGAGCATTTCATTATTCACAGCATAAGCACTGCCTTTTGGGGTGCAAGTAAAATGATTTGGAGTATCCTGATTTGTGGGACATTTAGACTTAGACAAGGAGAACTGTCTCTTCTGGCAATGTTCTGTGCTGTTAATTGTGGCAAAAGAACAAAGACCATGTAATCGCTTTGAAGTACCACCACCTCCTGTTTCACAGCAGACTCTTTTAGCTTTTGCTTCCTTTTGAAGGCTTTTGGTAGAATTTTTGTTCCTTGTACTTCTTTTTCTAGTGCTCTGTTGTTTTTCCAAGTATAAAAGTAAATCAGGATATGTATGAGCATCTTGAATTTGAATTCCATGGTCTATCTTTGAAGCTTCATTGTCAGAATTTGGAGGCAACAAGTTTTGATCTGTTGCTGCATTGACATTTGCAACAAGCTCACGAAGCAGTCGCTGTACAAATGGATTTTTAAAGCCAAAAAGCTGCATAACATTGTAAAGATAAAAAAGATACAATAAGTAAGCCAGTAACCACAATATGAATTACAGTTCCCTCCATATGCTGCTGCTTAGCATATGGCAGCTAAACAAAATCAATGGTAAACTGACTAAAGTAACTGATTTATTCTACTTCACCTATTTTGTTACAATATAAATGTATGTGAAGCAATGCAAATAGAAAAAGTTAAAAGAAAACAGAAGTTTATTGACAAATATATTAACACAAGGATAGCTCTGTAGGAAGATAAAAGACATTAAGCAATAAAAGAAACCCATAAAGTTAACATCAGATGCATGTAACAAAATTCCTCATGAATTTAGATAAAAAGTCATATTTATAAAAAGAGGCTCACCATAATTTTTTTTTTTTTTTTTGCTAATAAAGCATATATGACTAACAGAGATATTTGTATCAAAAATATAGGGCATGATCAGCATTGTGCAGGCTTCTTTTTTTCAGACTACCTAACTGTTCACGCAAACTAGGTTATGAGTAGTGCATGGCATGTGCGCATAAGATAGTATGAGTTCTGTCATGATGTGATTATGTCCACTGGTGAAGAACGACATAAGCCCTAAACTTTGTAACTAAGAGCCACAGCAAGTGCAGTGACCTTTATCTTACATTTTTTTGGATAAGGAAACGATCATAACACAAGCATTTCCTTCACTTATATAGGTGTCAGAACAATTATCCAATTCCATCCATACACTTTGAACATGGACCAAATGGTTCATATAATGATAGATATTCTCCTGTACTATATCAGTAAGTCCACCAATCATTAAGAACACTAACAAGGGATAGGACTCAAGATGATGTTAAAATTCATGAGTTTTTAATGCAGTGGGATTTCAGAAACTGCTTAGTTGGTTGATAAGAACAAACACAAGCTACCAAAGAGAAATTCCTGAAGATGGAAGTGAATAATTCAGCATGATCTCATTTTCAGAAAGCCAAACAATAACTACACTATAAAAACATCGTGGTCATATGCAACAATCCAAGGTAGTCCCTGGTTCGGTTGGGTAGGATTAAATAATTTATGAATGGACATGTCATGCATGATGGCTTGTTTCTAGCTTGTTTGTAAGGCCACATGCTCTCCACTTGTCTTAAATACCAAAATCATTGGACAAATACTTGCCTCAACACCATCTATCTTAGAAGAAAACCTCTTCCCGTTGCAATTTTTGACTCTGGGACTGCATTTCTTCTGAAAGTGCTCCCAAGCAATACCTGGAGTCTGCCCGGTAGAAGAATCTCCATCTATGGATTTGACCTGCAGATTGCAGAATATACCAAAATTTTTAGGTAATTGTGTTTAGGTCAACAGAATGTACATCCATGCTTGACAACAGTCAGACATTATGACATAGCATCTACTTAAAGAGCATAACGAGGGGAAAAGAAAAGGAATATCTGCTTAAAAAGCTAACAAAAACTCTACAAAACGCACCACAAAGAGAGGCCCTTTGGGGCCTTCATGAATTTCCATCCTATATGTGTTCCTGCCATGAGTCCGAACAGCATGATAACCAACTGGATAAGGGTAGCGGTCTTTGCCCTACCAAAAGAAAAAAACAATCACAACTAGCACAAGTAGTGCAATGCCAAACCATATAGACCACTAGAAGCAGCCAGCAATCAATTAGGGAGTTTAATTCAGTTGATTAAATAATTGCTTAAACAACTCAAAATAAAGCAGTGCAGTTTGAGTCAGGTTTAACTGATAATTATTGGATGACTCACAGAATATAGGATGAGTAAATCATGGATCTTCCAAAAAGAATGCACACATAATTCATCATGAATCATTCTTTTACAAATTTAGCTTGAAGATATAGATTTGCATAAACTGCACAAGCTGATACAGTTGCTTGGGACCCATCAGACACCATCCAGTCCATCTAAATCTATGACCAACAACGATCTTTATTCTCTGTCAATGCATGAGTACTAACATTACTTAATGCTTTGACTCGCCATTTCAAGACATTTCAAGCCCCAAACTTTTGTTGTCTGTGAATAGCATCCTAAAAGTTGCTAGTTGCTTAACACTATTACCCGATGACAGTGGCCTTACTAATCTGATAATGATATTTTGTTGAACACCATAATACAGTCACTAATAAATAGAATCCCAAGGATCTACATGAATGCAAACAAAAAATGAAAACAGCAATACATCTTCCAGAAGAACCAGCACCACCTACTTAATACAACCCTCAGCTTCCCCTGATGCATGTTTTCACCTCGAAAGTTTCCATCTTAAAAATGAAGAATTGCCCCCTATCATTCATCCAAAACTTCTAGTTTCAATATCTTCACAATCCAAAACCTCGACATCGTGACAATGCCTAGGGTTTCTGAATCAAAATGGCGAACCATCACAAGTCGAGTACACAAATAACCTTAGAAGCCACATAAGAACGATCAATCTGAAAAATTTTGAGTGAGAGAGAGAGAGAGAGAGAGAGAGAGAGAGAGAGAGAGATCAAACCCTAGAACAGGTCCAGTACTTCTTGTGCCAGGGACCGCGGTAAAGGGATCCAATGGAGGTGATCTCGAGGTCGTCCGGTCTCTCGCCGCAAGGGTTCTCCATCGAAGAAGAAAATGGAGAAGAAAAATAGGGCAATAAAAGATCAAGAAAAAATGAGGGAAATACGAGACATGGTCGCTCCCATGGATGGATGGAGTATGAGGAGGCCTTTCTATCTGCCCGCCCAAAAATCCGAAATGGGCAGCCTATCCACCCGCCGAAAAAAAGAGGAAGGGGGGAGGGGGGAAGAGATCGGAGAGGGAAAATACGAAATGCGTAGCGATTTACAAAAGAGTCTAGACACAACGCCGTTGCCGGGGATCGAACCCGGGTCACCCGCGTGACAGGCGGGAATACTCACCACTATACTACAACGACCGAAGCTATCGAGTGACTTCCATATTTCTTATTTAATCTTTTCATCCGGGAGAAAAAAACCACTTCCGCCTGCTATCGGATTGCCTGAATGAAATTTGAACCCGATGCGAATTGCATGAACCGGAAACGGATTACAAGCCAAATCCAACTTGATTGGGCTCAACACAAAAAAGCTTGAAAATATTGTATAATATAAAATATATTTTATATACGATAATATACATGTAAAAAAAATATAATATAATATCAAAATATTTATTAATGGCTTAGTTAAATATCGTATTTTATGAAATATGACTCATGCTATATTCACTGTGTTTTTAAAATTACGTCATTTATCATTAAGCAATAATTATATCTTTAAACTCGAACCTATTATATGTTGGCTCAAGCTTAAGCCAAAGCTTGATACAATGTTGAGTTGGTTTTAACCGAATTAAAAGTTACCAAGCTATTTAGTTCAGTTTTTTTTTTTTTTTTTTTTTTTTTTGTTCCTGCTCAGTTCAAAATTAAGACTAAACTAAGTACAATTAAATAATAGACAAATCAAGCATCATCTCAAACTGCATACGTATAAATTGTTCAGTTTGATTAAACCAAACCCTAACTAGGTATGAAAACTCAATTATGCCTATACATTATCCAACGTTCTAAAAACCTCAACTTCTGATTGCAGAGGAGATGGGTGTGAACACTCACGCAACTACTCATTCAGCACCATGGGTGATTGAGAGCGCCCTTCTTAGCATCTGATTTAAGCCTTAAACTAACTTCCTCATTTTCCTAAAAAACAAGCACTCTTTCATCAACATCCCTCACCAGCCGAACTTCATCTTCAATCCCTCTTTCCTTTTCTCTATCACTATCTAAGATGCATCCTTGCCCACAAGCCCTATCTCAAGTTTGTTGCCACCATTGTCACCTATTTCCTCCTAACTTCCTCATTCCATCTCTTGAGAATGAATACTAACTGGAATCGTACTTCCACACCCACACACTCATCCCCACGCCCGCGAAAGGAGAACCAAGAAATGAAAAAAAAACTTTAAAAATTGTAATAGCGCAATACTATCTTCAGCGTCAACTTACGTGTGGCATTTCACTTATATAGAGATGAAAACATGAATCCTCCACAATAACAAACAGGCCTTAGTTACAGTACCACTCACAGAAGACATAATTAGCCATCACAGAGAGGAAAAAAAAAAAAAAGTTTCAAAATAATTTGGCAAAACGATCTTCAGGCTCTTTAGTAAGACTAACTGGTCGTGAAGGCCGTCGTCATGATTGGCTTGCAGAACAATCATCAGTTTTAATTCGCTTGGTAGCAGGCCCCTCTCCCTCCTGGCTGATCTCCTGATCAGTTTTCTGTGGTACCAGGTGAGATGGTCCATCCCCCTCTTCATCACCAAGAGATCCATTGACAACCTGTGGACCCAACAGAGAAGAGTGCTTGCTTGTGATCTTCCTGCCAGCCCTGACCTTGGGGCCCCAATGACTCTCCGGATTTGGAAGGAACCGTGCCAGCTTCTTGGCTTGAGCTTTGCTGAGAGAAGCAACCGCTCGGGCAAAATTTGCCTGCTCAACAGAAGCAAGATGGGAGACATGGCCATGAGTTTCTAACTTAAGCCTGAACTCAGTGAGGCTACTTCAAAGTAGTTAAAGCTGAAGTAAATCAAATGATAACTACTAGATAAATAGAACTTCTGATCCCTCCATAGTGGTGTCAGGTAGCAATCTACAAATTGCAATAGTTTCTAGTTTTCACCAAACACAAATCTTCCTTCAACTTAAAAGACAATCCACAACCTTCCAATGAATACCATTCCAGGCATCTTAGGCTTCTGGTTATCTGATTTTCTCGGAATTCAATGTGAAATAGAATAGCAAACAGGAAGAAGAAGAGTGAAAGAAGTCGAGAACTGCAACAAGGCTATGGATCAGAACATACTTGCAGTTTTGGCTCTTTAGAGAGGATCACTGAACATGATAGATCTGGTGGCTGAGCTTTCACTGGATGGTTCTTGACCTACAAGCGGGATACACCCACATCAATAAGTAAACCAAAATAAATATATATAAAAAAAACACTTTGTAACAGATGTATATTGCATCCACAACATGGTAAAAAATGAACAATATGATTTAGTATGTTAACACTAAACAGAATGATGAAGAAATTGCAGCAAGGAAAACACTTTGGAAATGCAAGGGAAAAATAGTCAAAAGGCCTACCCAGCAGCGCATGATGTCCCATATGACCTCCATTGGAGCATCAGTTTTGAGGCCCAGTGGATTCACATGACTGCCTGAGATACGATACCCAGCATTGATCACTGCAGAGCGGAACATGACTGCAGCTGGTGAAGTACATTTAAGGGTGGCACACAAGTTGTGGAGACTGAGAAAGAGAGGGACGTCATGCAATTCCTGCATAATATACACAGTGATAGTAAGTGGAGACACTGAATTGAAGAGAGAGAGAGAGAGAGAGAGAGAGAGAGAGCAAGTCATAATAGTATCAGTCTGAGATTTTTTAATAGAACCATAATATGGATCTGTCTGGCATTTTTAACAGACCCTAGAAACCTGCTTCTAATCTTTGAATAGTGGTAAGATACTTGCAAGATGGAAATACACACTTCAGATCAACTTAATTTCAAGGAGTTGACAACACAATATTCCAGCATGACTGTGAAATATATTCACAGCTTCGCTCACAAAAATATATTCACAGTGGAAAAAAGAGGAAGCAACAAAATAGGATAGTCTGCAAATTGTTCAGTAAGGATATCAAAATTTAATTCTCCTTCCCCAGTCATGGCTGTAACCATGACATCTAACAACAATAACAGTTCAAAATTTCCATCCGAACTAAAATTCTCCTGGTGAAGTTTGAAAGGATTGGATTGATGTACCACCCATAAGTGATTAAGAATAATACAAAGTACTGTAATAATTCTACAAACAATGCATAGCAACATTATAGTATCCAAGGATTGTGAGGCAGTGCCATGCTGAGCAGATTCTAGCCCATGCCACGGGAATGGTGCCACATGCTGTGTCTTGGCACACGCACATGCCATCACAAGTAATGTGCCAGCCAATGAGGCACCAGCACCTCAATCCTTGTCATCATCAAAGGTATCGTCACCAGTAAGGGTGGTGAAATTAGTACCTCTGATATTGTTGTCAGTACAGAAGAAATCTTATCATACGCAGGATATCTGTCCTTCATCACTTTCACATTTGCTAAGATAGAGAGTACCCATTCTTGGTCATGCATAGGAGCAGACCATATCGGTCCACCCATGTGAAATTTCTTTCCACAGTCACTGCACACTTGGGGAACCACAGGACCGAAACCCGGTGCCGATTTCACACTGTTATTCTTGAAACCAAAAAAGAAAAAAAGGAAACAAAGGCTATCAGTGGATAAGTATTTGACAACCCAGTTCTTCTGGCTACTATGTCATCTCCAAAAGAAGATGAAATGGCATCAAACCACAAGCGTGTACCTTAGTAGTGGTCCTTCCAAGACTCTGGAGATGAAAAGAATCGCAACCAACACACTGATATACATATGAGAGTTTAAGAGGAGTGTCCTTTATTGCACTTGCAGATCTGCACATTAATACACACAGCATATTACATTTAATGTGATTTTATAAACGTTATATGCATGGTATCCTAAGCAAGCAACCAAGATAAACCACTTAAGAAGCTAAGTCAAATTCTTTACTTGAAGAAAATGAAACTCAATGCACAGCTAAGGGGAAAAAGTTAACATACGTAAATATTCGAACAAAAACCCGGATATAGAAATCCATCGACACTGAGAGGATGGGAACAATATAACGCTTGTAGCGATTTGCATGGCTCTGCATCAGAAGGGAACATGAGAAAAATAAGAAAATCTTAAGCAAGCACCAGTTGAATTGGCTAAGGAAAATCTAAAGAGGGATCCTGAAGTACCTCAATACTGGCAAGGAGGATCCTCAATGCCATTTCATGGCAATATTTTGCTTTCACAGGGTAGCAACCATACCTGGTGTTCATACAGTTAGTATACGCACTCAACAATAGAGAACTTTTGTTGGCAGTTAGTGTTAAAACCCTCACTTGGAATAGCAGACCTCCCCATTGCCCCCACAGAGCACTGCCATATCAGTAGCTGTGCACATTAAGATGCCTCCATCAGCAACTGCTTGTACTGCAGAATCCAAGAACACAGAAGGTGATCCATAAGGATCAAGATCAACCTGAAAAAAAGGTCAGCAGAAAACTGTCAAATTAAGGAACGTTAAAAAAATTGGAGGGAAATAGGCTCTATATCAACATCCAAAACAGCTGGAATCTGGAATTGTAATGTCATATATAAGTCACATTTCCACCCTGTTAGATCCACCTAGAGGAGAAGATTAAGGACAGAAGGAATGAAAGAAGGAAAAAGAAAGAAATTTGGACACAAGAGAAAGAAGAGAAAGGGAGTTTCTCTTCTCTCTGAAATCTGAATCTATGCACTTCCAGAAATAAATAAAAAGTGGATTAGGAGAGAAATCTCCTCTCCATTTCTCTTCCCTTATGATATTTTGGCTTTCTCTTTACTTCTCTCCTACCCCAACAAGGGGTTATGATTCTTTCCCCACTTTCCCTTCTCTATCAAAATCTCTGAACCGAAAAGAATGTTACTTTATTTATTTATTTATTTATTTATTTCATTTTCTTAAATGAACCTGCTGCACATGATTTATTTATCTGAAGAAACCCTAAATTGTTGTGCATTCTTTTTTTATTCCTGATCATATTGGTAAATCGTTTATAAGAGGCAGGACTACCAAAGTGTAATGCTGCATCACTTATGTTTGAAAAAAAAAATGCTGAACAAAGCCCAAGCAAAAGTTTATGAAATCTTGGCTTTTGCAAGCAAACCTATTCCCTTGTCTATGGTGCTGGCGCTATGGATCAAAGCATTTATGATTAGCTCCAAATCTGAATTCAATCTCCTGGAAGATAGTGCCAGATTCAAGGGCATGCTAAGCTACATGAAGTACAGACACTGACGTAATCTGGGAAGACTAATTGATGGCAGAGAAATCCACCAATTGAATTAAGCAATTGGAATGGCACATGATAAGCATAGCAACAGCAATTCTTACCCAAATAAGAACAACAAAAGAAAAACTACAGATACGTATAACTAATCAGTGACGATTGCCCATGAGAACTTTGCCACTTTGTATGTCTCAAGTTGATGGTTCCAGCTAAGGGTCCTTCACATCCCACTTTCATGAAATTGTATGCGTCCACAGATATATTTTAGTATTGTTACTGCCTACACTCCTTGAGCAGCTTAGCCATTCAGCGACTCCGAACAAAATTAAAAATATCAAGCAACTAGAAAACAATTTAAACAAAATAGATGTCTTAACACAGTGAACACAGTGAACTAGCTGTTGATTAAAGTGAATTAGATAAACCTTGTGTCACCAGATAAGCAACAGAAAAGGTATAGAGAAAATAGGCATGAGGAAACACAAGCTCACAATATGATCTATGAAATTAAGTGAATAAAATATATCCATAGTGTCACCCAAAAAGTGAATTTAAAGGCAAAGTATGAGTAGCAGCAAATCACTACTGCATTATGAACGTGTAATTACCACATCAAATTCTTTCTGATGGGTAAGCATGTAAACTCGGGCATCAGCAAGATGAGCTTCCACTTTTGAACACGTCACAGAGCCATTAAATTTGATGTTTTTCTTGCAAGTTTCAATAGATGCTGCAAAAAGACATGCTGTGGTTCAATATCCAACCTATGGATTTGTCATTGGCAAATATAACAAGAGACAAGCACTATTTTGGAGAGAGAAAAAAAAAAATCATGTCAATACCTTTATCATTATCTAAAGCAACCACACGTCCAATACCATCTACTTCACGGGCATAACGTATAGATCTTAATCCAGAAGCAGCCAAAGCCTGCAAAGTCATAATTATAGGAGCTGAATAAGAAAACCTGATTCATATTCAAGCCAGGTTACGATTTTTCCATGCTATGAATCTCATTTAGAAACTTCAGATGTGATGAATATGACTATACAAAAAGCCAACAAAAGAACATATATGTGAAACATGGCAAATGTCATTTTTAAGTTTACCTCTAGAACTTTGGGTTCCTTGAATTCTCCAGGTCCTTTCCATGAAGTAATCTTCTTTGGTTCTTTTGATACGTCTTCATTTTCATCGAGAGACTGGTTTAGCTGCATTTCACAATCTCCATTTGCCTTTTCATCTGGTGTGGTATCTGCCTCCCTTGATGTGGTTCCAGAAGGAATTCCCTCAGGTACCTTTCGTTCTGATTTTCCCTTTCTATTCAACATTGCAACATGCTCTTCCTTGTGCTTAGCAACAAAAGTCCTTAAAACAGCAATGGACATATCCCTGTTGTTAACCTGATCACAGTCAAAGAGTTGTTGTTGTTCAATCAAATGCCTACTGAACTTGCTGCTTGTCCCCAGACAATATGTAAATCATTGCTAGCACAACAAGCAGTGGCAAGATGATATAAATGTGGAGAAAACTAAAAATTTCAAATTTTGATCATTTCCAGTAGGAAAGAATATGGGAAAGAATGAGGTACAAAAGGATTGCAGGTATTGCAAATAATGAAGTGAACTGCCAACAATGTAATCCACTCAATTTGGTACACCGTACAGGATTTTCAAGAATTATAATTTCACTTAAAATACCTATATAGAAATTGGCTTATTCAGTTGCTACGCTTAAGCATAAATGAAGACAACAGTGATATTCTGGTAATAGAAGAAGTAGGGGCATCAGCTGTCCTTCCAAACACATGTTCACAAAAATCTACTGTCAAGTTGCAAGTACTTATTTTAAAGTCAGATCCAAGCATTCTACTTAGTTTTTCCCTTATGGTCATCTTCAGATAGGCTCAATATCAGGGTCATAACAGGATAAGTTTAACACCTTTGTCCTTATTTGCTTTAATGATGAGATTCACATCACTTAGACATGTTGCAATTATATCTAATGTGCAAACTAATAGGAACAGGACTTCTAAATAGGATGAAATAGCACTCACATCCTTGCAGAGAAATGGAAAAAAGGATATTGAATAAATCAAGGTTTTAAACCTCATGGGACAGAAGTATCCCAATTTTTCTACGGAACGAGACGTCTTACTTCTCATCTCGTCTCGATCCCCAATCCGATTAGGTGTCCCAATACTTGCTTTGAATGCTTTTTTTTTTAAAAAAAAAAAATTATTTGTGAAACTTTAGTATTTTATTCAATTATTAAACATATTTGAACTTTAAATGTTACATCTTTATGATAAATTAAATCTATTTAAAATTGACACTATAATGTATTATGATCGAGATGGGATGGAATGAGACGGAACAGCAAGGATCGGTCTCGAAATCTCTCTGAGACGAAACCGTCTCGAACCCCATCTCACTGAGGCTTGAATCATTGGAATGAATTATGTAGTCCGTTCCATATTAATGAAGTTTCTCTTGTTTTCAATCATTTTCTTCTTTTGTAGAATATTAATGTATTTTATGCTGACAAGTTGCCCCTCTTTTATGAATTTGAGCCATTTCATAAGTTTTTAGTAGTCCTAAATTTTAGTATCATGTCTTAAATTATTTCTTGCACCTTTAATGATTACACTTTGCTCATTTCTCATTTCTACCCATAACAGATAAGGTCACCAACTATTGTAGAGTAAAACATGGATGATCTATGATTTGATGATGCTTTCATCCATGTGGCAATTTCTGACTTGTTTATCTAATACATTTTTCTGATATGTATTGAAGTCATTTGTGACCAAGTAAGCATGTATTATCTTGATCTGTTGTCAGGAAAAAAGAGTAGCTAAATTGTAACTATCTACATATGGATAAAAGTAGTTGAAAATCAAATTCAAAATTTCTTCTGAAAATGTACAACTGCAAGCAATTGACAGTGATGTATGACAATGATCCAGATAGTTGGGATGAAAAGCTCACATGCCTTAGCTAGTCATCACACATTGTTGAAAAGTTATTTCCAACTCATGCACAACCCCTAGAACTTTAAATTTCATGGCAGTGTGCTCTAGTTGAACTAAGAAGCCATGCAATATTCTCAAAAAAAATACCTTTTACAAACCGATGAAAATTGCATCCCCTAATCACCTGAGAATCATCCTTTTTCTTTATTCACATCATGCAAACCATGCACACATCAATAAAATAGGAAGTAACAACTTAAGGGGCAAAAAGAAACAGGGAAGAACAAAGAAGATTTGAGTGAAAGATGTGAGGATATATCTGAAACTTTCAATTTTATAGGAGTTTGATACTGGACTATACCAACTTAAAAAAAGGCCCCAACTAACAAGATAAGATTCATCTATTATGATTATACTTTGTCTGTAGATACCATATTCCTGCATTGTACCACACTAACACTTATTTAACAATAAAAGAATTATAAATTCAGAATAAAATACCTTGTCTATTATAGATGATTCCTCCTAAAATCTATTTAATGGGTGCCATTTATGTTTACGAGAGTACCTATAAAGCTTGGAATTTGGGAAAAGTGGAGGGTCTCAGAGAACTAAGGGGTAAGATATTAACCCCCCAAAAAGAGTTTCCAATACCATAGTTTTATTTTGCAAAAGCATCGAGAGATTGATGAAAAGTTATAAAGATAGATGATGAGTCTATGGAGTGCAATGTCATAGATACCTTGAGAGTTAAAGAAAAATTTCAAAATATTTAAGACCAATTTTATGGCATGAATCAGGATATTACATGCCAAAAAAGACCCATCAACATTATATGAACATCACAAATATTAGTGTTTCGAGGTGAATGTTTGGTGAAGGGCATAAGTTAATCTAAAATGGGTATGACAAATACAATAGTGATAAAATTATAAAATGATAAAGTGAAGGAATATTTTTACGACACAAGTCTGGATAAGTACTATATTGGCCAGAGATGACTCCAATAGTCTCATCTTAACACTTCAAATCTGAGATTTCTAGAACTTCTACTTGCCATAACATGTGGACTCCTTATTCCTTGATACACAATTCATTTTGTCAAGCCTAGTGGGGTCAATTGTTGGTATTGGAGTACTTCAACAAAGATTTCATGCCTTTCCATAAGAAACATTCACTGCTTAAAATTTTAAGTGTCTGCTTGATAACTGAAGTTCATAGTCCGCACAAAAAAAGGAGTAAATTTAACATTACTTACATATCAGTATCATAAAAGTATTATGAGTTAACAAAAAAGAGGATGGTTATTATTTTGATGTCTGTCATATCGTCCTCCATGTCCTCCTCCTAATCAATTCATAATGTTTAATCTTCATACTAGCTGCAACGATTAGGCCAAAGTGAAGCTACCCAGAACTTCATTTTCAGTTAACATTTAATTCAGAAGAATGTCTATTGGGCAAACTAGTTTTTTTTACCCTGACATGAACTAAATATCCCATACATATCAACGCAGAGGGCATATATATTCCATTGTCATATGAAAAGCAACACATGGAATTCACAATAAGGTTTAAATTCTTCCACTGTCACAGGAAATCCTCAACCAGAAAGAATGCTAATCCTTAGGTTGTTTTTGGTCAATTAAACAAGCAACAACCTACTTATCTGACATATCTACAGGTAGAAAGGAGGTGTTTCCTACAATAAAACCACCAATGTCGCCAAAATCCATCAGTTGCTTAGAGGATGAGTAAAAAAAATCCATTCTTTGAGGATTTCACTGGCAAAGAAAGAGAAACTCCCAACTGCTCAAAGATCAACAAGAAGCCAGATAAACCACCAACATAAACAAAGAATCGTGATCTTTAGCAATAACCACCGCAGAAAACACCGAAATATATATATATATATATATATATATATATATATATATATATATATATATATATATATATATTGTTTTCCCGAAAGTTACACAAAATCATTAAAAAAACCGAATAAATAAACAAAATCAGGCATAAAACCAAAGGGAATCGTGAACCGGCACCTGTGTCTTATTGTAGAAGACGCTGTTGCTGGAAGGGAAGAGGATCTCCGCCTCCCCTTCCTTGATGATTTTGTAGCCGTTGAGCTCGCTTCCCACGTCGCTCATGACGGCCGGCGATGGGGTTTCCTCTCGACCTATCGGATTCGAATTTCGAAACAAGAGAGAAAGAGAGAAGAACCAGGGGGAAAACAGAGGAAAAATTTCAGTTTTTTTATGTTTTTTATGGACTCCGCTGCAGTCCGCGTGCACCTCTGATTACACAAGGATTCCGGAATCCCAAATCTATCGGATTTTTTGCACCAATAGATAGCCAAAAAAAATTAACACAGTCTCCCTCGTATCGCCAGAGGCGGCGTTTCTCTGGCTTAAACCCTAGCTCAACCCCAGAAAAATAGGGCCGTTGGGGCCATTGGGGCCCATGGACAAACGTGGGCTGTCACAGTTCTTTTGACCACGTAGATGCTAAGACTAAACATAATAACTGGATCTATGTCCTTTTTCAGATATAAATTTTAACAGTATTTCATAATTCATAAGTTAGCATTTTTGGATGCTAAAATAATTTTTAAAAATTCTAAAAAATATATCAAAATAATTTATCAAATATTCAATTTCTGTTCAAAATTCAACCCATTACCTAACATTTGTTGGTCCAATGTTAGATAATAGGGTATTAGAGTCTTAGATTTGAATTTAGATTCGGATCTAATAAATAAGTTAGTTAAAAGGATTTTAAATTGAAAGAAAATTCATGTTTAGAAAAGATCAAAAAGTCAAAAATGCATCTCATGAGATGCATGAGCCGAATCAGGCTCTTCAAAAAGTCCACATATGGTGGTGAGCTATGGTAGTGAGAGCTTTAAATTTAGCTCTCCAAGAAGTGCACATATGGTAAAGACTTCAAGCCTGAGATAGAACTAATAAAAGAGCAAAGAAGGAAAAGACAGAAGGCTCCCCCTCACAATGGACATCGATGTATGAGAATCACACCTAAAACCTCTCTGCTATAAGCCAAAGAGCTTACCATCCCCCTACTTTCTCTTTTAGTGATATATTGTGCATATATTTTATATATTATATGATTATAATATAAAAAAGTAAGCCAGGTTACATTAGACTTGGGCCCTTAGAGAGTCTTATTAGGTCGGGCCTAAGCTGGCCATTTTTGGCTCGCGTTGGGGCCTAAGTCAGTCCGGCCCACTGCTTTAGACTATATTTTTGACCCTCGGCATCACCCATACCCACTCTTAGCTAAGTAGGGGTGGGCAAACGTTGGACTAAAAGTACAAAGGACAACCTGAGTTAAGCCTAAACTCATGCCAAGTATGGCTGGCTCAAGTCTGGAACAGTGGGAATGTCTTAGGAATCGTGCCCAGCTCAGCTCAGCCCAGCCCATTGAATGAATATATTTATATAATATATATAAGAGAATACAAATTGCATTATAGTGGGATGGTTAGGTTGTGCGCTTTCTAACGACGTCGGTTTGAATACCTCATATGAAACTTAGGCCTGACATGACTCTATATGGGCTGCTAAAATTTTTTGGGCCGGCCATAGGCTCCGCCTTAGTTACCGCTATATGCCTGTTCCATAAGAATATGCTAAAGGTTTGCGAAATATTGACAATTGAAGAGATTATAATATTTATGAAAAGTTTGAAATTACTGTTTTGATTGTTCTATGCGGCTCAGGAATATTTGAAGTCGGAAAGCTTCTCTCCAACAATACAGGTGATTTTGGTCATTTTGAGTTCAATACAAATCTAAAAACCTGATTGTGATCCAAAGGCAGGTTGCGTGGTCATATTGAGCTTTGAGATTTATTTCTCGAAGGTACAAATCAGTAGGCAAAGGAACCTACGTTAGGCATATTTACCTAATAAGAAATGCATCGCTTTGGCATATTTAAATATTGAATTTGACTATTTGAGTATGGCTAAAGAAAATCAAGCTTAGCTTGTTGACATATTGGTGCCATATTGGAATCGAGTGGTTGACATGTTGGTACCATATCAAAATCAAAATTAAATCAAGAAATGAATCAGACCAAACAAGGTTGATGCTGATATCTGATACACCTCATGTTTGATTCACTATATCACACTTGATTATATTTTAATTTATATTTCTTTGTATAGTCGTAGGCTTTGGGTATATATACCTGGTAGATGTACAAATCTTGAAAAGCAATATGCGGACATCTTTATTTTCATTGGTTCTTATTTTCTATGGTATTAGAGTCTTAGTTTTTCTCTACTTTGCTTCGCGGACTTTATCCCACTATCACTGTTGTCGTCCACTATTTCCGCACCACCATAGATTTTCTCTCACTATTTTCTTTTTGATGGCTAATCCGTTTTCATCATATTGACAATTAGCGAGTATAAGGTTTACAATCGTGATGGGCTTGGCATGAACCATAGAGGCCGATATCCTCGAAGAGGCTCATCATATAGGGCCCAATGGATACTTTCTCAGTCCCTGTTGTTTTCCATCATAGATTTTCTCCATTTTTCATCAAAAATTTTCTCCATTTCTTAGAGGTTTTCTCCATCAAAGATTTTTTGGAAATTTTTTCCCATTTCTCAGAGATTTTCTCTGTTTCTCCCTTCTTCATGGACAAGATGCTGGAAGGGAAGCTTCAGATCAATAGATTTGTGCTCTTGCAATTCTAGACAATCTCTTGCAGCAAAATTTCTTCTCATGCTTCACACACCGTCACCTGTAGCTCTCTTACTCTGCTCTTTTATGGCTCAACAAGGCATTACTCAGCCCATTCAAAGTATTCTTGATGGCTCTAATTATGCTCTTTGGGCTCAAGATATGCGGAGTTTTCTTAAAGATTATAAGTTCTGGCATTATGCCACTAGAGATATCACAGAACTAATCAAACAAAATGATAAACATAAAGAAACTTATAGGTGCAAAATAGAAGAATGGGATAGTAATAACCATAAAATTATTTCCTGGTTTGGAAATACTTCCATTCGATCCATTAAGCACAACTAGGTAAATTTGATACTGCCAAAGATGTATGAGATTTCCTGGCCCAATGGTACTCTACTCCTAGTAATGCATCTTGTTATCAAGATTGATTAACCTACATTACGTCCAATGTTACTCCACTCCTAGTAGTGCATCTTGTTATCAACATTGATTAATCTACATTACGTTCATCAGGATAAAGGTTAGTTAGTTTCTGATTTTTACTAAGATACGTCTAATATCTTGGATCAATTGTCATGATGAGCTCAAGTGGTATTGCTTAGAAAATGCCAAATTATTTGATGGATATTGTGATGCCATGCATCTTTATCAATTTTTTATTGCCATCCATGATGATTTTGAGCATGTTCATACTAATTTGCTTCACCACGATCCTTTGCCCACCATGGAAAAGGCAGTTAGTAAGTTGATAATTGCTAAAACTAGGAAGAATACTACTTGTTTCTCTATTGATTTTGTGTTCGCTACTAAATCATCTGCCCCTCCTCCTATTGCCTCTTTTATTGCTATCCCTACAAACGCTACTTTAGTTGCTTCTTCTCATACTGAAAGTTCAATTCAATGCAGCTATTGCAAAAAATATGGGCATCCCATTGAGAAATGCCGCAAGTTAGAAGGAAAGAAGAAATGCGAGCAAAGTTAGTCTCTTCTCATCGTCCTATAGTTGTTGTTACTACTGCTGAATTACAACCATCTAAGATCTCTTTGAGTATACCCAACCTTTCTGTAGCTATCCTTGAGAACATTGCTAGCCGGGTTAAACAAATTTTATCCAGTACTAACTTCCAATCTTCTTCCCTCTTTTGCAATATCAGGTACTTCTTCTTCTTAGTATTTTGATTATGCTTGTTGCAACCATATGACATCTGACCCATCTACTTTTTCTACTAAATCTACTGTCTCTAATCTTTCTCCTATTTCTACTGCTAATGGATCACTCATGCATATTAATCCTATAGGAATTATTCATACTAGACACTTGTCCATCCATGATACCTTTCTAATGCCAAATTTATCCTTAAATCTTCTTTCAGCAGGACAATTATATGAACTTGGGTTTGACCTTTGCTTTTCTTGTTCTGGTGTTGTTATGCAGGATTCAGTGGCCAAACAAATCATTGGGTAAGGTGCAAGGTTAGCTGTTTGTTTGAATTGGCTTCTCTACATCTATCACCTCTTCCACCTATCGCCGCTGCTCACTCCGCTGAATCATCTAATTCTCTGAATCTTTGGCATTCACATCTTGGTCATCTTTTCAAATCTAGGCTCAAGGATTTGGTCTCTAGTGATAAACTAGGAACTGTTAATTTATCTGATTTTGAGTGTATATTTTGCCAACTTGGAAAGCAATCTATTTTACCATTTAATAAAATTCTTTCTTTAGGTTCTGCACCTTTTGAACTTATGCATTGTGACATTTGAGGAACTTCTCATGTTACTTCAATTGGAGGATTAAAATATTTTATCACTTTTATTGATAATTTTTTTTTTCAATTTACTTGGATATATATGATGCATAATAATTCTGATTTCTTAAATATTTTTCAAGAATTCTCTTCCATGGTTAAAACTCAGTTTTCTCACAATATTAAAATTTTTTGTTCTAATAATGCATTAGAATATAGACAATCCAAATTTATTTCTCTTCTTAAACAGGATGGTCCTCTTCCACATTGCTCATGACCTAACACTTTCCAATAAAATGGTTGGGCGAAACAAAAACATAGATACATATTAGACACTATCTATGCGCTACTTATATCTGCTTTGATTTTCGATCCTTTCTAGGGGGAAGGTACTCTTATAGCCATGTAAACAATAAACTAAATTCCTTCTTTAGGTGTTAATAATACATCCCCATATAAGCATCTCTTTGGTGACCCTCTAGACTACTTTCTTCGCTCCCTTGGGCATGCCTATTTAGTTCTTCTTCAACCTCATAAGCGGAACAAACTAGAGCCACATTTTAGGTTATATTATTTTCTTAGTTATAATATTGAGCATAAAGGTTATAGATGTTACGATCCAATTAGATGGCATCTTAGAGTATCTTGGCATGTTACCTTCTGAGAAAATTTGCTCTGTTCTTCTATCCCTTCATTTTTTACTAATCTTACTATTGATCCTTTTCCCAAGAATGGTGACAATGATGCAGGATTTTCAATTCCTATAACTCTCTTACACCAACCTATTGAATTTGAACGGCCAGTTGTTTCTTGTGAACAATCATCTCACACTACAGAAGGTATTCCCAATCCACTCATTCTTCATTCTTTTACTAGGGTTAGAGCTCCACATCCTAGGCTTAGTTATTATAATTGCTATTTTGCTTGAACCACCCTTCATGAACCTCTCTCTTTTCGTGAGGCTTCTTCTGACCCTTTCTAATTGGAAGCCATGACAAAAGAACTTAGTGCTCCTTAGAAAGACAAAGCCTAGGATTTGGTTAGCTTGCCTCCAAGAAAGACTGTAGACGGATGCAAATGACTTTATAAGATCAAGACTCTCTTAGATAGTAGTATTAAGTGGTACAAGACTCATCTTATTGCTAAAAGCTTTACTCAAGAATATGACGCTGATTATAAAGAGACATTTACTCTAGTTGTATGCCTTACTATACTGTGAGATTATAAAGAGACATTACCATTGTAGCAATTCGTAAGTGGTCCTTTTTTTAGATGAATGGGAAGTATGCTTTTCTCAATAGTAACCTTCATGAGAAAGTGTATATGCATCTGCCACCAGGACTGGATCATTCTTCAAATAAAGTCCACAGACTTAAAAAAGCTCTTTATAGACTCAAGCAAGCTTCTTCTGCTTGGTTTGTCAAATTTAGCTCTACCATCTTTAGTTTGGTTTCTGTTCTAAGCCTCATGATTCAACACTATTTCTTCATAAACCCATTCATGGTACTATTATTTTACTTATCTATGTGGATAATATGATTATTGTTGGTAATGATCTTTCTGGAATTAAGAATTTTGAACACTCCTATAGTCAACAATTTGAAATGAAGGATTTAGGCTTCTTAAGTTATTTCTTAGGCATTGAAGTCCCATCATCTTCTGAAAGATATTTTTTATCTCAGTCTAAATATACTTCTGATCTCTTATCTGGTGCTGATCTATCAAATAGTAAGAATATTGATAAACCATTGGACTTATATGTCAAGCTTCGACCCAATGATGGTGAACCTCTTCTTGATTGTACCCTCTATCGATAGTCAGGTGGTAGTCTTATTTATCTCATTATCATGTGTTCAAATTTCTCTTATGCTATTCATTCAGTTAGTTGGTTCACGACTACCCCTTATTCTACTCCTTTTATTGTTATGGTACGTATCTTGAGATATGTCAAGGGTACTATTTTTCATGGGCTCCATTTTTCTTTTCACTCTTCTTTGGAACTTTTACATACTTAGGTATTGATTGGGCAAGTGGCCTTATTGATCGATAGTCTACTATTAGTTATTGTTTCTTACTTGATGATTCTAGCTTCTTGAGTTGTTGGTTGGAACCTTGAATGAGCTTTAATGGCCTTCCAAGCTTTTCTGCTCACTTTCTTTTCAAATGAAGAAGGCTGAACTTTCTCTTGATATCACTTGATTTTTCTCTCTTTTTACCACTCTTAATCCTTAAAAAATGCTCTAAAAATCTTACTAATCCATCCCATTTACGTATATTTATAGTTCATTAAGGGATTAAAACGTTAAACTAGCCAGTTTTGACCTTTGGAATGTCAGAACTAACCGTTATTGTGCTTCCCAGGCAGTTAGTCGGCATGATAGTCGACTACTTTGGGATTTCTCACTGTACAGGCCATAGTAGTCGACTACTTAGTCGACTAACTCGAAAATCTTCACTGTCTGGCCACAGTAGTCGACTACTTAGTTAACTAACTTGAAAACCTTCACTGTCTGACTATAGTAGTCGACTATTTAGTCGACTAACTTGAAAATCTTTACTGTTAAACCTTCTGTAGCACAGTTTTAACTTGTTAGTTTGCATGGGAGTCGGCTAATGGCTTCAAATTATCTGATTCTTCCATTTTAAGTACCAGTAGCTGGTGTAAGATTTGAAAAATGGCTTCAAAACTTAAAAACTTATTCCAAGGCCAAGAGAACTCATTGTATTGAAGAAAATAGGTGTCCTAACTCTCATGACTTGAACTTTCTTCATTTAAAAACTTCCCAAACATCTAGATTCACTTGATTGGAGCTTGAAACATTTCTCTTTGATCTTGATCCTCTACAAAAATTTCTTTCTTGAACCATAAACTCATTTAGGAGCTTGGAATTCATTTTGTTCATCTTGGTAACTCATGTATGCCAACATTTCATTGTGGTTCTTCACAAAACTCATTAGTAACTTACTTAATTATTTTGTGATCATTAAAATCAATGTGAGGTCAATAATCTTTCCTTTTTTGATGATGACAAAACTATTAAGTATAAAATTGAAATAATAATTTTAACAAGTTAAAGCTGTACAATATTGAACCTATCACAAGGTTGAGACAATTTAGGTCATGTCAGGAGAAAATCAAAAATCAGTTTCAAATGTAGGTTTAATACCAAAAACTTTAAAATATGTGCCAAAAGTTGAAATTTTGTATCAGAGTCTTTGAAAAATAATATGGCAAGCATTTTTCATATTTAAAATCAAAGAAATCAGATTTTTAGTGAGAATCAATAGGAGTTTCATGCCAAAAAGTTGAATTTTATGCAAAAAGGTTGAATTTTGTGATAAAAAGTTGAGTTTTGTGCCAAAAGGCTGAATTTTGTATCAAAGACAGGAGTTATATGCTAGAAATAAAGTTTTGTACCAATAAACTAAGTTTTTATGCTGAAATGATAATTTTGGTTCTAAAAATTTTGAGTTTCAGTTTTCAAACAGGTGCGTGCCAAAATTGTGCCAAAAGCGTACCAAAATTCTGCATTGCATGCTGAAACTTTGATTTTTGGTGCCAAAAGTTTCAATTTAAGAATGGATTTCAAGGAAAGCTCAATTGTATTAAATACAAGTAAAGCTTAAGTGAAAACAACAAGTTTCTTCTCCCCCTTTGTTACAAAGTTTTCAAATGTCAATCTTCCCCTTAAATTACAAAGAATGTGTTTTTTTTAAAAAAACTTTCTTCTTTCCCTTAAAAGGTTGAAATTTGCTGAAACATTTGTATGTGTTATATTTTTCTCTCCCTGAGCATATGCCTGCATTGTTCTCTTTTAGAAATGCTGAAACTTTTGCTGAAAGGTGAAAATGCTGACATATGATGAAAATTTTGAAAACCAATTTTAAAATCCTTACTGAAACATGATGAAAATATTTATCTTCTTTTTAAATGTGTGCTTCCCTTCTTTGGTCTCTTCTCCCCCTTTTTGTCATCAGTCAAAAAGGAAGTGAAGAATTATGCACTTAATTTTTGTATGTCTCCCCCTTAATAGTTCAATTTTAGGAATTTCATGATACATAAGTTGAAGTATATAAAAAAAAAATTCATACAATCAATAAGTCATAGTTCAACTTAAAATTGGAGAAGTCATATATCATAAAAGTGAACATTTCATTAAGTCAAAAGTGTCATACATAAGATTCCATAACAAAGATGAATTTTAACAAAATTGATACGATGTCAGGAGTACCAAACAAAATACATTAAGACTTAATACAAACATTGTAATAAAGATACATAAAATTCTAAGCAATCTAGAACATTCTAAGCAAACCAATATAACCTAATCTAATCCTCATCAGAGGATGATACATAAGAGGGATGAGAAGATGATCCAGCACCACGACCTCGTGGAAAAGGATGATAGGACACATGAGGTGGCCTGGAGCGGGGGAAAGCAGAAGTGAAACCAGGCTGTGGAGGTGGCTGAAAAGGCTGAGTAGGTGGCTGTAAGGCAACAGGAGCAAGCTGATCACTGATCGTAGAGACTAGATGATGAATGACTCTAATCTCTCAGACCTCCCACCAAAGGTCACAATGTGAGCTCGCAACTGTCTCATCTCTTCAGACATGCGGGCGATCTCCTCGGAGTCCCTACTAGATCCGATCCCATGGTCTCTCATCTCTTGTAGTAGTAGCCTTCCATTCATTATGCTCATAGAGTGCTCCAGCCTTTCCAGTCTTATCATCATTTGGGACAAGGTCTCATTTACGGTAAAAATATGGGGTACCATCATGAAGTCACCAGTAGAAGAGCTACAATCCCTAGAGCTTCTGCTGGAAAGAGTAGATGTCACCTCCCTCACAATGTACTGCAGCTGATCCTGATTGAGCTCAATAAAAGTTCTTTGTGGAGCAGTGGGCTTCTCAGGATGCTGCTCAGAACTTGGTTCAACCTCTTCATGTGAGGATGATGGACCCTCCTCCTCTGCTGGCTTATCAGCCTCAACCTCTCTACCTCTTCCCTTGGTCCACCGACCATCAATCTTCACAAACCCCATTCGGTGAAGAAAATGTTCATTGTAGAGATCTGAATGGTGTAGCTTGGTTGTCTCTTCACCTTTGAGTCTTACTCCAAGAAATGGGTGACGAGCATACCATATGGAAGGGCAGTTTTGGCTCTGTTGACTGTCTCCCTCATCATAGCCAACATCAGCTCTGAGAAATCATATGGAATGTCATTGACTATGTGGTACATCAAACTCAAATCTCTCTCAGTGACTAGATGCAAACTGCTAGTTCGGGGAATGAAGATTCTAGAGACAATATGGTAGAGGAGTCTCATGTCAACATTCAGGGAGTTGGCTTGAACTCTGTCTATTTCTTCCCCATCATCAACTCCAAGAACAGCCTCAATCCATCGTGCCCTTCCCTTAGGAGAATCATCCCAAATCCCTCCTACAGGAACTATCAAAATATTTCCTATGGTGGAACGATCTAGCTCTATGCTCACTCCTTTCACCATAGAAGAAACAGAGATGAAGTCAACGGAAAGGTTCTGGTAAAATTCCCTTACCAGCCTTGGGTAGATGGTAACTTCAGTTTTGCATAAGTAGGACCATCCTCTTTACTGGAGCATCCTTCCGATGGTAAACTTTTCCCATGCAAGGAAGCCGAAGTCAACTACCCTCCCGTTGAAGATGGCTCTCATGGACAAAGACTAGATCCCCGACACTCTGGAGGAAGAGGCCATGGCTAGGGATTATGCGACTCTCTTGCGAGCGTCCTCCGACGCCTCGTCTTGCCGCCCGCGGGGGAGTCTTGTCCGTGGAGCCATGGCGCTAGGGCACAAGAACTAGAGAGAAGAGAGGATCTAGAGAGGGTGGAGAGAGAGATTTTGAGAGATCTTGGCTTGGGAGAGGAATTTGGAAATATTTGGGAAGAAATGAGAGAGTGGGAGAGGAAGAGTCGTTCGGTTCTTCTTATAGACTGAACGGTTCGACCAGTTAGTCGGCTACCTAGTCGGCTAATGCAGGAGAAAAAAAGATGCTTAGGGTCCAAAAACTTTAGGGATTTTTGTGCAAAATGGTCTCCAGGAGTTATGCATGTTATGGGATCATCTAGAGGGGTCAGTTGGGCTAATTATCATGATTTTTAATCATCAAAAATATGCTCAGAAAAAATTTAAAAAATCAATCTATCTAGCTGACTCATTTTAACAGCGGGTCAAACATACCAAGTTTTCTTCTAATTTCATAAAATCTATTTTCATCAAGAGGTTTTGTAAAAATATCAGTTATTTGCTTATCAGTACTAACAAAATCAAGTATTATATCTCTATTTTGAATATGATCTCTAATGAAATGATGTCTAATTTCAATGTGCTTAGTCCTAAAGTGCTGAATTGAATTTTTAGTTAAGTTTATGGCGCTAGTATTATCACATCTTATGAGAATATCTTTAAGTTTGATGCCATAATCCTCTAATTATTGCTTAATCCATAAGATTTGAGCACAACAACTCCCAGCAACTATGTATTCGGCCTTAGCCGTAGGCAAGGCTACTGAAGTTTGTTTCTTGTTAAACCAGAAGATTAAGTTAACTCCTAAAAATTAACAAGTTCCACTAGTTGATTTTCTATCAATTTTACAACCAGCAACATCAAAGTCAGAATAACCAATTAAATTAATAGAAGATTGTTTAGCATACCAAAGATCAAGATTTTTAGTTCCATTCAAATATCTCAAAATTCCTTTTACAATATTTAAATGTGCTTCCTTAGGATTGGCTTGAAATCTAGCACACATACATACACTAAATAAAATATTTGGTCTACTAGCAGTTAAATATAAAAGAAAACCTATCATGCCTCTATAAAGCTTTAAATCTATACTTTTACCACTATCATTCAAGTCAAGTTTGCATAAAGAGCTTATAGGGGTATTAGCACTTTTGGAATTCTTCATGCCAAACTTCTTCAGAATCTTTCTTGTATACTTGCTTTGGCTGATAAAGATTCCTTCTTCAGTTTGCTTTATTTGAAGTCCGAGAAAGTAGTTGAGTTCTCCCATCATGCTCATCTCAAACTCTCCTTGCATAAGTTTAGCAAAATCTTGACACAAGAGTTCATTAGTAGCACCAAAAATGATGTCATCTACATAGATTTGCACAATTAGCATATCATTATTTTCTCTTTTTATGAATAATGTGGTATCTACATTTTCTCTAATAAAATTATTGCTTATCAAGAACTTGTTCAATCTGTCATACCAAGCCCGGGGTGCTTGTTTCAAACCATATAAAGCTTTGTTCTATTTAAAAACATGGTTTGGATGTTCATGATTTTCAAATCCGAGTGGTTGTTCCATATAAACTTCTTCAGCAATATAGCCATTCAAAAATGCACTTTTAACATTCATTTGAAATAACTTGAAATTCATAAAGCATGCAAAAGCAAGTAATAATCTAATGGCTTCTAATCTAGCTACAAGTGCAAAGGTTTCGTCAAAATCAATGCCTTCTTCTTGATTATAGCCTTTAGCTACCAATCTTGCCTTATTTCTAATGATGTTTCCATGCTCATCTAGTTTATTTCTGAAAACCTATTTTTTTCCAATTATGGGGTAATCATGGGTCTACTAACTAAAGTCTATGCATTATTTCTTTCAAATTGATTTAATTCTTCATACATAGCATTGATCCAATCAGGGTCATCTTTTTCTTTATCAAAACATTTAGGTTCAATTTGTGAAACAAAAGTTAAGTGATTGCATGCATCTCTATATGAAGATCTAGTTCTTACCCCTTATGATGGACTACCAATGATAAGTTCTTTGGGACGATTGTGAGCATACCTCCACTCCTTTTTCAATTCTTGTGTACCTTATGATTCAGCTTGTTGAAGTGCTTCAATACTATCTTCTTGACTGATTTGATCATTTGAACCTTCTTTCTCCTTCAGTGTGAGCTCTTATACTCCCTCTTCAAGTAAACCTGCATCATCAGCTACTTCTTTCTTCCTTGATGAAAGGTCATTAGTTTCATCAAATCCAACATGAATGGATTCTTCTATCACTAAGGGTTTCTTATTAAAAACTCTATTTGCTTTACTGCTAGTAAAGTAGCCAAGAAAAATTTCTATATCAAATTTAGCATCAAATTTATCAAGATTAGATTTACCAATATTTAAAATAAAACACTGGCAACCAAAAACATGAAAATATCTAATGCTTGGTTTTCTTCCTTTTCAAAGCTCATAAGGGGTCTTTTTCAAAATTGGTCTAATCAAAGCTCGGTTTAAAACATAGCATGCTATATTAATTGCTTCAGCCCAAAAATATTTTGAGAGATTGCTTTTACACAGCATGGCTCGGGCCATTTCTTCAAGAGTCATATTCTTTCTTTCAACTGCACCATTTTGTTGAGGGGTTCTAGGTGTAGAAAAATTATGGTTAATTCCTTTTTCATTATAAAAACTTTCAAAATTCTGATTTTTAAATTCTTTTTCATGATCATTGTGAATAGATAAAACTTGAAGGCCTTTTTTATTTGTAGTTTTTCTGAAAAACTTCAAAAATGCAGAAAAAGCTTTATTTTTTCTTGCTAAAAACAAAACCCAAGTAAAACGAAAGAAATCATTTATAATCACAAAGCCATAACGTTTACCACCTAGACTTATAGTTCTAGTTGGTCCAAATAGATTCATATGCAGAAGTTTCAAAGGCCTAGAAGTTGAAACCACGTTTTTAGATTTAAAGGAAACTCTGATTTGTTTTCCTAGTTGGCATGCATCACAAATTTTATCTTTTTCAAAACTTAATTTTGGTAAACCACCGGCTAAATCTCTTTTGATTAATTTGGAAAGCAAATCCATGCTAACATGAGCAAGCCTACGATGCCATAACCAGCCAGTTTCATTAAATTTAGAGTTCATAGCAACTAGACATTCCATATTTTGGTCATTTAGCTCATTTAGATCTATAATGTAAATATTGCCATGCCTATGACTAACAAATTTCATACTATCATCAGCAGGTTTTGTAACCATGCAAATAGATGATTCAAAAATGACTTTAAAGCTTTTATCACATAATTGACTAATACTTAACAAATTATGTTTCAAACCATCAACAAGAAGTACATTATCTATAAAGGTATGGGAAGTGATACCAATTTTACCAATGCCAATGATCTTTCCTTGAGCATTATCTCCAAAGGTGACCACTCCATCATCCTTAGCTTTCAAAGTGATGAATTGAGATTCATCACCCACCATGTGTCTTGAGCATCCGCTGTCTAAGTACCATCTTCTCTTTACATTTCAGGTCACAAGACACACCTGTAGCCATAAATTTAAATTATGTTTTTAGGTACCCAAACTTTCTTGGGTCCTTTGGGGTTAGTAGGGATGGTTCCTTTTAGAACCCAAATCTTCTTAAAGTTTTTGTTGATATGAGATTGACATGCATAGGCCTTATGTCCTGATTTTTCACATTTAAAACAAGTTATATTGGGTGAATAGTTAAGGGGAACAAAAATATTTTTCAAAAACTTCTGTTTCTTCAATGGATTATATAGCCTTGACTAGCTTTATTGAAAACAGTCCTTTGATTTTTAAGAATCATTTGTAGTTTTGTAGAACTTAAGGTGAACTTGTCAACAATGGGTTTAAGTCTATTGACTTCATTTTTCAAACTCTGATTTTCGAGTTAAAACAGATTTTTCATTTGAAAGCTTTTCATTTTTCAATGCTAGATTTTGGATTTGAATTTTCAAATCTTTATTTTTGGTACCTAATTTCTTGAATTCAGCAAGTAAATCATAAAAAGCATCCTGCAACTCAATAAGAGTAAAATCAGTTTGGGAGTTAGAGTTTACCTCCTCTTCACATGCCATGAGACATAAGTTTGTCATTTCTTGCTTCTCTTCATCTGAACTTATGTCTTCACTGTCACTCCAGGTTGCCATCATAGCTTTCTTTTTAACCTTCTTGGGACCTTTCTTTAGTTGAGGACAATCAGATTTGAAGTGTTTCGGTTTCTTACATTCATAGCATATAAACGCTGCTCTTTTTCTTTTTTTTTTGCTGAATTCTCCCTTTAACAAAGGCCTCCTCTTGACTCCTTGTTTCTTTCTCTTCATGAATCTTTTGAATTTTCTAGTGATGAGTGCAAGCTCATCATCCCCTTCACTTTCTTCACAGAGGACTCATCACTTTCCTCCTTTTGATCAGAACTTTTTAGGGCCATGGTCCTCTTCTTTTTGGTCTCCTCCTCATTCTGATGTTGCTTGACTTGGATTTCATGGGTCATCATGGATCCTATAAGCTCTTCTAGAAGAAGAATGTTGAGATTTTTTGCCTCCTGAATTGCAGTCATTTTGGCTTCCCAAGACCTGGGCAAAGATCTAAGAAATTTTCTCACAAGTTCACTGTTAGTATAAGATTTTTCAAGGCTTTTGAGGCCATTTACAATATCAGTAAACCATGTAAACATATCAGTAATGGACTCATTCTGTTCCATTTTAAACAGTTCATATTTGTGAACAAGCATATTAATTTTAGACTCTTTTACTTGATTTGTACCTTGATGGGTGATTTCTAATCTATCTCAGATTTCTTTAGCAGATATGCAAGTAGATATGTGATTAAATTTATTAGCATCTAAAGAGAATACAAAACATTCATGGCCTTAGCATTCAGCTGTGCCATTTTCTTATCATGATCATCCCAATCCGCTTCCTGTTTGGGAATATCAAGACCATTTGTTCTAAGAATGGATATGTGAGGGCCATTTACTATGATACTCCAGAAATCATAGTCAAGTGCTTGAATAAAGATTTTCATTCTAGCCTTTCAATATGTGTAATTTGTGCCATTGAATAGAGGGGGTCTATTTGTGGACTGACCTTCAGTCAACATGGAACCAATTTGGGTTGTCATAGATCTTTAGCTCTTTGTCAGTTAAGACAAATAGAGACAAGAATACCAGCTTTGATACCACTTGTTGCCTAGCTAAGCAACCCAAGAGGGGGGGTGAATTGGGTTCTTTGAAAATTTTTGCAAGTATGTGCGAAATTTTCAAAACAATGAATTCAGTATGAAAGTGAAGTGATGATAGTAAGAGCAGTTAGCTACAAGAACAATAAGCATTCACACAAACACAGGAATTTATAGTGGTTCTGTGTCAATCTTTGCATCTACGTTCACTTCCCAAGAATTTCTTAAAATTTTTTTTCACTAATCGTTCCACAAACGATTATAATCCTAGCTTGCCCAGCTAGCTTCTTGTTTCCCAGGCACAAGGGAGCCTTATCCTAGCTATCCTAGCTAGCTTCTTATTTTTTAGGTACAAGGGAGCCTTACAAACCACCAATTTTGGGTTTGGCATACCCTACACAAGTTTCAACCAAGTTGAAACTCAAACAACATACAAATAGACAAAGTTTCAGAGTATACAACTCCTCAATGAGCAAATGAAATAATAATAGCACTTTACAATTTTTAAAGGTTTTTTCCTTTGAATGAGCTCCTCCTCTTTAATTGCTAGAGTTATGAGTACTTGAGGAAGCTTTTTGAGTTGTTGGTTGGAGCCTTGAATGAACTTTAATGGCCTTTCAAGCTTTTCTGCTCACTTTCTCTTCAAATGAAGAAGGCTAAACTTTCTCTTGATTTTCATTTGATTTTTCTCTCTCTTTACCACTCTTAATCCTTCAAAAACCCTCTAAAAATCTTACTAATACATCCCATTTATATATATTTATAGTGCATTGAGGGATTGAAACGTTAAACTAGTCATTTTTGACCGTTAGAATGTCAGAACTAGCCGTTACTGTGCTTCCCAGGCAGGTTGTCGGCATGGTAGTCGACTACTTTGGGATTTCTCACTGTTCAGGCCATAGTAGTCGACTACTTAGTCGACTAACTCGAAAATCTTCACTGTCTGACCATAGTAGTCGACTACCTAGTCGATTAACTTGAAAACCTTCACTGTTTGGTTACAGTAGTCGACTACTTAGTCGACTAATTTGAGAATCTTCATTGTAAAAACTTTTGTGGTCTTCCATTTTAAGTACCAGTAGCTGGCGTGAGATTTGAAAAATGGCTCCAAAACATGAAAACTTATTTCAAGGCTAAGAAAACTCATTGTATTGAAGAAAATAGGTGTCCTATCTCTCATGACTTGAACTTTCTTCATTTAAAAACTTCTCAAACATCTGGATTTCACTTGATTGGAGCTTGAAATATTCTTCTTTGATCTTGATCCTCTACAAAAATTTCTTTCTTGAATCATAAACTAATTTAGAAGCTTGAAATCTATTTTGTTCATCTTGGTGACTCATGTATGCATGCATTTCATTATGGTTCTTCACAAAACTTATTAGGAACTTACTTAATTATTTTGTAATCATCAAAATTAATATGAGGTCAATAGGTGGCATCCTGTATGACCAATTGTGTTGAGGCATTTGGGTTGGGTTGAATCAACCGACCGAAATTGGTTCCCTAAACTATAACCTAAGCTTGATCCATGCAACTAACCTCTTCCTTCCCGCTAAACATCAACCCAAACCCTAATACTAGCCCATCACCCCCAATCCCTTTCTCCCTTTCTTCCTAACCCACCATCCCCAATCCCCTTTCTTCCTAACCCTAGCCCACTGCAGCCAATCCCCTTACCTCCTTTGAATTGTAACCCTATCACAATGCCCTTCATCCACTTGCTGCCCCACATTGATCTTGAAACCATCTTCGATCATGCAAAGCTGCTTGGCCATTGTCTCTGGCCCTAATGATGAGAATAAGAAAAGGATTCATTTGAAAACCCATAGCCTCCAGCCCCCCCCCCCCCACCATCGTTGGCTCATCCTTCGATTGAGATAATATTCTATTCTTTTTAATTAAATTATGCTACATATTTTTCTATAAAGTTCAAGTATGTGTAGGATTTCAAAATTTATACCATCGATTTTAGACTTAAACAAAAGCAATGTTTGACTGGTTGTAACAAGATACTTTTCATGGCATTCTTTATTCTCCTACATGTGACCCCTCTTGAGTTCGCAATTGTAAATTGATCCCCTATTGCTTTATTTCTCCTTGTTTTTTTATGTACCTTTTCATGGAACTCAACAAATTAGGAATCTATCTCCCATCTTAATGAATATCACATTAGAACTATATGGATTTGAAGATCTCCAAGCTAAAATCAACAATTAGTTGGAGTGAAGTAAACGAACCAAATAGCATCTCTGCCTCCATGCCCCACCACCATGATTCTTTGAGTTCATCCCAACCCAGATTGCTTCTCCTTCTGCATTGTCGAAGAGGAGTTCATTGCAACCTTGGCTATAGCAAATTTAAGACTATGAGGGTTAAGGTTAACTTGAGCCTAAAAAATTTTTTGAGATGATTTGCTCGGATGAAATTTAGCCAGGGCCATTAGTTACCATTATTTCTCCAGTTTCAGTGCATTTATCCATTTGAAACTTCATCCAGATGCTCCTATAGACATGAATTGGATTTGTATCTACTAATTGTTTTTAGATTGTACTTGCCACTAATTAGGTTATTATCAGGTTACACTAATGAATTAGGATTGAATTAATTATAATTTGAGAAGGTTGGTTTTGTACATATGGCAAGTGATCAGTTCTTACTTATTATAGCAATTATATTAGGATTGAATCATATATATATATGTATGTATGTATGTAGCTTTGTCCATGTCATTTTTGCATGTTCATGTTCTACATGTTCGTGTTTTGCATGTATTGTCTGTAGCTTGGTTCATGTCTTTTGCATGTGTATTCCCTTTAAATGAATAGAATTATGTATGTTCATATCTTCTTCTTATTCAATTTTTTTCAGTTGGCACTTTAGTCGGGTGTATGTTCTTATATTGCGGTATGAGTGATGTAGGTTTTTCAGTAGGCCTACACTATGGCGGCTGATTTGTATAAGAAGAAGAAGGTATGTAAGGGGAAAGTATAATATTTTTGATAATTATGAGGACTTTTAGATCAACTATAGTGAGGATAGTGGGTTTAATGACACTAAGGATCAGGAGTTCAGAGTCAGTAATAATGAGTTGGTAGTTAATGATGCCGAGAAGGAGGATACTACTAAGAGTAAGGATGATACTTTATTCGAAGAGAATGTGAATGCTAACATTGACTTGGAGGGTGATAATAGTAAATTGAGTTCAGATTGCTCTGATGATGTATTTATTAACCCTACTAAGTTTAATGATGATGTAGATGAATCCAGTAAGAGAAGGTTTCTAGAGTTTTGAAAGAAAATAGATATGGGTAATGTGAAGTTCTAAGTTGGCATGGTATTCCCTGATGTGTATGTACTAAAAGACGTCATCAAAGAATATGCTGTAAAAGAAAGATATGATTTGAAATTTGTAAAAAAAAGAATTAACCAGGGTGATTGTAGTATGCCAGGAGAACTATAAGTGGCGGCTTTATGCTTTTACGATGTAGAGGGAGAGCACAATTCAAATTAAGACTTTGATTGATGAACACACATGCACTTGGCCTAACTGGAATAAGCATATGAATTCTAGATAGATCTCTATATATTACTTAGAGATATTCAAAGCATAACCTTAGTGGAAGTTATCCTCTATTGTTGAGCAAGTGAAGAAGGATTGTATTGTCAAGATATCTAAAAGTCAGGCAATAGGGCCAAGAAGAAGGTCAAGATTATGATGAAGGGCACTGAAGAAGAATAATATGCCAAACTATATGATTACTATGAGGAGATTAGGAGTAATGTTTGGAGCTCCATGAAGATTGAGGTGGATAGACTTTAGGTTGACAGTCCATCGGTTTTTAGGTGGTTGTATATTTGCCTCGATGCTTGTAGACAAGGCTTGTATACTGGATCTAAGCCTTTGATTGGCTTGGATGCATGCCATCTAAAGGGTCCATATCAAGGACAACTACTTGTAGCCATCAATTTTGATGCAAACAATGACATATTTCCCATAGTATATACTGTTGTAGAGGTTGAGACTGGATATTCATGGGGATTTTTTTTTGGGGTTGCTTATGCAAGATATTAGGCCCATCAAAAAGTATGATTAGGCATTTATCACTGACCAACAAAAGGTATGCCTTGTGATTTACATTTTTTGACATTAGTTCATATTTTTAAATGATAATTGTAACTAATTCATGCATGTGCTTATGTTATCAGGGATTAGCTCCAATGATTGAGTAGTGGTGTTTGATGTAGATCATCAATTTTGCATTAGATACCTATATAAGAACTTCAAGGCTCAATTCAAAGGCCTTGAACTGGAGAAACTTGTATGGAATGTTGCACAAGTAACTACTTATCCTGATTTTGAGGTTGAAATGAAGATAATTAGGGCCCTTGATGTTGATGTCTATAATTGGTTAATGGGGATTCTAGCAAAGTATTGGAGTAGGCATAAATTCAGCACTAGGTTGAAGTGTGATATTCTATTGAACAATTTATGTGAGAGCTTCAATAGTGAGATATTAGGTGTAAGGGGCAAAAATATATTAACAATGCTAGAGGATATTAGCAAGTATTTGATGAATTGATTCAGAACTCATATGTCGAAGGCAACTAATTTTGATGAGCCTGTATGTCGTAGGATTCAAAAGCTTGAAAGGAATAAGACTAGGTCTAGGAGCTGCACATCAACATGGGCTGTGTTGAACTATTTGAGATGGTAATTAGGAATGACCAGTTTTTGGTAGGTCTCGAAAAGTACACCTATAGTTGCAATAAGTGGGACCTTAGTGGGATTCCTTGTGTACAAGTTGTTTCTACCATCTACTATTTGGATTGAAATCCTAAAGAATATATGCACACTTCTTATCACAAAGAGACTTATCCGAAGATCTATAGTCTAATAGTGTACTCTATTAATGGCCCTAAGTTGTGGCCACATACAAATATGGATCCAATCCTTCATCCAAAAATTAGGAGGCTACTTGAGAGACTGAAAAAGAGTGGGAGGAGGGACTCAGATGAGTCTACTCAATCTCACAAAGTTAGCAAGATGCACAATAAAATGAAATGCTCCAAATGCTAGCAGTATGGTCATAATGTTAGGACACACAAGGGACCAATGAGAGGGCAAGCTTCTAGTGGAGCAAAGAAAGGAAAATAGCTAGCTATGAAGTCAGGAGTAAAAACCTTCTCTCGGTTGATCTAAAATCGTTCAACTTGTTATTTCTTTGCTTGATTTCATGTCTTAGGGTAGCATGTCTTAGGATAACTACTGCTTGATTTCATTATTATGTCTAAATGGATTCTTGACTGATTTTAGAATTCAGCACACTTTGATACATGGGCACCAACACCATTTAAGTTGTTGGCACCTGCATTGAGGTATGTGAGTATGGGCTTCAAGTCAGCTAGACTTATTCTTATTCATTTCTAGTGCAGGCCAAGAGATGTCAAACCATATGGGTTTCAAGTCAATTGGAGATGATAATGCACGACAAGGATCAATCACCTATGTTGAGACACCAACTGGGGTGGGCCTCGTATATCGAGTATACGGTAGTCATCATTCTTTGGACAAGAATTTATGACTATTTTTTAGTGATTGAAATGTAAGACTACTTAAATGTTTCTGTAGGAAGAAGATCGAAGGGAAAAGTTTGGAAGAAAAAAATCCTATATGCGACATCGAAGGATTGCACCAACTAGTGTGTCATCTGGGAAGCAAGCACGCCATCCAGTCAGATGACAAGATCATTTCGTAAGCCGTGATACTTGTTATGGTTGGTTGGACTTGCATTGGTTGTTTGTGGCTGTTTAGACTTGCTCACTTGGTTTATTGGTTATATTGTTGACTATCTTATACCTTGTTGTGGTTTGTATTTATGGTAGCCGTGGTTTGGACTTAAGGTTGTTGTGGTTTAGTTGTAGTAGACTGCCACTTGGTTTATATGGTTTGACTGTCTTATATTGCAATTGGTGGAATGGTTTATGTGGTTTGATTGTCATAGTTTTACATAGTTTAATTCCATAGTTTGGAATTCCTTTATGAAAATTGGTTGTGATGGTTTGGTAATGGTTTGGATAATTAGGCATCATTGTAATGATGAGACTACTGATAATGTATTTGGAGTTCTATATTGGTAGACTATTATAGGTAATGTAATGTATGTAGACATTTTGTGATGGTTCTAATGTTACAAGTGTCTATGGTTGTTTTGTTTTATCAGTTTACTATCTGTTCACTATTGTTTTATCAGTTCATTTTGTGATAGATGATATAGGGACTATTAGGTGATGGTCGTAATGGTGGGACTGTTAATGGTTTAACAATTGAACATATTTCTTGTGAAATGGTGGGACTATTTTGTGATGGTTACTATTCATACAGAAATTAAGGGATCCTATTAAGCTCGTATTTAGGTTGGACATATTTCATGCATAAATAACAGGAACCTATTTGTGCATGCCATAATACACCGCATGAATTGGGTGATTGACAAAGATTTTATACATTCTGGAGAAATTGTTAGTTTCTACTTGATTCTAGTTTTGTAATATGCAATTATAAAGCTGTGGTATGATCAGCTTATTACATCTCCAAGCAAATTAAACAACTCCCGATTTTATCCTAAGTTTTAGATAACCATCTCATCATCTAGTAGTATAGGGTTAGACATGCTTTGAACCATCGACTCATCCTTGTTTGGATTCATATAGAACTGCATTTGTGCTCCTACTAACACTCACATTAGTGCCTTTAGAGGAAGTTATACACAACTTAGAATGTGCTAGTTGTAATTGATTTCATTGCATATAAGTTCTTTGATATAAAATAAACACTACATCGAATATATCATGGGAGGTATAGGTTTTTCGCTTTCTTACTCCTTTCTAAGTTTATACCCACTGCTACTACAACTACGACTAGCCATAAAATGATTAAGATACACCAATAAAAATTCTTTCTTGCTTGATATGTGACCAATTCATTCTTAAGCCTCGAGGATTTCTTCAAAAATATTGATATCAATTTCATCCCCCTAGGAATGAGAGGAGAATTGTACCAAGCAAAAACCCACTAACTCCACTAGCTCTATATCATCCATAGCTGAAGAATCTTTTGCCTATATTAATAATCATCTATGAAGTAAACATCTTTGCATCTTGATCATAGTGGCATCATGTCCTCATGCTTGGGACCTATGGGGATAAGAATTCTATGGAAGAAGCCATAGAATAAATCTCTGCAAAGATAGTAGATTATTATCAGTAATGATGCACATTTATTGACTATTAAATGTCAGATTTCAATAAACAATAAAGATTAGCAATTTTTAGTTTAGGCTAAAAAAGGGTGGGCATTTGCCAAAGAAAATGTTTACATAATTAATTAGTTAATTAATTATTACCAAAAATCATTTCAAAAAAACTTTCACATGTCAAAACTTCATGTTACTCTTCTGAGGAAAAGTTAACCATTAGTAATGCAACATTAAGGCATTACTTGACTTGAAACTAGGTAAATTCTAGGCGCTTACCGAATATTAAGGTGCTTAGTTGTCTAATGAAATGACCGGTGCTAGGGTGCTCAACGGAGAAGGAATTGGGGGCTCAATATTGGCCGAAGGAGGAGGACCTGGTTGAATACTAAGGCACTCGCTGGTGAGGTTGGCCAGCCTAGTTATGGGGCTGGTGGATGAATGCTACCCGAATATTGGAGAAAGAGATGAGAGCTAAGCGATGGCTGGAGAGTGGGAGCTCAATGCTGGCCAAATAAGGAGGCAAGATTTATTGGTTGGTGAAGGAGGCGGGACCTGATTGTTGGTTGAAGGAGGGTAGTGTTGGGATAGGATTGAGAAAAAAATTATGAGAGCTAAGTGATGGCTGGAGAGTGGGAGCTCAATGCTGGTCAAATAAGGAGGCAAGATTTATTGGTTGGTGAAGGAGGCGGGACCTGATTGTTGGTTGAAGGAGGGTAGTGTTGGGATAGGATTGAGAAAAAAATTGACCGAATAGGGTTTCAAGATATCCTAATTGCTAACTTGACTACCACATGCATTGTACCATTCATCACAGCATCCAACCCTACTCATTAGCTTGCCACATCAGCTCAGCAATCATGCCGTCAGCATCTGTTAATAATAAGGACCAAACTAAAACAAAAAATAAAATATAAGGATATCTTAAAAAAATTTTGCACTATAAGGATGAAAGTGAAATGACCCATAAAGTATAAAGGTTAGATGTATACTTTATCCTTATTTTTTTTATAGAAGTCCTAATCCTCGTGATTTTATATGGATCACGAGGAGGCACCTTTGTTTCAAAGGAAAGCGACGGATCGACAACGAAAAGGTTCAATGGTCATTTAATCGGTTGACCGCAAAAAGAAGCAACTATTAGGAAGGACGCAATCAATCAAATATATGGAAGGGGAAATAATTTTCATACTCATGTGGAAGGGCTATAGGATTTTGGATCTTTTCCCATCCATCTGATTTATACCAAATGTTTTTAAAAATCTAAATAATAACAATAGAAATTTCAAGATTTTTATTAAATAAAAAATAATGCAACATATACTACGTGTTTGATTCACCATATCGCACTTGATTGTATTTTGATTTGCATTTCCTTGCATAGCCATGGCCTTTGGATATATATACTCATTGGATGTGCAAATCTTGAGAAGCAATATACACACATTTTTATTTTTATTTGCTCCCATTTTACACTGCTATTTGACAAAAACAACTTGATATTGCTTGCTTTGGTTGAGACCTTACGTTTGAAAGGCTGATGCCGTTTATCTGCTCAGTGGGCTGGAATTCATATATTGTTAACTCAGAAAGAGATTGGCAAGGTCTCATATCTAAGTCAGTTCTCTTATAAATCTAATGCATGAGATGGCAAACATGCGTTATTGAGTGGTTAACGTTGTATTATGGAGCTTCTTATCCTTTTGCTCAAATCATAGGCAGAGATGTCCATGCTGATTGCTATTTAACCCTATTGACTGGTTTTGACTACTGATAGATATGTAATCATGAACTGTTTATAAGAAACTTTTTACATATATATTTATAGACTTATCTTGTTTAAAATCTAATAGTGAAAATGTAAATGTGAGGTGTAGGAATATCCCTTTCTCCCTTTCCTAATTTGCATCTGAGATATTATGATTGATGAGAGTGTTGTTTTTATGGAACCAATTCAAATTTTAAACTTATGCATCATTGATTCCATGTACTCTCATAGTTATATTGGGTTTTTTCTTGCAATGTAGGATATGTCTGTTACCTTTCTTTTATATCTGATAATTTCTTATCCATCCATTGTATGCTGGCATTCGGCACACTGAAGCATTTGCACGATGTCTATCGTGCCATGCATGTTTTGGCTTGAGGGAGATTTGTTGACTGACATCTGTTGGATTAATGGACCATGGATCAATAGCCCATCACACAAATCCCTACAGAGCATAAAAGATCAGGACTTCGGCAACCATTGATAGGGATATATGACTGCATCTTTCTACTCTTTCTCAAAGCTGACTGTTAGATATTGAGGCTTTGTCTCCTTGTTTATCAAGAAAGAGAACAGCAAATGATCTTAGAAGCAAGCATCAGACTACTCTGAGCAAATAAAATTTTGTTAAAAAGATTGATCTTCAGACTCATCTCAAAAAGTTTAGGCTTGTTTTTCCAGTTTGATCTTATTTATTCACCTTAGATGTCTGAAATCATACCTGCTGATATTGTTAAGGATAAAACTGCAGTTAAACTAGAAGGAACAGGCCATTCATCAGTTAGCATGGTGATTATTTTTAAGCACTGTTTTTGCTATGTCATGTTGCAAACTTTGTTTCCATTATTTGTCCAAAAACTTGGTTTCCACTGAATTACTTCAGAGGTCATCAATTATCTGAAGTCTGAACTGGAAGCTGGATCTACACCGTTTTGGGCCCTGGGCCCAAGTCAATCTGAGCTATGGATTTAGGAGACTACTAAGCTTAACTCTGACACCATGTTGACCAACCAATTGGCTCCAAAAGCCTAAGCCTGATATACATTGTTGGCCTTTTTTTTTTTTTTTTTTTTCCTATAAGCTAAGCTCTCTCTGCCAGCATAGAAATCCCAAAAAGAGGAGTTATGGATTGGAGAGGTATAACATGTCCTGGTAAACAAACTCTAATGTATTTTCTGCAGAGGAGTTATGGATTGGTGAGGTATAACATGTCCTGCTAAACAAACTCTAATGTATTTTCTGCGTACTTACAAGCAATATGATACAATAGCATATATTTTGAGAAATTCTCATCCTTTCCATTGCAGGGAGTTGTTAGGTTGTGCTCTGTGATATCTCAGTTTTGATGTAAAGATGGTATAAAGAATTTGGAATGGTAATAAATTGCAGCTACTTTGCTGAGTTTAGATCATGTTGGAAAATAGTCACCTATAATCAAACAAAGATTTGACACCTCATCAAGTTATCACTAGGGCATCATGCTCCGGATTTTAAGGATACGTGCGCGGAATGACAGCCACTAGGCAAAGCGTTTGGCCATTTTGCTCCCTTTACGACCTCATCTCAGTCATCTCAAAGTCACGGGCAAGTTGACGCTGGGGCAGCTTTCTTTGGAAAAGTAGCACTTCCAAAAGCCAACCGACCTCAGAAGTCGATAAGTAAACCATGTCAACAAGCTAATCATTTAGTTTAAATTCTGTCGACGAATGATTATGAGCCTCTAAGCAGTTGCTTTGAGATATGCCTTGCAATTAAAATGAAAGGAAGAGTATCAAAAGGACAAAACTAAGATGCAGTTTACTAAATGTTTGCCTGGTAATCCAAGACTTACATATATATATATATATATATATATATATATACATATAAGTTAGCTAAAAAAATATTTTTTAAATTTTTTAAATTTTTATAAATACCTAAGATCTTTTCAATATATAATTAATGTGAGACTAAACAATCACTAGTATCAACTCTTACATACTCTTATATTTAAGTCTTGACGTCCTCGTCGGACTAAGGATTTATGTCTAATTTTATGTCCAAATTTAATTATAGACACATAAAACCCATTTGCGATATCTCTTAGCCTACACGAGCCATGAGTTAGGTCAACTTAGATGCCATTTATCACAACCTAAGACCTTACTCAAAAAAAGACTTGCGAAAAGGATATTATTTAGATTCCTTAATCCTATATAAGTATCTAAGATCTTTCAAGCATATAACTAATATGGAACCAAATTTGCCAATATAGACTTTCACAATTTACCTTATGTACGGTCCATACTTAAAAAACGATATAAGTACAATAATTTCACTTAATTAGCGATATGCATTTGTCATTATTAAGTGTAAAATACTTAACAAACAAGTGTCAGTTGTCAAAAGAAATAGTTGCTTATTAATTGAAGAATCGAGTGGCAAACATCAGGCAAATTACACTCAAGCTTCATCCTATATAAGAATCTAGATGGTAAATTGTACTGTTGCTCAATGCTAATTGATTTTTCATACAATTTGATGAAAAATGACACAAAGAATTGGCAACTCCAACGATAACCGAGACTTAGCCTAAAAATTGCATAAGGGTTAGGTCCTTCACATGAGATGCCTATCTTGCCTTATCTTGATGATAGATGCCAAACACATCATTTAGGATTTGTTTGGACACCTGGCAAGATATCCATGAATTATACAATCCATGGTGGGGGCCGAAAAGAAGTTAGTAAGGAAAACTAGGGTTGCAAATGAGTCAGGTTGGATTGATTTTATATTTGGATCTTAATTTTAGACCTAGATCTAACTCATTTGTTGAGTGAGATAGGTCGAATCGGATCTATGGAAGGAATTTTAACTTAACGAGTCATTCAGATCTATTTAGATCCAATCTAAAATATTGCATTTGAGTCAAGCGTATTTTTAAAACCTAGTAATTGATAATTAAATATAGATCCATTAAAAAATTTAAATGAGATTAAAAGGAATCAACTTAAACTTCAAATTTTATTAAAAAGTTCTTAATGCTATCTAAGTAAATGATTATCCTTAAGTTTATAAATTATAACATTTAAAATATTTATTGATATACTGAAGAATATTATAAATAAGAATCTATCAAAATATATAATAAGATATAATATTTAGATATAATTAGAGAAAAAAATATGGGAGGAGATGGAAAGGAGAATTAGTTTAAATTAAATTTTATTTAATAAATTTATAAAGAAAATTGGAGAAAAAAAAGATTTATATAATTAAAGTTCATGGATTGGAAAAAATTAGGTTCGACCCGGATCAGATCAAAAAAATATAAGTTCTGAACCTGACTTGATCCAAAATTTAGATCAGATCTAATTTTTAAACCCAATCTAATATATGGTTTTTAAATATAGTTCGAGTCAGATCTAATCGGGTTAGAACTAGGTCGGATCATGAGTCGACCTGACTAATTTTTTGCCTTAGGGACGACGTTGTGGGAGAGAGGTTCTTTTTCTTATTTAGGACAAATGTGGGCATTCTTGCTGGAGTCCTATTGGTCTGCCCAAGTCCCAGCCATAATCTAACTAAAAATATCAATTTTGGTCGAGACTGTGTCATGCCTATGCTTTCAAGCCTGTATCCCTCGCCAAAAGAGAGAGCAGGAAAAAGGAGAGGAGGGAAAGGAAAAGCAATTTTGCTCTAACTTCTCAAATACATAGGGGCATTATTGCCTGATGATATAATTTAGAATCCAACCAAACCCTTAATGGTTTAGAATTGTTGATTCCCAAGTCTCGTCAAACTTGGGATGGACTAGGTTACCTGATAAACCTTTTTTATTGAGTGACAAAAATAATCCTTAAGTAGCAAAAAGTAACAACAAAGAAAGGACTTTTATCTTTTAACCCAACGATGGTTGTTGTTTTGTTAATTTTACTATGGCATAATGTAATCATGACACCCATGAAAAATTTTAAAAAAAAATCTTATCCTAAAATTTATCATATCATGAAATTTATCATAAAAATTATGAATAACTATAATTTATCCTTTAATTGCCTATTTTGTTTCCAGACTAGGTCCAAGGGTATTTCAAACTCAAGCCTTCTTGGAGTGATCACAAGGACGTATGCTGTAGTTTGTGAAGCAGACGGGGAGTGGAATAAGAGGGCTATCCCATCTTATCCCTGGTACCAGTGGCGAAAAGCACATCTAAGATCGTAAAATCAGGGATAACTAGGATCCATGGCTCTTATCCACGCTCTTATCCTCTTCAATCAATCAGTAAAAATTTCCAAAACATATTTGTTAATAAATTTTATCAAATGTCATCAAAGAGGAAAAAGATTGGTGATGTGGATATGCCAACCAATCCAACCTCAGGACCACCTTAACAGTTGATCCAACTGTTGAGAACGATTCTCTCAGCCTCAATCTCAAAAAATCTTGGCTGTGACCCTGAGGTTCTACGTCAACCTTAGACCGAGTTGCTTGTCTGCTTAGCAAACAATGATATAGTAAGACAAACCTATAGAGCAGATCCTATTCAGGTGAAGCCATTTTAATTAACCAAAAAAAAATTAATATATTGAGCTTTTAACCTAAATAGTAGCTTGCACATGTTAACCATACTACAATGCTCCCCTTGCAGACAATAGATAAATAGAGATGTCAAGAAAAAATTGGATATTAAAAAATTGATGACGCCGAAGCAAATAAGAGTTTTGAACATATCTTGCACATACAAAATTGAAGGACTTTGACCTGAGAAATAAATTGTTTCTTCTCTTGATAACTAGCTAAACTCCAAGTCACTAGGATAGCATGCTGCTCTTTTTTGCTCACAATGGGGGTACTCTTGTAGAGAGAGCACACTCAAACTCACAGCTTAAGAGCATTTCTAAAGCATAGGAAGAGTGTTTTTTTTTTTTTTTTTCCTCTCTTTCTTTTGAGACCGCTAATGGCATGTGTTTTTTTTACATCTTCCAGCCTTAAGTAAAGATTATTTATAGAATTTTTTCTTTGTAGCTCCACGCCCCACCAATGGAGAGCTGGCCATGAGCTAAAAGAGAGCCTGCCCCACTAATGGTCCCTCATACTGGGCTGAAAGCCAATTTCTAGCAAGAGATAACTTCATTCACTCCAAATACAAAGTTTGCATTATTTTAAAGCCAATTGAATTCATCAGAAGTGGAAAGGAGTTATCCCTGAATCGACTGTCCAGCTTCCACACCAAACCTCCATGTCTGGTTCGGCCTGCTGCTTCCATGCAGCGTCTGAGCCTTTGAACCTTGGTACAATTGCCTGTCTAACAGAGCGAAAAGCCACAGAGAAAAGCGGTAACGGGTACTGTACAGTATGAGTTATAATTCAAGACCTATGATTGTATGGTCACGAGTCACATCCACTGACCTTTACACATAACAATGTGAGTCAGCCCAACCATCGACTTGAGAAACCGAGGTTTTGTGCGCAGTTGGGTCGCCTGAAATTTTTATGGCTTGCATGGCGAGGCAAAGACAAATGATGAGGTGGCGCCACATGCTAAACGACTGCACCCAACCCTTTGCACCACATCAGATGACTAGCTGGCGTATTGTGCATGTGAATATATATATATATATATAATATGGAGGAATTGGTATAACGTATGAATTATTACCATGCAAGTGATGGTTGAATATTGAGTCGCCAAATTCCCATTATATAAGATTAAGAATTCTTCCTGTGCACTCACTCATCAAGCTAAAGCATGTCCAAAATTTTATTATTGGTTTCATTGATTCTAGTAATGATTTTGAATTTATGGATATAATAGACAGCAATTTAGATTACTATAAAGTAAAATTGAAGTGCAAGATAATTTCTATTTTTGTGTAAGAGAAAATTTCTTCTATTGTGTTCATGTGACAAAAATGAACCCATGCAATTTGCAAATCTGATTTTGATAAGTGAGGATAGTTGAATGATAAGTTGTTAATTCAATGCTATATGAACTTTGAGAAGTTTTCATGGGCACCAACTTGGTATCTCCAAGTATTTTTCAGCCTTAATTAATTTTCCATATATTCTGATGCAATGGGTTAGAGTATCTCAAAAACTGATATCAATCTAGTTTGATGGGGTTAAACTAGTTTAGTTTTTGGTTTTTGATCAATTCATTGGACTCAACTCAAGAGTCACCACTCTTTTTTTTTAATGAAATTTTAAAAAAAATTAAAGTATTCTTAGAAATCGAACATAGAGATTAGCAAATAAATATTACATATATTCTTTTTATTAAAAATAAGTAAGAGAAAAAATAGTCATCATATACCAGACATGTGTTAAAGAAAAAAGGATCAATTCTATCCTAGAACCAACCTATATTCAAATCAATATGATCAAGTCAATTCTAAATTGATTTTAGAATATGATCGGTTCAATTCTAGCTACGTCCAAAATATAGGAACTAATCCTTATTAGGTTAGTTATAGATTTTAGCCTATAATTGGCTCAATTTGATTTATGTTTATCCTTAATTGTAAAGTAGAACTAAATACAAAATATTTTTCTTTTTTTCTTTTTTTAATTTTTATTGCAATGAGAATTTTCAAGCATGGTTGTTTTGTGAGTTATTTACATCTATAAGTAAAATGTTACCTCCTATTTAAAAAGATATTGCCATTGACTAATTAGCTTGTCTCGATTGCTTTGCTTTTCTTGATATGCTGTACATATGAGATTAAGATATTATCAAGAAGATGCTAGATTATTCAATTATCATTAACATTCCTTCTTTGTGGAAGAATTTATTATATTTTTCTTTGAAAAACATAACAGTGATGCTATAGGCAACTCACTTCTCTTTTAATCTTAACTATTGATTACTTGATTTCCCTCTCATGGCAACATCCTACTTGTCTTTGGTGAAATCAATTATAGAAGAACTTTAGAGTTACATCTAGTAATATAATCCAGTTCTTCAATATTAATGGGCACATAATAACCTCCTAACTTAGTAGAAGGACCGCACTAACGCTAAGCTAAGCCTAGCCATGCATTCAATAAGTCTGATGATAAGTTTCATTTTATGGATCTCACTAAAAGAAAGCCCTGGCAGTATAGGAATCCTATGTCAAAAAATTATGTCGACATGACATCATCTTCTGTCATACTGGAGGAAAAGTTATCAGGAAAAAATGTACACATTTCAAAATATTACTCCACCAAGTCTAGTTACCAAACTAATTTCTTGTCACCACCTGCCTTCAAGTCACATGGACTCCTTGTGACTTGCTTTGCGCCAGTTTCCTCAAACCATGTTAGACTCCAATCACGTATCGTTAACTAGTCAGAATTGCATGGCAATTTCATTTCAAGATCAGCCATATATTTCTTTGCAAGTATGATTGCTATAAAACGTTCGCAATGTTTATTAAAGAGCATTAATGTTTTAAATTTGCCACGTCTTTGCAACGGCATATAAGACAGCCAGTAGCTTTTAGTTGTAATTTATTTTTTGTTTTCTGAACAGAGTTTAATAAACATTGCTGTATTATTATTTGGATGGGACTTAGGTATGGTGCACTATGTATGTACCGTGTGGTTCTATCTATCATTCTCCTACCACCTCAATTTTTATGTAAGCACCGAATAATAGTAGAGAGGAAGATATATGGGAGGAGAGAGATAGAGATGAAACGCACATAGTGTACCATATTTAAGTTCTGTCCTTATTATTTTTGCTGCAATACACATAGAAATTGAAAGGTTAATTGCACTTAACCCCCTTAACTATAGGGTATTTGTATTTATCTTCTTAGACTAAAAATTTTTGCAATCAACCCCATGTTTTTAATTTCAGTTGCAGTTCGATCCAACCATCTAAATTTGAGGTTAAGCTTAACGGAGATATGGTTATGTGACTATCATGTGACCAATAAAGGCTCATTTTGGTGCCAAAGATGATTGGAAGGATGTTTTTGCCCCTTGAGTTGCTTTTAAAACATCAAACACCATGATTCCCTGGTTTGCTGTGTTGGCTTCCTCCCTTTACAATAAGCAATTTGGCCGAAGCCTTCCCATTGTCCTTATAATGGATAAGCATTCCTCTCCCCTCTCTTGCGCCTTTAAGTCATATTTCTTACTAAGGTTCTTTAAATCCAGTTTAACATGTCTAATTCAAGTGGCTTTCAATGTACAACAAGCTTCGATCCATCCTCATATTTAGATCAATGTTGCTGTGGCAATTATTCTCCTCTATGGATATCCTTCACCAATAACCACTTTGAAAGATGGTTTGTTAGCTGTTCGAGACAGTCAAGTCATTTTTTTCTCTAAATTGACCCACCAATGTGCTCATATGGTACAAGAGTGTTACAACATCTATGGGAGAAACAACAAAGAGTGAAAATGTTGAAAATTTTTGTTAAGAAAAATGAGAAAATGGAAAAGACCTTGGTGCAACTAGAGAAAGAGAAAGAATTGACCACCAAGTTATTAGAGAAAGAGAAGAAGAAGGTCATCAAAGGCAAAGAGAAAAGAGAAAAATTGAAGCATGCTCTACTGATTTCTTGGGCAATTTTTGTTGTAGCCATCATTAAGTTGTATGTGAGGAGGAATGAGGGAATGATAAGGCAATGTTGTAGCCATCATTGTGTTCACATAGTTTATGAATATTTTGATACTAGAATGGTTGTGTTATATTATATGTTAGAGTTATGGTTAGTTTTGTATGTTAAAACCTGCTATCAATTTAATAATAAATATGTTTATATGTTATCATAGTTTGTAAGTTATGTGTTATGGTTGGCTTCTACTAGTAGCTGACTTTTACTTTGCTAACTCCAAAATTTAAAAAGGCTTCTACTAGCAGTAGATTACTTTTATGTTTTCTTATGTGTTAAAAAGGCTTTTACTAGCAATTGGATGTTTATATTGTTGACTTTAGTCAAGAAGAATATCGCAAAATTATGTTGCTTCAAGATAAAATATCATAATGTCAATCTTGAAAAGTTAACAAAATTGATATATATTGACCTAAAACAAAGGTTGAACAGTAGACAAACAGAATTGATTGCTATTTACTTTGATTGTAGATACAAGTTTTCAATGCTCAGAAGACAAACAGACAGAACATGTGGAGCTTAAGTATAATATAGAGAGCCAATAAGAAACAAATAATTTGAATAGTAGCATATGCATTTGATCTCGTAGCATGTGGACCTACACTTCTATGTATTGGATCCTGTAGCATATGTATATTTCACTGGAGTCTTTTGGAATATATGCACCATAAATAGCATAAACAATCTACAACCCCTACTACTTTGGCATATACACCATAAACACATATATTCATAAATAGCTATTGCCACTTACAGTCATTACATTTATAAAGTATCATTGCATTCATAAACAACCATTCATTTATAAACAACCACTACATACATATGGTGCCATTATATTTATGACCATTGCCACTTATAACCATTGCATTTATAAACAATTACTGCATACATATGGTGCCATTGTATTTTCAGTCATTACATTCATAACCATTGCATTTACAAACTATCATTGCGTTAATAAACATATATTCGCTTTCATACATATATTCGGACTGCAGTTGTGTCGATCCAACTGTGCTGGTCCAAAAGTCAAATTGGTTTGATGCTACACTTGTGCCGGTTCCAACTACACTCATAGTCTTCAATATAGTTTAGGTGCGCTAGTTCCAGCTTCAGTCATGCTCAACCTAAATGAGACTACATTATCCAGCAAGTCTGAGATATTCAATAAGATAAATAAGCAAGATAAAAAGAGTAACAAGCACTTACCTGTGCCAATGTTATTACAGAAGCACCTGGATGTTTAGCAAGATAAACAAGGAAGAACATTCACTTGAAATTAAAATTGTCACATGGAATTAGAACATTCACTTGAACATTATAGAAAAGGCTTAATAAGAATATGTAATGCAAAAGAAAATAAGAGTAAACAGTCCAAAAGAGAAGGAAAAGTTCAAAGCATGTCCAAAACAGTATATGAATTGTAATGGTGGCCACCTCTAACCAAAAGGTGGATAAAATGAGACCCAAAAACATAGCATCAAGAACCCATGTTTTATGAAATAGACCCAGCATACATCACAGCAGTTACCCTATCAAATCATCCCCTTTGTAGCCAAAGTTTTGTATGCTTCTTTAGATGTATTAACTTTGCTTGCAATGGGCTAGATGAGGATAGGCTTCAACTACTGATATCTGGCTACTATTCCTCTTATCTCATACCTAGTCGTTGCTCCTTTTATCTCAATCCTACCTAGATGTTTAACTGTCTTTTCTCCTCCAGCCTTAGCCCTTTTAATAGTGGAGTCTTTGTGAAGCCCTATTGCTTCATTATCCTTCTTTTTACCAACCCTACTATCAGTGTTGCTAGAAGTACCCTACAAAACAATCAAAACATGAGCAAACCCTTAGTTACCCTACACCGCAAAATGAAAAACTTTAATATATTTACTTGTTCAACAATTGTCTTTGCTCTCCTAGCCTTAGCCCTTTCTACAGTAGATTCTTTGTGAAGCCCCATTGCTTCATCAACCTGCCTTTTACCCATTCTGCAACCTATGTTACTCGAAGTACCTTGTAAAACAATCGAAACATTGGTAAACCCTCAATTATCCTATCCTACAAAATCTCTAGTACATTTAATGTGTTTATACGCTACTATTATCTGCGTGGTTGCTACATCTAGCACTTGATTGAGTGCTTGAACCCCCAGTCTCCTACACCATAAAAATAAAAACTAAGCATCACATATAAAGTCACATAGTGATAAGAAATGTCATAGTATTACCAGTCATTTTGATTTCTTCTTTTTATTGCTTTTGATTTTCCAGCTTGAGGATAAGTCCTGGTATTATACCCAAGCCATTTGTAGTGCGAACATCTCAAAACCACATTCATCTTTCCCAGCTTATAAGGATGTTTGGGCTCATCTTCAGCCCTCTTTTTATGAATTTTTGGTCTCCTAGGCGCTCTCCTATATACAAATGGATGCATGTCTTCTCTGCTAGTCCTCACCCATTGCTGCTTATCAGGTATTGGATATATTATTGGCCTATAAGCTCTCATATATGCTTTCTTACTATAGCACCTGTCCACATACTGTTCAAGATTCCCTCCATTATGAGAATTGACAATACAGCATGACTGTATGGAATCCCCATCAAATCCTACTTCATATATCCTATCTATTAGACTTATGACATGAGTCTTTCCTCTACAATGTACCTCAAACCATCCATTGGCAACATACTTTGATATACAATCCATAGACTCCTTAATGGACTTATCTAGCTTCTTAAATATTCTTGGGCAAATATCCTTTTCCCACTTGCTCATCCCTTCTCTTTTACTTTTGTACCTCTTCATCAACCTCTTTCTTATCATCTCAATCATTGTCACAATTGGCTTATCTCTTGCCTCTATAATATAGGCATTGAAGCTCTCACTTAGGTTATTCACAACCAAATCGTACTTAACCCTGTAACCAAAGAAGACTCTACTTATTGGTTGAAAATAGTTATAGGTAGGCTTACTCACACTCTTCAAATTCTTTATTGCAACCTCATACACCCTCTCTATATATGCAAAAGCTACAATCTAAAGTAGATCCTTCAGTGCCTTACCCTTATGCCCCCTATCTCTAAAATTAGCATAGAGATGCCTCACATAGAATCTATGGTTTGTAAAAGGAATGACCTACTGAAAGGCAAGTAACAAACCCTACATATAAAAAATTATCATATTATATTCGTAGATAGAAGTACTTGAAAGATAAATAAAAGGCAAATAACAATAAGAAATAAGGTTTTACCTTTTGCCTATCCGATATAAATGTCTATCCATGCTGCTCTAAATCTCCAATATCAGTCAATAGGGTTTCAAGAAACCAAACCCAAGAATCTTTGGTCTCGGCCTCAACTACAGCTATGGCTATCGAATATATGCTATCATTTGGATCTCTATCCATAGTTGATAACAGTTGATCTCCATAAGGGCCCTTTAAAAAATAACCATCTAGCTCTATTAGTGGCCTACACCCTATCTTGAATTTATTCTTCATAGTATCAAAAGAAACATACAGCCTTTGAAAGATTGCAGGAGCTTCTGGGACTGGCCTGTTTACCTTCAACTTGACACAACTCCCTTGGTTCCATTGTAATAAGGTCTCATAGTAGTCCCACAATCTACTATACTGCATCTTATACTTCCCTTCAATAACTTTTAAAGCTTTCTTCGTAGCTCTATACATTTGGTGTAATGACACATCAACTCTCAAGTTCTTTTTAATTTCTTACTGCATTGCAAGGATATGCCATGTGGGATTCATTCTAAGCTTCTCTAAATACTTCTTAGCTATGTATCGAGAGGTCAAAACACTATTTTTTTTTTTAAATCTAGTGCAAGTATGCTTAGGGTAATATGACTTTATCTGAAATGTTTACTCTCCTCTAACTTTTAAGCCATAAACCCACCAACTACACTTCTTGTTGCACACAACTATGACCTTGTCAGGAACATTCTTGACAAACTTCACATCTTTCCCCTTTTGTAAGTTATACTTCCTCACAGCTGCCCTAAAGATAACCACAGACCTAAACTTCATTCCCAATGATAACATTAGGTTGTCCATATCTCTATCCTGCATAAACTCATCAATCCTCTTCCTTGGACCATTCTGACCTTCATTTGTTGACCCAATAGGTGAGTGCAGCTCATCACCATCACTATCATCTGAGTCTACATCTAAAGGTACAACTTTAGTACATATTGTAGACTTTATTGCTTCCTCTAGTGTCCTCTTCTTTGATCTTTGTACATTAGCATCATAGAAGTCTTCATTACTACTGATTGCATCTTTTCAAAATATCCTATCTTCATCATCCTCATTCAGCAAATCGGTGTTATAATCCGAAACAATTTGATTACTTTCATCTAATCCACATAGGCCACCCTTACTGTCTCACTGCTTTCACCCTCACCTTCACCACTCTCATTGCTTTTCTCATTACTTTCATCCCTATATTCACTGCTTTTCCCATCACCGCTTTTCCCATTACCTTCACCTTCATCATCGGTAGCATTAGCATTACCTTTACCAACATTAGCGACACCATTGCCTTCACCTTCAGCATTTTAGGTGTCACCATTGTCAACCCCTTTTTAATTACTATTATCAAAAATAGTGGGTATACTTGACTCTATCTGTGATTAAGATGCCCTCCAAGATTCAATGCAAATATAAATTACAGACATCTGCCTATATTCTTTAATCATTTGTATCACTTGTGCATCACCAGTTACCAATATAAATTCTATACTTAGTTGAGAAATATGTTATTTATAATAGATGAAATCTCAATATGTTATTTATAATAGATGAAATCTCCTACTTCATACCCATACTCTTTAAATATGTCCTCCAATTCAGAAAATGACTAATAATCGCATCATATGTATAGTTGACACTGATTTGTCCCCCTAGATACCTTCTACTGAATGATGTGCTATATAATTTACCTTTACAGTGCACCTTAAATAGTAAAAAACCAAAACCATCCTTATGCCTTATAATTATCAATTGATCAGTAGGCTACTTGTGTTGTGTGATTTGATATAGCAAACAAAAAAACATATAGTAAACAAAAAAGCACACAGGGACCACTTTCATTATATGAAGAAAACACGTACTTAAAATTTATATACTAAGACTTGTATTCATACTGCTATGACAATTTATATACTTGCTTATCTAGAAAAGTGCAAATCTCAGAGTTGCTTAGAATCCCACGGTAGCCTAAAATCCCACAGTTTTATATTACTATTACTTTAAGACATGTATTCATACTATAAATACTATTTATACTACTATCACATGCATGTCTAATAGAAAATCATTGAACTGATTGCATGTGTTATCAAATTGATTCAAAACTAACTCTATGCTAAATATACTTTATGGATGGCTTTGTCTAGGTGATTAAAAAAATTTTTGGCTAATTTAAAAAGATAGAGTTGCCCTCCTTACCCCCCCCCCCTCCTTTTCGGGACACTGACCACTAATTTGAAAAATAAAGTTCAAGGTCCCCCCACATCATGCAGTCCCCCCACCCTAGTCAATATTGACTTATCTTGTTTTATAAAACCTATAATCCTATATCGGCCATTATGCATGTGGTCCATGCTACATGTCTAAAATCAAGGCATGGGAGCTACATGTGGTCCATAAGTACTAAAAAATCTCTAAAATCAAGCATCCATACATCCTCAACCCCAAAACCCTTAAAGTCATAAATTTTCAATAATATTTTAGTGAAAAAAGACGTGCAGACTTTAGCTTGTTCAAATGCATACAAATTAAGCTGTACAAATGCATAAATATGCAAAAAAAAAAAAAAAAAAAACTCAAAGATCCAGCTAGATTTGAAAGAAATCTAAATTTTTTTTACTTTTACTCACTTCGAGTTTCGGTTATGCCAGATCTTCTGAATATGTTGGCCGTCAGACAAGCCCCAGTTGTCGGCCATTGGAGGAGGTGTAGCTAATTGCCCATTGAAGAAGCCCTAAAATGGTCGGGGAAGAGAACTGATTGATCGAGTGTCGATTTGATACCCAACCAATCTGAAGGGCAAAATGGACCAAAGTAAGTCTCATCCATCTTTAATGGTCACGTGATAGTCATATGATCATATCTCCGTTAACCTTAATCCCACATTTAGACAGCTAGATTCAATTACAAATAAAATAAATAAATTTAAGACTAATTATAAAAATTTTTAGATTAGAGAGGTATATGCAATTATTTCATAATTAAGGGAGTTAAGTGTGATTAATCCAAATCAAAATAATGTTGATGTACATCACTTTTAGGTCCTTTGGAAGGACACAAAGCATTTTCCCTTCAAAATCACGCGAATTTAATATGATGGGTTCCAACGTGGCATCACGTACGTGTACAAGGAGTATGTTTCAAATAAAACCACGTATGAATAGGTAAGGTACCGGTGCGGGTTAAAAAGAGCCGTCGTACTCTGGCGTGAAGGGTATTTTAGTGAAAGAGCTTCCAAAGTTTCCCGTACCCGCGTCGACACGGCCACCTTAGAGATCGACACGTGTCCGTTCCGGTCCCTTCCGGAGGCGTACGCTCTCCCGTGGGGGCACTGCAGAAGACGACGTCTGCGCACGCCGCGCTCCGGGGAGACCGTACCGGCGTCCAGTAAGATGTCGACACGTCGCCGTCCCCCTCCTCTTGGCTTCTTTATTGGTGCCCACAAAAAAGGAGCCCTGACAAATTACGAACTGACTCTTTACTAACGGTCTAGTTCAATGAAACAGTCTTCGTACCAGAGGTCAATGTTGGGCGCCCCAATGAAAGATTAGGATTGAAAAAGATCATTGCCACGGATCTTAAGTCCTTTCATAAAAATTTTGCTTGGATTCCGCATTTATTGACCTGAAACCATTGGAGGGATTGATGGGTGATTTGTAACATGATTTGGCTTTGCTTTATGTGATCATAAGCCACTTCATCCTCTAGCTTAAGGAAAAGATGATGGCATACATTTGAACAAGGTGTGCTCCAAAATGGTTGAAATAAGTTATCAAAATCAGCCTTTCTAAATGCATCCATAGGAGCATTAAAATATATATATATATATTGTTGGTTAATAATTAGTACATGATGTGTATTTCGTTGACTTGAAAAAGGAGATGTTTTTAATGACGGATATGATTTTATGAAAAAAATAAAGCGTTTGAACTTATTTTTTATTTATATGATTTTGTAACCATATCTTTTTTTTTTTATGTCATTATTTTGTTCTTCTTATTTTGCTCTTTTCCATCCAAAACATTTTCTTTTTTCATGATGTGTGTGTTCGAGAGACATATACCTATCACATAAAGAAATGTAAGCATAGTGGCCTGATCTAATGCTTTTTCCATCATGTATTGTAAAGTTGGATGAGCTTATGTTAGTTATAGATAGCGTTCAATGCACATAATAGCCTAATCAAATTCTTTGACATTCAACTTCAATATGTCACTTGAAATTAGATTTTAGCGTATCTAATTCTTAATTTGTAACTCTTTTGATTTATTATTAGCCATAGTAAAAAAAAAAAGTTTTTTTTTTTCCCTTCTTTCTCCCTCCCTCTTCATGTGATCAAACATCTCATCTCATGCATAATAGAGATTCACTAATTAATGTTAAACATAAGACAATGGAGAACATCCATTGGTTGTTGGTTAATAGAAATGAATTACTTAATGAATGATTCAAAGTCCAAGTGCCGCTCATTTAAAATATATATACTACAATTAAAAGCATAGGTCTTGTAGAAAAAATCATCTCATTAAAGTTTGATCGGACATAATATACCAGGGGTATGTTTTGTTGCAAGGAAATTCATAAGAAAAAACTAGAATTTTTACATGGAAATGAAAAATATTCTAAAAACCGGTTATAAATTTTCAGATTATTAGATTTTAGTGAAACAAAGAAACAAAAAAAATATAATTTTCAAGAGAAACAAATTTTTCCAAGTAGTTTTCCTTGCACCTCAATATATGGTAAAATAATAAAATTTAATATTAGCCACGCAGTGGATCTATGAAAAAATTTCCACAACTTGAGCTGTAAAGGAGTCATCGAGTTCTCAATGTGATAGCTAGGTCACGTTTATCTTGCTTCCAAAAAGGAACTATTGATTTCTCTCATAAGGAACCGTTGATTTCTCTCATAGATGTCTCTTGGCTCTTGGGCAACACATCCCCTCCATCATTGTTAAAGGACATGGTACGCCAGCTCGGTAACCTAAGGCTGGCATCAAAATATGCTAGTATGCCACACCCTCGCCAGCTGTTCGAAATAAAAATCGCAGTAAGAAACGGAACTAAAAAAGAAACGGCGGCCCTCCACCAAGCTTCCACATGGAATTTGTCACTTTCAGCTATTGGGAGACACAAAGGACTCATGTCTCATCTTGGGCAAAGATCATGCTCAAGTCTCTTTCAGTGTTGGCCATTGGTCTAAACAGGGCAAGCGACTGGTGCCCTCGGGTCAGGGTACGATCCAAGCATCCAAGAGTGGGAACCACGCCCACCATACGCTTCCCTATGAGTGCCATAAAGGCACGCCACGAACATTTAATCTACCGAGCGTGGACACCCGGCTATTGAGTGTTTGACATGCTGGTTGTCTGCCCATAAAGCTTCCACCTTCCAAGAATAACTTCTCCATAAAATTACGTTACAAATAACTTGATTTTTTTTTTTTTTTTTTTCCTTAGTCGTAATTAGGAGCTCAATCTTCAACTTCTAGTTTCTATATACATATGATCTTTCTAGGATTTACTCCAATCATTAATCATAAGAAGAATATATGGCTTTTCAAGAATGTGTTATTTTGAGGATTTCGACAAGTTGTTTACTAGATACAAATTGTGATATAAATCTAGCTGATATTTCGATTTTAGTAAATGATGATGCTGTAGCTTCAATTTGATTGATTTTTAATAAATTAGTATCCATAATTCATGAAGATCTATGTGAGAGCCGTATAGGCAAGTATCTAGCCTTATGATGATTATGTACTTAGAAGAACCTATGTACTTATATATAATCAAAGAGCTCAAATGTTAATTTTTTAGATGAGATCTTGGGCCGTGATAAATAGTATAAGAGCAGACCTATCCAATAGCTTATGCAGATTGAAAGACACTGCATATGAGCTTTATGTGTTTGTGATTGGATTTAAATTAGATCCTTAGCCCGTCGAGAATGTCAGATCTTGAACGAAGGGAATATGAGAGTTGATGCAGATGAGTGTTTAGTTCCACATCAATCATATAATAGAAAAATCTTGTGTACTTATATATAAGATTAAGGAGTCTAAATAATACTTTTTTGCTATTCTTTTTAGATGAGATTTTGAATTATGACAAAGTTTTGGCTATATAAAAAATCATTGATTATGATTATCATTAAGAGTAATAAGATTAGTTAATTATTTGGCAATTCAATAGATTTACTGTATTGGTTACTATTTTTGATTTTAAAAAGAAAGACCAAAAAAAAAAAAAAAAAATATTGGAGATGGTAATGAAAAGTTTTGCATAATATCATTTGTGATTATACATCAGTGATCTATGTAAGCTCAAAACTAGCTCCAACAAAGTACTCACCTGGTTGGTTAAAAAATCACATAATATCAATGGACTAACAAATCGGTAATATTTTGTTAATTACAATTGAGAAGTAGGTTTTCACATAGGATTTTCTCGTGCGTCACTTCTTAGAAGCACCACCACCTAGGCGGCGGAATACCCATTTCCATTCACAAAGGATCTGCTACTGGGTCCACCTCCCAACCGATAAATGTTTTTCAGTTTTAATAATTTCCCAATTCCTCTATCTTAAAACTGATGGGTCTAGCAGACTAATCATGGTTTAATTTATTAATTACAGTATGTTTCTTAGTTATGCCCATCATTTATGATCTATTAAAGCAACTTTTTACACTCATACGGTAACAAATAGAAAAAACTTACAACACATAATTGTTCTTGTGATCGATGAAGAAAGATTATGGGAGGTAACGAGGAAGAAACTATGGCAGGACATTATGTGGAGCACTGCAAGGTCCATACGCGGAGCACGTTATTACTTAGTCGGCAATAAAAATCAACGCGAAGTCTTTACCTTTTCTTCAGTCACATTTCATGGTTAACCTCAAATAAAGACAGCTTCACAAAACGCTATACACGCCCATGACGCCGGTGGCCAGGCAACATAGAACTGTGGAAGCTAAGGACAACGAAGTTTGGAGGCCTCACAAGTCCTGCACCGTGATTCCCCAGTATTCCAAGGATAATTTTGTTGAGAGAAAAGAAAAAAAAAAAAAAGAGCTAGGCGCTCAACTTCTCCACCGTCGACTCGACACGTGGTGAATCTCATGCTGCGATGACTTCAGCCCGGTGTTGACGCCTTTATTCGGTAACGATTTCTCTCCAAGAAAGATGGCACCCTCATATACCCGGCCTCAAACAATCCACCGCCCAGCCAAGATCTTCTCTCAGTTTTTAACCTTCTCAGAAGCAAGATATCATGGTCTTTTCATCAGAAAAAGCCTTCTGTGAAAACTGTCCTTTTAATAACCCTGTACCTAAGCCAGTAAGCCATCCATCCATCTCATAAGCTCTAAGATAAGGTGCTCTTGCCTTCTTGCTTGCTTTCTCTTTGAGTGAGGGTTGAGAACAGGAGTAGAGAAGAGATGGGGAGGGGAAGGGTGGAGCTGAAGAGGATCGAGAACAAGATAAACAGACAGGTGACGTTTGCGAAGCGGCGGAACGGACTGCTGAAGAAGGCGTGCGAGCTCTCTGTACTCTGCGATGCTGAGGTCGCCCTCATCATCTTCTCCAGCCGCGGCCGCCTCTTCGAGTTCTGCAGCGGCTCCAGGTGTCGCAGCCCGCTCCCTGATCTTCTTGATCCTTTGAATCTTAAGAGCTCATGGTTGCCTCTATTTCTTCACTCTTTTAGCCAGGAGATGAAGTCTTTTTCTCTTTGGAGATCCATCATTCTATTGCTGAGGATGGGAATCTAGCAGTTTCCTGGTCTTTCTTTTCCTGTGTTTTTGCTTCTTGAGTTGTGTAGTGGATTTGGATGATTTTGATGACTCTGAAGCCTAAACATCACTTTATTTAATACATTTAGATAGGTTAATCTTCATCTCATCTCTCTCCTTTTATTTCCTTAAATTTCTGCGAGCTCATCTCTTAGCCTAGCTTAGGTTTTTTTTTTTTTTTTTTTTTCTAATTTTTCCCCTCTATTTTTAGTTGAAAGATGAAGTCTTCCAGATCTAGGGGTTTTTTATATTGTCTCACTGCTTTTAGCTGGTATATGCTGTCGTTGTATCGCGTTGTTTTTACATTGTTTTGCCTTGTCTTGATTCTTGAATTGTTTGATGGATCTAGTTAGGCTAAATCTTGCCTTCTCAACCACTCCAAACCTTGATTTTTTCCATATTTACATATGCTTCTGTTATTTGGAATTTTGTGATGTTCTTAGTGGAGAGGTGTCTTGGATCCAGTCCTTCCAGAATCGTCTTCCAGTAATTAATAGATCTTGTTCTTGTTGGATGGTTCTCAATGATCCAGTTCTTGATTTCTTTTTTCATTTTTCTTTTTGAGACGAAAACAGAAAGGATCCAGTTCTTGTTGGATGCTGTGGAGTAATAATCTCATGTATTTCACTAAGTTTAGGGTTTGGCTATTTTGATTTAGGATTTCATGTCACGGGAGCTTGTTATTGGCTATTTTTTGATCGCTTAAAATGATTATTTCACTTGATCTTGGTTTTTTCTTTTTTTTTTTGGCTTTTTATATTCGAATCTGGTTGCTTCTTCTAAGAAATCTAGGCAGTAAATAGCTCTAGTTCTAGCTGCTATAATCTTGATATCCATCATAAGATATGAAAGATAAATTCTAACCAAGCTGATGCAAAATTGCACAAATAATTTGCATGAGCATATATTAAGTCAGTTAGACCTTATCTTTCTACTGCAAATAATTGTCCTTTTAATTCTGCCTGTCCTTTTCAATCATCTAATCTTAATAGTATTGAAATATGGAGTCTTTCTCATTTCAACATAACCATCCTTGTTGGTAGATCATACCTTTTCATAAAAACATAGTGATCTTGTTATTATGAGTGTTATTTTTTTCACTAATTGTGTCTTACTTCAAATTCTTATGTTGTTAATTGACAATGATCTAGTTATTTTCTGTGGTAAATTCTCTTGGCAAATATAACAATCTTTATTTTTAGCTTGTAGTTCAATTATTAATGCTGTTATACTTCAAACTCTTCTATTATAATTTTCTTTCTGCTGTTACACACCAAACAATTAAGATTAGGCTTTATGGTTATAATTATGTCTACTGTGAGTTTTATGATCTTCTTGTCCAAATTATAATATCACAAACACTATTTTTGTCAATATATATATCAGTGTCGCAGCCATTTTTGCTCTTTTAAATTCTTTGAGGTGTGCTGGTATTGAATAATTAGAATACCACAGGCAGATAAATGATATTAGAGGAGATGGAAACCATTTAGAATGACCTAGGATTAATCATATTTTATGACCTGTCTTGTTTATTCCAGATAGACCCACTTATCACCCAACTGTTGTCACAACAGTCTACCTGTCGGACATCTAATTTTATGACCTGACAATCATTTAATTTTAATGGAGCCTTCCACCTTTTATCGAGATTTTGATAAAAACATTCATGTGCAGTAGATAACGATTTGTAACCTTACACAGGTTCTTTAGTCGACTGCTGTTTTTTTTTATGTAGCCTTACACAGTTAGTATTTTATGTTTAGCCCCAGTACACAGTTAGGTCGTTGTTTTCCACACAGGCCTATCTCTGTACAAGGTTATACCTGTTGGGTATACACTTGCCAACAATAGAGGGATTAAATATAAAATGGTCCACAAATTCAAGGACCAGGAATAAAACATGTGGTATCGAACATTAAATGGCTCTGTCCTGGGCCGAACCTCAACTGCACCATGCAAGTCCATGTTCAAAAACTAACCAAACAAGGCAATTAAGATATCAGCTTAGGGTTGGTCCATCTTTAATTCTACCATTTTATTTATCTCTATTACTGCACTGCAATATTTGCAAATATTGTTTTGAAGTCTTAGACGGTGAAGATGAAATTCCTAAATGGAATTATTAGGAATGAAATCCTTGAAGTTACAAGATCTTGGATGATCGTCTACCAAGAGAACATAATAGTCTACTAGAAAGACTGCCTGTGATCCATATCTAGGATAATGACACTTCAGGTGCTTGAAGGTGGAGACTGAAATCATCTTTAAGTCTTCACTATCTCTCCACTTGCATGGAACCAATGAAGTTTCTACTTCCTCTTAAGGTTAGGACTGCTTTTTCGACTGGAGATCAACAATAGGAACTTGCCCAAGTAGATTAAACAGGACTAGGAATAGCATCATACTTAGTCTTATAACTAATTCATAAAACAACATCACGTTTCTTGCTGGTCAAAGAGATGGAACAACATCCAAGAAGAGATTGTTGCTAGTGGTGAAAAGCTGATTAGTAGGACAGCCAGCCTAGTCAGCATCTTCATAAGCTCAAAACTTTAGAGTCAAGTTAGAGGGGGAAAATGCACATGAAATGATCCTGTCAAGATATCGGAAATTGTGGATATGATTCTGGAGAACTCCATGCATGTCTGTTTATCATCCTTAAAGGAAATCTCTAAGAGAAAAAAATTACCTCCTATTGTTGCAGGGAAGCTGGTCGTTTATATGCTGCCTCTTAAAATTTCATTTAATATCTAGCTTATTCTTGTCATGGATTCATAGCTTTTCCTCTTTTTTTTTCCAGTTTTCTATTTCGTTGAAGCTTATTCTTGTCATGGATTCATAGCTTTTCCGTTTTTTCTCCAGTTTCCTATTTCATTGAAGCTTATTCTTGTCATGGATTCATAGCTTTTCCTTTTTTTCTCCGGTTTCCTATCTCATTGAAGCATGCTTACGACAATCGAGAGGTACCAAAGACACAGCTATGCTGCATCAGAAGCTGTTTTTCCACCAAGTGAGACACAGGTAGGTCCTCATGTAGCTTCATTCTAGATGTTCAATGGAGTAAGTTTTGATAGCTGAATGCGAGTATCTTTGCATGACAGATCTGGGTTTGTAAATGTCTCCATGCTTGTATAAATTTATCAACTCTAATTTAACTACATTTCTGCAGTGTCATTTTATGTTCCCTTTCAAGCTTGTTGGACATAAGATTCTTCAAGTATTGAGCTTGAATAGAGGAACATTTCCAAAATTTCAAACAAACTAGATAAAGAATAGGCTGCAATGCACTATACATCTCACTAGTGTTTAAAATTTTCTATTTTGCTTCACTTCATCCTGCAAGAATAATTGGTGCTTGTTTCTTTTATTCATAAATGCAATTTTACGACATAAATGCATAGAAACATGATAAATTTTGAGTAGGTTGCTAACACGTATGACTGAACAAGCGTAACATGGCTTTATATTCATTTTTCTTGCTTTGCTGTGGTATCTTTGCTTTCTGACTCTTTCTTCAATATGCACCAGATGAAAATTGTAGCACCCTCAATAATAATTTTGGAAGGAATATTCTAGTCCATTAAATAAAAGGGCGAGAATTCTTATTCTCATAGTCCTAATAGTTTTCCTGGTCATGGGGGAGGTGAATATGGTAGCAGCTTTGGGCTGGTATTTACTTCTTATATTTTGTTTTGTCCTTCATCTGGTCATCTACAATGTGACGTGCAGCCAACAGTGGTTGCCCGCCTTTGTTTCTGTGCTTCCAGCGTGTAAGTTGCTACATAATTTACCTAGCAGGAGAGATTTTCTAAGAATTAACAATGTGTTGATCATTATAATATATTCGATTCCATAAGATTTTGTCTTACATTCCATATGTTTGGCTGGTTATGTCTGTTCTTAGTAATCTGAACACTGACTGAAAATAGTTCTGAGAAAGTTTTGGTTGTTCACTGGAAGCAGAATACTTACCAAGAATATGTGAAGCTGAAGACAAGAGTTGAGTTTCTGCAACGTTCACAGAGGTAGTCTACCTTTGTCATTCATTTTTGTCTATTGTCTATGCTTTAAATTATTTTACTAGTGAGAGTCCCAAACATGATATGATGCTACAGAAATCTCCTTGGTGAGGACTTGGAATCACTATGTATGAGTGAACTCAAGCAACTAGAGAATCAACTAGAGAAATCTTTGAAGCAGATCAGATCAGCTAAGGTAAAAATTAGAATCAGGTTTCATTTAAAAGGACAATCCAAAAGTTGTAGTTGTTTTGGAGATATGGTTCAGCTTTCTTGATGTAGTTGTTGGAGTTGTTCAAAATAAGATTTTTGCATAACTTTATCATTAATCACTCATTTCTTCATTCAAAATGCTGCATTCTAAAATTTTATATCCCAAGAAGTATATTTTTCTTTGTTGATGATTGTGGAATACATTGAATATCTTGAAGTACAGGAAAAGGTGAATATTATCCATGCTCCAGAGTAACTAGATTGATGATTAAGATGCTTAATGAAGGAGATTTTAACTCATGACCTCTAACTCACGACTTTCACCAAAGCTTAGTTCTAATATCATGTTGAGTAACATGTTGCCAAAAGTTTAAGCTATTAGAGAAAGAGTCAACAATGTATGTTAGGCTTCATAGTTTGTACAGTACTAAATGATTGAATGACATTCTTAAGGTTTTCCTATAGATGACTTTCACATATGTTAACAACATCTATAAAATGCCAAAGTAGTTCTTCTAAAATACTATCTTGCAAATCTTCTATGGTAGGATTCTTGAGTTAGAGTATACTGGTGTAATCTCTTAATGTCAACGCATGGGATTTATTGATTCATTCTGATAAGGACCACCTTTTAACAAATAGGACAAAGCTTACGTTAATTTTTAATATAAATGATGGTTAATAGACTAACAGTATAAGGACCTATGTTAATATACAATTAACCTTATATCAATCGTGTTGGAGTGTTCTTAGATATTTATACAGAACAAAAAACTTAATAATAACTCTTAACTAGTTTTTTTTTTTGAATGAAGACCTAGATTGATACAAATGATATCAGAGTACATTTAGCCTATAGGCACTACAAGACACTAGATCTTTGTGGCAGTTAAATCCATAGTTAATTTTTTTTAAAAAAAAATCCTGCTGTAGTTTATAGCGATGGTCTATCAAACTGTCATTATTATATGTGAGTCGTCGCAATAGGCTATCAGCGGCGACTTGTCAAAATGCCGGTATAAATAAAAAATATTGCAGTAGTTTGTAACCACCATTGCAGTAATAAATAAGACAACAGTTAATAACCATCACTATTTATTGTACATATTGCGACACTTTTAAATCATCATAGTATATGTAATATATAGCAGTACTTTTGGATCGCCACTACTCCATGTTCATATAGTGACAACATTGCTGCATTTGGATCACTGGATCGGATTAAATTGGATCCCAATCCAATCCAATATTTGAAAGAGAAGAAAAAGGAGTTATACCATGGGCCCAACTAAAATATTTTCTATGCCTAAAAAGTTTGGATTGACAAACCCAAGGGGGCATGGGATTGGGAAGCTGATGGGATTGGATTAGCAATCCAATCCTACCTCAATTGCGAATCCTACCTTAATTCAGACTATGTACCAAACACACAGTGACAATTCAAAAATGTCGTTAAAGAAATTGCCACTATAACCCATTATTCTTATAGTGAGCATATGTGGACTTGGGAACACTGTAGTACAAGCTCATTCGGAACTAATACTGAACCAATCATGGTATTTATGATTAGATTTAATTAGATTTAAATCTTTAGCGAAGACTTCAAAATATAAATAAAGGGAGTATATGAGGACCTATGCTGTCTTAGTCTTATATTAGTTGTGTACTAGAGAGATCCTACATACTTACACAAGATTAAGGAACCCACATAATATTTTTTGATCAATCTTTTTGGATGAAGTCTTAGGTCATTATAGATAGCTTGGGTTGGTCCTTGATTGACCATGATATAGCCACCCCACTCCTCTTGCCCCAATAATTCTAATCTTATTAAAGTAAGGTTCACCTATCACGACCTGAACTAGGGGTCCATGACTGACATGAGAACTAAGATGAGTAAGGCTCACCTTACCCCATGTAAGCTTTGAATAACCTAATAATCACATATAAGTAGTATCAAACTAGGTTATTGGCATCTATAACATATATATCTATTAAATGGGCTTTTGCACAAACATATACATATGCATATCCACAATAATTGCAGAGCTGGATAAGAGGTACTTATGAAGATCCTTATATCTAGTAACTATGGAGCTCCACATATACAACATAAAAGATATATAAAAAGAAACATCCTCAACCTAATTAGCATAGCCTAGAGGATGTGAGATACTAAGCCTATCCAAGCCAAAAGAAACTCCCCCAAGGGATGTGACTCGTTTACCAGATCAACAGTCAACCATAGGAAAAATGTTGTGAGGAGTGAGATTGCACTAAGTGAATAGATAATAACAGAAATTAGAGGCGGTAGAAACCTGATCTAACCCATAAATCTAATCCAAACTCACTCGAAAACATAGGGTTAGGGTTTTACTTTTCATGATTTGAATATGAAATGATCCAAAAATTTTAGGATTGGATTGGATCAGGTCATAGGTAACCCAAAAGGACTTGAAAATAGCATTTGTTAGAAAATATATAAGCTTTGATCACCACTCGTAATTAGTTGTTTGGATATGAGGGTGAGATATATTTTCAATTTCATTGATTTTAAATTTTAGAATTTTTTTTATATGGTACTATATAATTTTTTAAATGATCAATTAGATTGTTTACATAGTTAATGTTTTAATATTTTATATTTTTTGATCTATAGTATAGTTGATGCTAATGTAACTTAGTAAATTATAGGTTTAAAACTATACTTTTTTAGGTTGAGTGTTATTTAACGATTGGCATTGATAGCTTTAAATATCCTTGAGGAGGACATGGAAGAATAAAATTATGAATGACTTTGCTCTTTTTCTTATTTGTGGGATTAAGCACATTTCAAACATTTGCTTATTTTATTTTGTAATCTTATTAGTAATTTGATATTAATATTTATTTAATTTTAAAAGTATACTTTTATAGACTACTACTTACTTATATTATTTTCATATTTTATAAGTTTTATAACTATTATTTCTATTAGTGTCTAATCATTATATAATTTTGTATCTCATTATATAATTTTGTATCTATCTCCTCTAGCATTTAGAATAATAAGTAGGTAAAAGAAGAAAAGTAAGCATTGAATTGATCAATGATAATTACTTAAAAAAAAAAGCAAGTATTGAATTCTTAGGGGGAAAAAAGCTAAGCTAATCCGAAATGACCCATGGATTGATCTAGTAGCGAATCTTGGAACATTTTTTTGATGGGGCTAGACTAAACATGATAATGTATATTTAAAATCATAAATTATATATAAATATATTTTTAGATAAAATAATCATATTTTTTCTTTTTTCTTTTTTGTTGTTTTGGGGGGGGGGGGAGGAGAGAGGTTATGGCCGCCATAGTCCCTTTTAAGGTCTATCACTAGGTTAACCCTAATTTAATCATTTAAGGTTAGGGTTTGACTTCAATGACACGAACTCAAATGAGCCAAACTAAAATGACCTGACTCGAGCCGATTGCTACCTCTAACAAATGCAACAGATGAGGACAAATAAAGTGTAATACCATTAATTAATTATGTGTGCATATATATATAACTTATAAAATGCTAAAGCATGAGATTATCAAATTGTAAATAGTAACATATCACACTCTAGGAGCTATCCATGGTAACCATCTCACAAGTTTAACAAATCAAAAATAAAAGTATAGAAATAAACAATACGTAGAAATAAACAATGCATATACACATACAAGCATGCATATGTACCTATAGAAAATGGTTGTACCTATAGAAAATGACTACAGTATTAGATGCCAAACAGAAGCTATTCTGAATCATTAAGAAAAGATAGGTCAAAAGCTCAAACAGACAACTAAAAAGGCGAAATAGACTACTAATAGCTATATCAGATCATTTGTGCAGCCCTTACATGAGGTTAATATCAACCCTACTAATGGAGGTACCTAGAAACCAATCCATATGTTTCATATGTTTACATCATAATGCAGAAAGCATTTATCAATTCATATAAGCTAAAATAACACATCCAAGTTTAGATGATTGTCAATCGATCAGGAACATGCAGCCATAGGATGGAATTGAGAAATTTATTTAGAGAAACATATAGTAATCTGAATAGATATAGCTTATTTATAAAAAGATAAGGTCACCGATCAATATGCAGTACTCAATATTTAATAGTTCATAAGGCATGACGTCTTGTATAATATTGCTAGAAAATTCATTTCATTCATCCATACTTTTCTTCATTTTCTAATGTAGAAATATATCGTATAACTTAAATATAATCCATGTAATATAATAATTCATATTATGAACTAACAATAGAAGAGGCTGTGAATATGGTTCTTATTCAAAAATTAATTACGTGCACATGCTTAAATTCTTGTGTTCATAAATCATCTTAGTTTTGTGTACATGTGAATATACTGAATGAGTCATATGTATATATTATTTCATGAAGGATTTACTGTATAAATCAGCTAAACATGTTGTAGATGTTATTATTGACTCAATCAACCATCGAAAGCCCCAAAAGAAATTAAGTTACATTGGTTTGCTCGAATTTCAAGTGAAAGTGAGTGGTAAAGCCCCCAACGCACCTAGAATAAGTATTAACCATATATAGAAGAGGAGATTTTAGCACTATTAGAGCATAGAAACAAAAATTATATGCTATGATACAAAATCCACATAGCTAAACTCAAAGTCTAACTTGAAAACTAACATAAAATCAACAAAAATTACAAAATCTTCAAAATAGAGGGTCTTAGCAAAATAGAAGTAAAAAACCCTTAAAATTTTACCTTGATAGCTCACGAATTGGAAAAGATTTAGTGAACATCAGGTTTAGGGGTGTAGATTTGTAGTAGAAAGGGGATTACTAGTAGAGAACAATTGAAAAAGGAGAAAAGACAAAATTTTGGGGGAAAAGATTGTGGATGCTTGGAACTAGAGCTGAGAAAAAAGGAAAAGGAAAAAGAGCCATTCCGTAAGTAGTGCCAAAGGTGGTTCGGGTGGTCGGTCTGATTGAGGGCGATCGATCGAACCATAGATGCGAGGTACTAAAGCTGTGTTAGCTGATGAAGTTGCTTGAACTGCACAGCTTATTTTTATTCTGTTAGAATTTGATTTGAGATCCACAAGGTCAATATGGACATGGTCCTAAATGGACATGACTTGACATGGAGTCTGATATGATATGGAGTCTGATATGGAAATAGCCTGATATGTTTTCATTGATATAAAGAATATGAATCCTACTCCATATAAGACATTGCAGATTCCTTCTCTATATATACACATGCAGCTCTAACTTAGGGCATCATATCTAATAAATTTAGAGAGATATTCTACCGAGTGTAAGAGGGTCTAAAGTTGGTAAGATAGTTTTATTCAGTCTTTTTATTATAGGGTTCGTTTGATTCATAGGAAGTGACTTCACGTAGGAATAGGATATTTGAAAATAAATTTTCAGGCATAAAATATCTGAACTATTACGCTAGGTTGACCATGGAAAACAAGCATTTTTCTAAGAAAGAATGAAGCTGTCACGTTTGGTTGAACAGTTTTTTTCGCAGGAAAGTAGTGCAGAATGCAATTATATCCTTTAGTTCTTAAAACTTTTTTTTTTGTAATTTAATTTTTTTAACTTCTATATAGGGTTATAAAAAATGGTTAAGAAATTAAGATACCAAAATTCTAAATCGAGACAAAAGTTTTAGATCAAAATATAAGATGACACCTTATAGATATGAAGCGAAGCATTTTTTTTCTCTTCTTTTCTCGTCCGTTGATTTGAAAAAAAGGTATATTATAGAAAGGAAGGGTATGTTGGGAAGAAAAAGAAAATATGCTGCGGTGGGAAAGTAAATCCCATGATACCGATAAAATATTATTTTTTATAAAATATAAGAATTTAAATTAGGTAAAAATAGAGTATTTTCATAGATAGGCTTAATTTGCATGATCTTGTTTACCGTAAACCAAAGGAGCTCGTAAAGTTTTGCCTGCGTGGACGCATAGGTTCAGACCGAACGAGGTGTTTTCTTTATTGCTCTCATGCGTGCAGAGTTGTGATCCGTACCGCGTGTGTTTTTCAACTAGCGGTCTCAAGACCAGATTCCTTGAACCTGGGGTTGTGCCGCTGTGAGACTTTTCTGTACGGATCTCAAAGTGCACGGATCTGAGAGGCGGTAGCCAGCCACTAGAAAGCCCAGCTCGTCGGCAGGCGTCCCCCGATCGAGCCCTAGGCACGACGCCGAAGGCCGACCAGTGAAGAAGGCCCGATCCCCCTGGCGCTCACCTCTCGCCGGCTGGAAGAGGAGGCCGTGAGGCCCTGCTGGATGCCAAGGAGGTTGATTCCAGCCAGATCGTTGCTGCACTCAACTGGGCAGTGCAGCGCTGCGTGGAGGTGACGACGACGGACCACTGGAAGGATCCCAGTGAGAGGCCGACGGTGGTGGATCGGACAAGCTGCGGCCGCGACCGACTCCGATCGTGAGGAAGCCAGGTGACTCCGGTGAAGAGGAGGCGGTGCGATTGGAAGCTTTGAGAGGCGGTCGGGCGTCCGATGGTCGAGGAAGACACCCAATCAGAGTGCTTGCTCCGGCGAGGTTGGCGGGCGCTTAGATCAGAAGTCGAAGGAACCGATGGGAGGCCAGGATCGAACCCTAGAGGCGCAGCTGGGTGGAAGAGGCGTGCGGCTTGAGGGGTACCGGATGCGTGGAGGAGAAGAGGAAGAAGGTAAAAGAGAAAAGGAAAAGAAAAAAAAAAAAGAAAAAAAGGAAAAGGAGAAAAAAATCTATTTTTTCTTTAAAAAAACAATGTTTATTATCGTTGAGGATAGATCTGGAATAAATCTAGAATAACCATTCCAATGTTATTCTAGATGAAAATTTTTTTTAGTGTAGCTGAACCATTGGAGTCTTGTTCTAACTATTTTGAAGTCCTACTTCACTATTGAAGTACTACTCCAATTATTGATTGGAGTCTTGCTCCAGGTTATTTGGAGTCTTGCGCTATTATTGGAGCCCTACTCCAAGTATTGATTGGAGCCCTACTCTAGATATTTTGAGATCCTACTCCACTATTGGAGCCGTGCTCCATATATTAATCGGAGCCTTGCTCTAGATGTTATGGAGTCCTACTCTATTATTGGACCCTGTTTTAGATGATTATTAGAGGCTTTTTCTGTTTGGGCAAATTTGCCTTGTGATGAACCAATGGACTGGGTAAATTAGCGCTAAGCACATCAGAAGGTTGATTTTGAGGAGAAACTCGCAATGTGGATATCGAAGTTCAAAATTGATAAATTCAATGGCATTAATGACTTCGATATCTAGCAAAATAAGATGTAAGCCGTTTTGATGCAATAAGAGTTGTGGAAGGTGTTAGAAGGCAAAGAAAGACTGCCAGATAGTATGTTCGAAAGAGAAAAGGACGAATTGATGTCAAAGGTACACGATACAATTTTATTGAGCTTGGCATATGAAGTTTTTAGAAAAATCATTGAGGGGAAAACAACGGTTGAACTCTGGTTGAAGTTGGAAAGTAGAGAGAAAAGGACGAATTGATGTCAAAGGCATACGATACGATTTTATTGAGCTTGGCATATGAAGTTTTTAGAAAAATTGTTGAGGAGAAAATAACGGTTGGACTCTGGTTGAAGTTGGAAAGTACATATATGAAAAAATCTCCCACAAACTGGTTATACATGAAACATGGACTCTACCACCTAAGAATGAAAGAAAATCCACCATTGAAAGTCCACATTGATGAATTTAATAAAATCATTCTTGATTTAAGAAACATTGTAATCAAAATAGAAGATTAAGATCAAGTCTTAATTCTCTTATGCTCACTACCACCCTCATATGAGAACTTTATTGATACGTTGTTGTACGAGAGAGAGAGAGTCTCTCAATTAACGACGTAAAGGATGGCTTGCAATCTAAAGAGCTGAAGACAAGGGTGTCTAAGAATTATGAGGAGAACCAGGAAGAAGGTTTGGTTGTAAGAACTAGGAGTAAGGGAAGAGATTCAAGCAGAAGAAGTAAATCAAGATCTAAGTCAAAACACTGAAAGTTCCATTGCTACTCTTGCAATGAGGATGGAAACTTGAGAAGAAATTATCCAAAAGGGAAAAGAAAGATGATAAGAAGAAAAGTACCTCTAAAGTTAGAGCAAGTGCAGTTGAAGAGAATGTTTCCAAGAACTCCAATGATGCAGGAAGTGAGGTCTTCTCAGTCAGCATCAGCAACTCTAAAAAAGAGTAGATCCTTGATTCTAGTTATTCTTTCTATATCAACCCCAATGGAAGTTGGTTCTCCACATATTATTCAAAATTAGGAAAGGTTCTATTGGGTGATAATAAAGCTGTAAATGTTGTTAGGACTGACATAATTCATATCAAGATATTTGATGGTGTAGTGAGGTCTCTGGAAGCTTGGCATGTTTTAGAATTAATGAAGAACTTAATTTCTTTGGGTATACTTGATTCTCAGGATTGCAAATACATGGCTGAGAATGGTGCACTGAAAGTTTCTAAAGGTGCACTCATGGTAATTAAGGAGAAGTTGGCGAATGGCTTATATCATATGATTGGAACTACTATCACTAGTACTGCTACAATTTCATCTTTGAAGATGTTAGACTTGGATGTCACACGATTGTAGCATATGATGGTATATATAAGCGAGAGGGGGATACCAGAGCTGCTTAAAAAAGGCTTACTTGATGGTGTGAAAATCGAAAAATTAGACTTTTGTGAGCATTGTTTATATATGGAAAGCGGAGTGAAGTTTAATATCAGTACTCACTATTCCAAGTGTGTGCTATATTACATCCACTCGAATCTCTAAGGACCAAACTCTCATGCATCATTGAATGAACACCATTACTCTTTGACCCAGCTCTCATGCATCATTGAATTAATTACTCAATTTAAGCAGTGAAAGCCATGGTGGAGAAGTAGATCAAACAACAAATTAAGATGCTACGGATGAACAATGGCTTAGAATTCTGTAAAGTGGAATTTGATAGGTTTTGCAAGAATAAAGGTATAGTGAGGCACCGTACTATATAGATGACGCCACAGTAAAACAAAGTTCAAGAACCGGATGAATAAAATACTCTTTGAGAGAACACACTGTATGCTCTCTAATTCTAGACTTGAAAAATCTTTCTAGGCTAAAATAGTAAATATAATAAGTTACTTGGTGAATCGATCACTATCAACTACTATTGACTTGAAGATTCCTCAAAGAAGTATGGTCCGATCAAGTAGTTGACTATTTTGATTTGAGAATATTTGGATGCCTTACATATACTTATATTAATATTGGCAAACTTGAATTAAGGGTAAAGAAGTATGTATTCCTAGGTTACAGTATTGAGGTAAAGGGTTATAGACTGGTGTATTGAAAATCTTAGATCATTCAAATTTATGATGAGTAGAGATGTCACTTTTGATGAATTTGCCAAGGTAACTAGAAGGAAGGATCTATTGAAAGTCAATCTGAGAGCCACAGTGTCAGAAGAAGGTAGAGCTTGATGTACAAGTTTTAGAAAGAGAGCCACAAGACTCTCAAGCTTAGCTTGAGGCCATGGTGCAAACAGATGAGACTACTGATAATACAAAAACATCTCAACGATAACAATATAACATAGTTATTGAGCGTGAAAGGAGGCAAACCAGGCAACCTACATAATATGCAGACATAGTTGCCTATGCACTATCTGTAACTGAGAGTGTGGAGAATGAACCTCTCACATATAAAGGAGCACAAATAGCAAAGAGTCTACTAAATAGGTAGCAGCTATGCATGAAGAGATAGAATCTCTTGAAAAGAATCATACTTGAAAGCTTGTGAAGTTGCCTAAGGGAAAGAAAGTAGGAGGCTGTAAATAGGTCTACAAGAGAAAGGAAGGAATATCCGTAGTTGAGGCAACAAGGTTCAAAGCACGATTGATGGCTAAAGGCTATACTCAAAAGGAGGATGTAGATTTTCACGAAGTGTTTTCTCCGGTTGTGAAGTATAACTTTGTTCGTGTGCTACTTACCATGGTGTGTGCATTAGACTTAGAGCTCGAATAGCTTGATGTCAAAATAACCTTTTTACATGTTGAGTTAAAAGAACAAATTTACATGTCACAACTGAAGGATATTCATGTTCCCAGTAAGAAAAACCATGTTTGCTTATTACAAAAATCTTTATATGGCTTGAAGCAGTCTCCTAGATAATGGTACAAGAAATTTGATGCTTTCATGGTGAATAATGGATACACTAGATATCTCTATAATAATTGTGTCTACTACAAAAAGCTCCAAGATGGTTCTTTTGTTTACCTTCTATTGTACATGGATGACATGTTGATTGTGGCACGAGACAGACAAAAATCAACAAATCGAAGACTTAGTTAAGTGGTGAGTTTGAAATGAAGGACCTGGGTGCAACAAAGAAGATTTTGGGTATCAAGATTTACAGAGATCGGCAAGAAAGCAAGCTATACTTATATCAAAGAAAGTATATCGAAAAGGTGCTTAAGCGTTTTGGTATGAATAAGTCCAAATCGGTGCGTACTCTATTAGCGGCGCATTTTAAGTTGTCAGCCTCATTATCGCCACAAACTAAGGTGGAGGTGGAGCACATGGCGTGAGTGCCTTATGTTAGCATGGTTGGTTGTTTAATGTATGCGATGGTTTGCACTCAACCAGATATTTCACATTCTATTAGTATGGTAAGTAGGTATATGAGTAATACTGGGAAAACACACTAGCAAGCAATGAAATGGATCTTCAAATATTTAAAAGGCTCTACAAACATGGTGTTGGTGTGCAAGAGATCTACTAGTAGGGTTGTTGGTTATATTGACTCTGATTATGCCGGTGATCTGGATAAGAGATGATCTCTAACTGGTCAGTTGGAGGGTGACATTGCAAGCTACAGTTGCCTTGTCTATAACTAAAGCTGAATATATGGTACTAACTAAAGGAGTTACAGAGGTAATATGGCTGTGTGGTCTCATTGATAGTCTTGGCTTGCTAATGCAGTCTACAACAGTGCATTGTGATAGCCAAAGTGTTATTCATCTAACTAAAAATTGTATATATCATGAGAGAACAAAGCATATAGATGCCAAATATAACTTTATCAGGAAAATCATTGCTCAAGGTGATATTAAAGTTTAGAAGAAAACCACAGTTGAAAATCTTGTCGATATGATGACTAAGCTCATTCCAGAAGACAAGTTCAAACATTGTTTAGATTTGAAGTCCGTAGAGGTTGATGCCCATTAAGGCGCAAAGGCAAAGATCATGAAGAAATTTCGAGGAGTTTGGTTTGGTAAACCTCAAGCTGAAAGGTCTAGATTTATTATAATTTGACTTAAGGTCCACAAGTCTAATATAGAAATAGCCCTAAATGAACATAACATGATATAAAGCTTGATATGATATGAAGCCTAATACGAACATGGCCTAATATATTTTCATAAATGTAGAGAATACGAACCTTGGTCTATATAAGATATTGTAGATTTCTATATAAATACATGTACCTCTAACCCTAAGGCATCCCATCTATTAAGTTTAGAGAGAGATTCTGTTGAGTGTAAGAAGGTTTGGGATTTGTGAGAGAGTTTTATTCTACCTTTCTTTATCAATGAAATCATTCTAGTCTTTGTCTATGTGGATGTAGGTCGTTAGACCGAACCACATTAAATATCCCGGTGTTTTCTTGTCCCTATGTTTTTCCTTATTATTCTCTTGTATGCAAATTTGTGATCCTTGTGGCACGTGTTTTACAATGCATTCTAAATCATATTAAGTAAATTTCCTTTTACTTAAAATTTCTCATAGAAATAAGGAAATACTTCTCATTTGAATTTAACAAAAATATTCAAAAAAATCAAATTTTTTAAAAATAAAAAATTAACTCTCCCTCTCAAGAATAAAATCAGAAAATTTTAGAAAATCGTGGCTTAGACAATAACAAGTTAAAATAGTTTCACTCGAGATAAAAATTTTAGAAAATTAGTTTAACTTAAAAATAATAAAAAAAAAATGCTAGAAAAAGTTATCTTAAAATGCAGTTATAAAGTCTCGATCAATGCTTGATCAAACTTGATGAAGATTACCATAATATTTTAAGGTCAAAATTTACTTTTAAAGTTTAAACCCAAGGTCAGGATGTTACATTTTCAGTCCATAATGTCAACTTATATTTTAAATTTCTGTGAAGGCATCGAAGCTTGCAAATATTTAATTTAAGAAGCTCCGCCTTTTCACCACTTAGGTTGACACATGCAACCCTTTACTTCCAAAAGGTTTCATTGAGCGAGTATATGTTCTTTGTATCCTCTAAATTCTCTAAAGCCTCCACCTGTGTCAGGATGAGTATCACATGGCACTACTCAATGGAGTGCATCATGTTAGTGACCCTAGTATATCTTCTCAGACTTCTCGAGGTGGTTGATCTGGACCTTTGTAGTAAGTGATCCTTATATCCCCATTCTCTACTTATCTCTAGCTGTTTGACTAGTCAACAATTCCCTTCCCTGGAGTCCAATAATTTTGTGCCGATGTCTTCGGTTCCCAACTTTGTTAACCGAGGAGAATTCCTTCTTGCTTCCCAGATCAGCAAGCAGTGAACCAAAGATCATCTAGATGACAACTTTCTCTGTAATGCATCTTTTAATACATATGTATAATCTTCTCTTATATTTTAGATTCAGAGAGAACATTTCTGGATGTATCCTGATTGTTTCACTCAGTGAGCTGTCTTACTTAATGATACACCTCGATTGGTGTAAGCTATTTCAACTGTGTTAAACCACTGGGAATCCTCATATAAAATGCATGCTAGACATAAAATTATCTGCAGTTAACTGTTGTAAACTCCGGGATTTTCTACTACTGTGATATTGACAATACATGTCAGAAGAACACTGGGAGAGTGGAAACATGTAATGCATTAAACGATGGAAAATTTGTAACGATTGACTTATTTCTTGCAGACACAGTCAATGCTTGGTCAGCTTTCTGAGCTTAAAAGAAAGGTATGAATTTATGCGCAACGTACTTTATGTTCGACATAAATATGACAATTTGTTAGGTCTGACCCATGCTTCATTTATATTTCATTGCAGGAACAAGTGTTACAGGAAGAAAACAGAGAATTAAAAAGAAAGGTATTTTGATAATTATTTGATTTTTTGCTGACTTTTTCTTAGTGACAGTCATACTATTAAACACAGTCATGGCATTCTTATCAGGAAGTTCATGACTCAGATTGCCCTCGCAAACCCTGCAATCATATAACGATATTTTTCCTCTCAGATTAGAAAAAAATGCTTGAAGTTTCTTATATCTCGATATGGGCCAAGCTGCCTGATAATTTTACAAGTATGCAATTCAGTAGGACTGTGATTTAAGAGTGTTATGAGTGTTATGTCTATCCAGGCTTAGGTTCAAAAACACCTGGCAACCATTTTTAACGTCCGTATTCACATTTTCAGTCTCAGAATGCTATGCTCATATTGCTGTTTATTCCTAATATTTGTTTGTCGATAGTGTCTTTTCCTTTTGTTTATGTTCCACCAATGTGCTGCTGGGTGTGACTTGTTAGCAACATTTTATACTCATGCTCACACTGAGTGTCTTTTTCTTTTCTTTTTTTTAAAAAAAGAAAGTAGTTTCTTTCTCACTCATGTATTCTTTTTGTTTGCAATGACAATCCGGGCTCTTCCTTTGGCAGTTGCAAGAAGCCGCTTCACAAATTCCCCTCCAGTTGTCATGGGAAAATGGTGGTGGCAATGGTGCTGGTGGTGCATCCAATGGCCCATGCAATCGTGAGGCTGCTCTATCAGATGGATTCTTCCAGCCATTGGGATGCCACCCTCCTTTGCAAATTGGGTAACACATTATTCTCATGAAATCCTACAAATCTACATGAAAATATATAACCAGACTTCATAGTTTTTACTTTAGGTACTCTGTTTTTTGCTGCAGGTACCATCCCATGCATAGAGACCAGTCAAGCAAAGGAGCTATGGCACACAATTCCAATGGCTACTTTCCTGCATGGATGGGATGAGCTTCAAGCTTCATTAAGTGTATATCTACACACATGAGAAACCCAATCTGGTGTGGGTTTTCTTTCTTCTTTTCCTTCCTGGATTGTTTATTGTAAGCCAATCCTGCTCTATCCATGTTAAAATAAGGAGACAGCAAAGACAATACTTGTGCTTGTTAGTGCTTGCAAACTTATGGTGACAGAACCAAACATGTTGAGCTGAATGCATGGGTTAGTGTCTGTCCGTCATGTGGCGTGCCATGTCTTGTCATGAGAACGAAGGATGAGAATTTATGAAGCCAGCATGATTCACGCTTTTTTCGTAAGATAAATGCTAGAAAATCTAGTTATATCCAAGAAGAGCATTTTTAAGTTGCTGTTGAAGTGTTTGCATCTGCGGTGCGTACGCACGCTGGTCTGGCCTAAAATGGTGACAGAAATATGGGTCGGTCTAGTCCCTGCATCTGGATTTTGGATACCCAGCTGGACCCACCAAAAGAAATTGGTATGTTCTCTGGTCTGAAATTTGAAAACATCCTGCTGTGGTATCGCCCACCGGTGAACAATGTTGAGGCTACCGTCTTCACTAAATCTGTTTTTTGGTTGATAACCATCGTTAAGACTACGGCCAAAAAAAAGAGATAAGTATCGTTAGGCTGATTTTGTGTGCATCTTTGCCTGCCTTGCGTTCCAAGATATGGTTGGTACGACGGCTCACTCGAATGTATTATATAATGCATTCTTCGGACTATATTATATATAACATATAAATGTTTTTTAGTAGCATCCTTTCCTCAGAATAACATCCAGAGAAGAAGGAATGTTACCCCATTGGCAAAGGAATGGAGGATACGTTGTGGTGTTGGTGTCGGCCACCGACACCACTACGAATATTATATGTCAATACAAGATGCGTGTTGACTGATGCCAGCAAGTTGGTAGCAATATCATTTCATAAGATTGAAAATTAAATTATAATTGTCAGAAAGAGACTGGAATGGATGGTTGAAGGAAGAAAGGACTACTTACCAGATGAATGAATCACTGGATCACAAGACCACATTTATCTCTGGATGAGGATGTTGGAGGAGGAAGAAACTCCTCGATCGTTCGGTTCTATTCTCGTCTTCTTCTTACGTATTATAGAGTGGTTCTCGATGGTTCTGAAAACTACCTTATGACTCCTTTGGATATAATCCAGAAGGTTCAGGTCTTAGGTTTGTCCAACATGAACGCCAAATCAAGTTCCAACAATAATAATTAGCCACTGAGTCTAGCATGTCTGTTGCATGACAGGCATAGCATGGAATATGTTGATGGTTCTCCCAATCTGATGAAAGATTCATTTCATATTTTCACGATTCATTTAAATAAAATCACCAGTCCTATGGGGAATGAACTCGATGGGGTTTGAGCGTGAATGGTTAACAGCAATGTGAAGACATCGGGCAAACGGCCTAAGGGAAGGATCCGACACAGCATTTTGATTCAATGGTAGAATAAGTGCACCACTACATTGTCATTTGATCCCTAATAGCCTTAACGAAAGCTCGACTTATCTATACGCTAGGAAACATAAAGCAATTTTTATATATATTATAGTGGAGAGGTTTTACTTTCTTCGCAGGTTTTTAGTTATATGCCGGTCTCCTCTCTCCTATTCTCGTTCACACACTTCCATAAGGATAAAATTAGAAAAATGAACAATTTATCGATATACTAATTGCTAAAAGATAATTTTTCATAAACCTCTGCGTGAAAACAGCTGTCCCGTCCTGTCACACTGCAGCTGATACTGCTGACCTCCATACCTTCCAGCGAACTTATTTTTGTGCAGACCATCGCGGGAGCAGCGGAGCCACAAACTCATTAGCATAGATAGAGACCGTAGCGTGCACTTTGATTTATAAACCACGTAGCTTGCGTTTGGTACACGGCATACGATAATAAAGAGGATAGAATAATAAATTAAATGAAATAAAAATTTTCTTATCCTATATTTGATATTAAATAGATTAAACAGCATTACAAATATATATATTTTTTAATTTAATAATTATAATTTTACTAAAAAAATAGTAGTAAGAAATTATATGATGTTAAAAATAAGAATAAAAAAGAGAATAAAATAGTAATAATATATTTGACACATCGGATTAAAAAAAGGTAGAATTTTTTTAATCATTTTTTATATTTATTTTTTTTAAGAATAAAATAAAATTTTTTTTATAGGATAACTATTTAACTTATTCTATCAAAAAGATATTTTTATTTTATTCTATCGAACTATTATTTTGTTTTCTCTTTTTTACATCCATCCTTAGTAGTAATTTTTTTTTTTGTAAAAATATAATTATTTTATCTGATTTGTTATTTCGTTCTCCACTTTTATCATATTCTATTCTTTATCTTATTCTATTCTTTCTTTTATTTTATCTTATTCTATATACCGTATGCAATCTAACTAAAAAGAATAAAAATAAAAATAAAAATAATTTATTTTAATAAAATAAATTATTTTTTTTAATAGGTTAGTAATTTTAGAAAATAAAATTTTATCATATTTCTGTATATAGCAAATATTAAAAAGAACTAAAAAATTCGTAAACCATTCTAATTCAGTATACCAACGCACCCATATTAGGATGAGGTCCACCCTAATAATAGTTCTTTCCAACGATCCTTCTCGGCCATTCCTTTTTTTTGTGTGAACTAAGTCCTAAGTTTGAAAACAATTGCAAGTTTGCCATTTAGAATAAATAGGTTGAACAGGTAGATGCATACAACGACTTGGGAACCTAAGTACTGTTCATCAATAGTTTCAGTCCCTCAATGACTTGGGAACCTAAGTACTGTTCATCAATAGTTTCAGTCCCTCACAAAATTAAATGAAACCGGCGTCTTTAATTGAGCTTGAGTAGGCCTAGGTTCCTCAATTTCGGCTCATCTATACTGGAACTTTAGATCCATGGCAGCCTTGTTCTAATTTTTTTTTTGTCCGATCATTTTGGTCTCACTTGTGTCGGTGCTAGCCTGCATTCTTTGGATTAGCAATCTTATAAAACAAAATTTTATCATATTTTTGTATATAGCAAATATTAAAAAAATTAATTTTATTCTAATTCGGTACATCAGATGCATCCAAATTAGGTGAGGTCCACCCTAATAATGGTTCCTTCAAACGATCCTTCTTGCCCATTCTTTTTTTTTTTGTGAAGTAAGTCCTAAGTTTGAAAACAATTGCAAGTTTGCCATTTAGAATAAATCAGTTGAACAGTTAAATTATGCGTACAATGACTTTGGGAACCTAAGTTCTGTTCATCAATAGTTTCAGTCCCCCACAAAATTAAATGAAACCGGCGTGTTTAATTGAGCTTGAGTAGGCGTAGGTTCCTCGATTTCGGCTCATCTATACTGGAACTTTAGATCCATGACAGCCTTGTTCTAATTTTTTTTTTTTTTATTTTCCCGACCATTTTGGTCCCACTTGCGACAGCGCTAGCTTGCATTCCTTATCTTCTGCTGCACCCAGCCAGCCTGCCAGCATCTGGTCCTCCGTATTGAAACCGTGCAGGGAGATTAGAATCGAATATTGCCTGTGGGACTGAGGCATGTCAACTCGAACTCCTGTAGCTTTGGATTAAGACGTTTTAAATGGGAAGAAACCGCATTGCTTTTCCCAGCCCACATGGCTTCGAGCCAGCGTGTGTCCTGGTCCACACCAATCCCTTTTTTTTAACGCCGGTAAACGCCTACTCTTTTGATTTCATTCACTGATGCTGGTCACGGAGGAAACAGAAGGAATGCGTATGTTCCTTCCCATTCGCAGCTGTTGGCGTTTCGAGAAAGCGGAACGGCACTGCTGCTCTGTTCCACGCTCTGGTCCTAAGTCCTAACCATGTGGTGGCTAGTAGAGTGGTATGCAGGGCCACCGGTCATCTGCAAGACTCCAGTAGAACGTAGTAATTAATTCACTGCTGTCATGGAAGAATGGTTCTCTTCACAGGGATTTGAGCGATGCTAAGAAGCAGCGCTCTGAAGGAAAGAATCTTTGCTCTCGGGGGGGGGGGGGTTGGGAAAAAGAAAAAGGAAAGGCTTACAGACCAGAAGATTAAAGGTGGAGGACTAGATTTTATTCTCTTGAGAGATTGGGTCTTGGGACAGATATGGGGGCTTGTTTTGGAAAGAAGACTGTTTAGATTTGGAGCATGAGAGAACCAAATTCTACAAATTTGTTTTTTTTTTGGTAGAAGGTGGATAACATAAAACTATTCGGCCAATCAGTCAAAAGATCACTCAAAATGTGGGGAATAAGCTTATTTGATGAATAGGTGAAACATGTTTAGGTTAAAGTTATTTTAGGAGAAGGATGAAATAATTTTAATCATCCAAAGCTCTTCTTTATTTTTCTAAAAACTTTTTTTACCACTTTATCCTACGAACCATGGAAGTACCGGTCAAAGAACAAATAAAATTATTTATTAGCTAGCTAGCTAGGGGGTGAACATAAATGGTCAAAATTATTCAAAAGATGGTTGGCATCCAAATGCAAGCTTATGTTTGGATATTGGTTAGAGGGTAGGTAGCATAAATTTTCCCACCAATCATCCAACTACCAGATAAATAGATGGAATGAAATTATCCAATAAACAAGCCAAAAAAAAAAAGACAATTTAACTCTAAAATATACTTTTGGTACTCAAACTTTCACTCAATTTGTTTCTCAAACTTCTAGTTATTATAATTTAGTTTTCTTATTTTAAAAATGATATATTTCTAACATTTCGTTACATATAAACCGATCTTATGTATTGAAACGATAGGAATGTAATATTCTTAAAATCTAAGAAACTATATTATAATTAAAAGTTTGAAGATTAGAATAAACTTTAAGTGAAAGTTTAAGGGATCAAAAGTATATTTTCAACTTAAAGTTATTTTAAGATGAATAACCATATTAAAGTTTATCTATCTTTTCAATCTTTAACTATCTATCTGACCTTTACTTTTCTATCATTTTTATTCACGATCAGTATTTTTTTACTACTTGTTATCATCATTCCTTCACCTTTTATTTGCAAGATAGCATTAATGGTGGCCAATGAATACCAACGAAATGATGAATAACTTTAGTCACTATCATCTGGTTAAGGGATGGATAGGAATGATCAAAGTTGTCTGGGATGATTGACCATTTAGCATTCAAGCACAGCTTTATAGGGATTTTTTCTGAGCAATCAAATGGTTCTTTCTTCAGCATTTTGCAAGGAGATGGAATTCAAAGCGTTTGCATCCCTTTTGATTCTTTTCACTGCTGCTTTCATGAAGGGAGGAAGAGAGATAAGGAAAACAGTAAAGCAACAACCTACAACCACACAATGTGATGACAAAACTATGGGGTGGAGAAATAGGTATCTTATCTAAGGTGTCCTTAACAGAATTATGCTTGATTTGGACTGTCAGCCAATTAGGTTCCAGCAATATGAACCCTACCCCCTTTTATCCGCAAGTTGTACAAAGGGCCACCTGATAGGGACTGCCACAAAAGACATGTAAGTTTATGGATGCTGCTACAGCTACCGTAAGATGTTGAGTGCTTTGATCATTCAAGAGAAATTGGAAGATGTTTAAAAATCTTAATGTCACAATCACGGCTAGAATATAGAAATTATGGGTCATCTTATCCCTATCTTTAGTTTCGGCTGGATTTATAGAACGCTAGTTTTCGACAAATGCGGCTCACATGCATGCAAGGAGAGTAGAACCATTTGCAGGAAAACAAGGTTAAGGGAGTACACAACTTTATATCAAACATGTGATACAATAATATCATAATCATCTATCGTAATGTCACCCACTTGATATGTACCATAAAATAGAATCAATCTAATATCATTAATAACTTAAAATTTGATGCAAAAAGATTAGTTAGAAAATATTATTTAATTCTTTTGCTTTATAGAAGTACTCAAGATTTGTCAATGCATCAATGCTGTGCAACAAAATACATGCATTCTTATATTGTATTGTCTTATCTTTTGTATTTGAATCTAACGTGTTAAGGCCAGTGATGGTCCAAACCTATGGGTATCTGTCCGTTTCTACTTTATTTGAAGTGGATATAGAGATTAAAAAAATAAATACGAATATGAATACAAAGACATATAGCAATACCCGTTATGGGTACGGAAATATCCCTACTCCCTTCTCTCTCCATCCTAAATCCATTACATCCATTAGTAAATTTAATTAATTAGCCTTATTTGCTAATATAGTTCTAAATTTTTAATAAAAACTTTATAGATAGCCAATGATCATTTTTTGGTCTATTTAATTGATTTGAAATTGAAGAAAAAAAAAAGAAAACAATCCATAATTATTCTAGACTTGAAATTAAAATTTGAAGGAATTTTTTTAGAAACATACGAAATGAATAAAATGGAATCCAAAACAGATGGTGGGTATGGAGTGGGTACGGATAATGGAATGGATATGAATATTAGATAGTCTCAATAGGTACCAATATGGTATAAAATTTTATAGTCATTGTAGATATGGAGTAGATATGAATATAAATTTTTTTAACAGGCAGGAATATAAAGGTATCTCTCTCCATATTCGAAATGTTAGTACCTCTTGTTTCCTTTTCATTGTTATTGGTCAAAAGTTTTTAAACAGTGAATTTAATATATCAGAACAAAGTTTTATGTTATTTGTGGATTTTTCAATCAAAGACTAGTTTGTAAGTGGAAAGACTTATGGCTAGTTTGTGAGTGGAAGGACCTATGGGTCGAAGTTTTAGTTTTGGACAAGGAGTTTGTAAGTCTAAACCTCCTTCTTGTTTGCCCTACATGTAATGATGCAAATTCCTTACTAAAAGGGGGAAACGAGTTAAAATTTTAATCACAAAACGGCCTCTAACTAAACCAACATGCATGAAAACAATGAAATAATTCTAAAAATTTCTATTTTTTAATTATATTTAAGCAATTATGTTATTATATAATTGCATCATAGAATTTGCCGTATATTTTCTCTGTTTTTCTCTTATAAAATAGAGGCATAGGCGATGGGCCTCGTCTGAATGAATAAATGCCGACAATAAGTTGCAAAAAAAAATTGTCCTCGCGCTTTACTTCACGTCGCATTGACGCATATTTAGTTGGAAAATAGCTCTAAACTTTAGCCACAGCCGAGATGATTGGTTTTTTCGCGGAAAAGACTGGTCCACCAGGGCTGGAGATCTATGACAGTGGACGTTACTGCCGTGTTTTCAGGAAAAAGTTGGCCAGACGCGCCACGTTTCGACACCGCATGGACGCAGCCAATATTCGGCCATAATCACTGGTCAGAAGGGCGCATTTTTTTTTCCAAGCCTGTCCATGATCCCTTTCGTTAAAAAAAAAAAGAAAAAAAAAAAAAACCTCAGATTTCAGGCTCAGTTCGTTGCAAACAGCGCTTGGTTCGTGTAAACTAAACCTTGCACATTACATCATGGGTATGATAAAGTTTTAGCATGCCTTTGGAAATTTTTTCTATATGTTTTTGATCCACTTCAAGTAGGCTTTTCTTTGCTCACACAGCTATATACTTGAATGTAACAGTTGTCTGACTACAGGATTCATGCATAATTGGCATTGGCCCTTTCGGTGGAATAAGTTATCGATATCATATACACACATATAAATAAATGTGTGTGCAGATATATATATATATATATAATGGATGAATTTAGTTATATGTCAAGCTCTCTATATTTTCTGCAAACCTTTTCTTAGGCCTCCACAGTTCACATGAAGTGGCGATGGTGTTCATTTTTTTTTTTTTTTAATTTCATAATAAACCATCATTCCTCACCATTTGATTCATGAATTTTTTCAGCAACCATAAAGTCCCATTAATCAAATGGCTGGAATCTTTTAAACTTCATATATTTAATAATATTATATACATGTGAGCACCATGGAACTTATTTTCCCCATTCCTATTAGACACGGTATGTATGTACATAATATTACGTATCTATAAGGGCACAATAAAGCATCCATCTTTTATAGAATAATATAATAATAAGATGTATTATAATTATTAAGAATAATACATGATATAATATAATACAGTATAATATAACATGATATTATATAGATGTCCAAAAAATATTCTAATATGATAATTATAGTATAATGCTAAACTATATAATATAAAACTAATATGAATATAATTACAAGAAAGATATTTTTAAAAAATTATAATGTAAAAATCTACAATAGAAATATAAAAACTATTTTGTATTATTTTTTTTTCAAATTTTTAGAGACTGTATCGTAAAAGTGATTAATATTTAAAGACAATTGGCATGAGCTTTTCTATAAACTTAAATAGATCGATTGTTTAATTAGTATGGCATTAGAACTTTAATTACTAGGGTTCACAAGTCCAAGCAATTTATTTAATTTACCTGGCTTTTATCTTACCTATAGAGCCAAACAACTTACAAATGAGTGCTCTCGGATAGTGTTGCCACATTAGAAGTGTAATAGCCCAAGCTAACATGCTGGTCCGATTAATATGTTAATGAGATGAATCTACATGGCTTAAAAATTTGAATCCAAGTTAATTGGTAGTAGATGGAGTCATATACTATAAGTTAGCTAAAATTTACCTTAAGTAAGGTCATTGGTGTTGTAGCTCTACACCATGATGGAACTCCTTATACCACCATCCCATGGGAAGCCATTTCCTTCGCCCATCAACTTTTGCACATTTAGATCAAGTTCGATATCATTTATAATATCCGAAGCCCACCCGCAAGTCCAAATAACCTTTTGGCAGGCCGGGGTCCACACAGCTTTAAAAAATTGAGTGCGAGTTAATTGGTAGAAGATGAACTTAATCCGTTATAAACTCTTCAAACTTTTATTTCTTATCTAATATTGGACTATTTTGGAGTAATATAAGTTCATTATCGAATAGAAAAGAAAAATTTGAAGAGCTTATAACTTAAGTTTATCTATTACCAATTAACTTACATTCAAATTTTTAAAATCACATATATCTGATTACTAATAAGTTGATAAGCTAATAAGTTGATAAGCTAGCAAGTAAGTTTGGGGCATCATAAGAAACTACTTTAGACATTACATAGTTCCCATCCGAATTTATTTCCTATAGAAAGGCTGCGCATACATATTTGGAGGTGAATTATGTGTCTTGCTGAATGGCTTGCGAGCTAGAGTTTTCTATCCTTTTGTTGTATTTTTGAAAGCCCACCTCAACTTGATCGAAGAAATTTTTTTTTTAAAAAAAAGGCTCTTGCTTCCGGGGAAGGAAAAAAAAGAAGAAAAAAAGCTCCCAGGTGCAAGGCCTTTGGCTATAGTGATCTTTTAGCGTGACTTATGCTTGTGCTGAGACCCAGACTTTAGGGAGACAGCTTTATCCTGATTACCGCTGAAAAGAAGAGAAGAGAAGAGAAGAAAAGACCAACGTGTACATGTTGATGCTTTAGTCATGCTTGCAGTGATATTTTCCAAGTAGAGGAATCAACAAGCAATAATAATACTTGTGCTGCCAGTCTTGTTTCTTTATTAATATCATCTAGTCAAGATTGGCAAGTCAAATTCTTTCTTGTTGCCCAGCGAGGTTGCACCTATGTTAGTAGGCACCACAAGTTTGCTATCTTCGTGCTGTATGACTTGCCAATTGTGTTACATTGGTTTCCTTGTTTTAAGTAATTGATAATGACACAATAATTTATGGTGAATAGTCTATTTTTTGTTCTATCTGAAAAATATAATTTTTATGTTTAGAAATTCATAGCAATTCAATATCTAAAATCTAACGTCTCAAAGTTGAGGCAGCCTTCGGCAGTTCTAGATCTGAAAAAATAAAGCCATGCTTAGTTATTTCTTTAGACTTATGTAACACTCCAACAGTACGTGGACTACTCTAAAAGTTCTTACTCCCCTTAAGGAGGATTAGACCAAGCCATCCAGTTCAAATTAAGATGATATCATAACCATCGAACTCACTCCTTTTTTTTATTAAACATGTGCAATGCATAAATTAATTAACCCGGTCAAGGAAATTGAGAATTTTTTTAACCTTCTCAACTCAAATCTCTTTAAAATAAAAATATAAAAATAAAAATTAGGGTTTGCTTACCTTTTTCTTATTAATATATAATAAAATTGAGTTGTAAGGCCTCTATTTATATTAATGAAGTCCATCCTTGCACTATTTACATTGGATTTTTTTTAATCTAGCTAAAAAATTACAACTTTCTTAAAATATACATAACTTATAAAAAAATTAAAAATACAATTATATAGAAAGTAGCTCTCGACTACTACATCTAACTTTGTTGTTAAGGAGAGTTTGGTATGGAGTGATTCACTTAGGATTACCACTGATTTGAGTAAACGTGATAAGATCATCATATTTAGGCAGCATTTGGATGAAAAATTACTATGTTTGATTCATAATAACAAAATATAATAATTAGTTTATGATGTATTTAAATTTTATTATAAATTTTTTTATCTTTTTATTATATATTTAATATTAAATATAAAAAATTATCTAGTATGAATTAAATATGCAATCCAATTAAGTATTATTAAATATTTATATGGAGGATAAGAGTATAATTTAAGATTACCCATCTTTCATAAGGAAATTAGATTATCATGATTTGTAGTAATCTTAGATAATAAAGAATTAAATATTATCACTTAGATTATCATGTCTAATTGTCAAACATGATAATTTACATGATAATTTTAAATTAGCAAGGTAGATTATTATAAACGAAACGACCCCTTAGTTGCATCCCAGTGATCCTACGTAGTAGTGATCTTAGATTACTTATACCTCTATAATCACCATTCAACCCAGTGACCCTATATCCATCCTTGTAGTTGGGTTTTCAAGATCACCTCTAACTAATGATCTTGGATAGAGATTTAGAGATCAAAATACCCTTCATCTATAAAAAGATGCTTCATATTATTTTTATATCAATAAATTTATAGTAATATAATATTATAATATGATATGATAATATAATATATTATTATTATTATATTATATTATAATATTATGAAAAAATAATGTTATAATTTAATCTAAAATATTTTAATAATAAATAATATGAACTAATGATAAATTATCATAGGAATAGTTTCGGTATTACATGGTTGTTAATCTTGAAATCCCATATGGCATATGGCATGCTGAATAGCTTGATCATAGATGTCTGGAAATCTTTAATAATTGAGAAACAACATATCGGATATTGGGTCTTAAATTGTTGATAAGATTTTTTTAGGATAAGGATCATCGGTAATTTAAGATCGCTATGATAATTTCATTTGGGTTACCAAATACCCTCTTAATGGATTATCTAATCCTTCTTAGATTAAAAAAATTCTTGATCAAAGTCTTTCTCAAATTTGTTTCTTTTGCCTTAGATTGATCCATTTTGAGATTCAAATAATAAAGTTTGGCACTGTGCCTTCATAGAGTGGTGCCACATCCCAAAGCTTGGAAAGTTATTTTTATTTTTTTTTAATGGATTGATTAGGATCTTCATAAGTTTAGCACATAATTTAGCTTTTTGATATGGTGGATCTTGATTTTGGACTCTATCCAATATTTTTTTATGATGATCAGAGCAATCGACATCAAATTTACTGGTCCCCTCCTATTCTAAATAATGTGCCTTCGTAATGCATGTCAACTCATTAAACGTTCACATACCATCCATTCACTAGTATATTGGTAGGTAACTTCCAAGCTTATTTAAGTCAATCATCCGCCATTTATTACAACAATTCATTCAAATAAACAATGATAACTTAATTTGGAGGTCGGAATGGAAACATAATCCGACCTCTATATCATCTCCATACTGCATAATATAAGATAAGAGTGTTGTTTGTTATGTCTAGCTTCATAATATAAGTACACTTTGGTATTAACCAAGTATCCTCCCTCCAACACTAAAAGCACTCTCTAATGCAACTATAGAAATAGAAATAGAAGTAGATAAAGCATCACGAGCGATTCCAACAACTTCAAAATATCTATATTGACTAGCCTTCTAATATGTTAGCACATCCATTTTAGTTTTTCTATCTATCCTTGGCTCATTCAAGTAAAGTTGAGTTATGATTTCTGCGAGACTGCTTCTTGATTTTCAGATGAATCTAATTACTATATTAAAAAGTGTAAAAAATATAGAGAGAGTAAGTTATAAGCATTATAAATGCATGAATAGAAATATTAAACCATAAAACATGAAAGTATGACAACTAGAATATATTAGAAGCAATATATAAATATACAAAATATAAGTGGATAACAAGATAAATGGTAAAGAAATAAACTAATATAAACATACCTACAATACATTTAGTCTCCTTTTAGAAAAGGAACTCTTAGAAGCATGAAAGTAGACTTTGTGATCCATGATTGCTACATTTAGCTGAGGTATTAGATGTGGTTGGACTTGAAAGAGTTCATGCTGCATTGGCATATACATATTCATTAAAAATTGAAACTAACTTAGCTTTCATAGAAATAGACTCAGAAGTTCCAAAATCACCATAAAGCTTCTTATAGCACTGCTCAACAAAGCTGAACATGTATCGTGGATCCAAAATAGCTATTATAGCTAATATCATGCTAAAATCAGCTTAATACTTCTCAAATTTAGATAACATCTTGGCTGCCATAGTCTTCATAAAATGATTGGCACTCTCTAAAGGCTTCCTTCAATGTCAAATAAGTCGTAAACATAGGAGGAAAATATAAGTTTGTAGTGGGATACTCAGTGCTAGAAAAAATACTAGTCGTGTCATAAGAACTCCCAAAAACTTGCTTATCTTTTCTACTTTATCCCATTCACTTAATTTTAGACAATGCTTATAATTTTCATTACTCAAATCCAGTTGTGTGAAAGCACGACGATAGTGGAGAGCACTATCAAGCATGATAAAAGTAGAGTTTTACCTAGTTGGGACATCTTGCCGCAAACCTCTTTTAGCATTAATATTGCTCATCACAACACTCTAAAAACTTTTGTTTTCTAGATTGTAATCCCTTCACATATTTGATGTGTTCATGTATCTTTTGAATAGCTCTTTCAATCCTTCTTGTACAATCAATTAGAATATGAGCACAACAATGAAGATGAAAAAATCACCATGACATAGAAGTCCTCCCTCTAAAATTAATTCATAAGTCAACACAAACATCATTTGAGGAAGCATTATCCAAAGTAATAGAAAAAATTTTCTTAACTATCCCCCAATTTTTTAAAAAATTATAGATTTTTACAGCTAAAGATATACCATTATGAGAAGGTGGCATAAAGCCAAAACTTAGTATTCTCTTTTGCGAATGCCAGTCCTTATCAATAAAATGACCTGTCAAACATATATATCCATAAGTGGTCAAAGACAACCATAAATCAGATGTCAAACAAATACTTCCTGGTGTTGCTTCTAACATGCCATATATCATACCCTTTTCCCTTTGATACATTGGAATGCAGTCATTCTTAACTATATTTCTAATCACAATTTGCACATTTCATATAGATAAAGTAACAGAGATTCAATACCCACCTACTCAATAAACTGAAATGGGAGATCATGCATAATAACAACTATTGTCAATAACTCTCTAAATTTCTCGGTATCAAATTTACAAGCAGATAAAGAGATAAAACCACTACTATGTGATATAAGTAACTGAATTGTATCATGTGTATCTCTTCTTACACATTGTTCCATATGATGCTTTAAATTACTAATTCCAAACTTACTTTCAACAAGGTAGATTACTCCACACTTCTTATACTTGCATCTTTGCTTCTTGTCCTCTCCTAAAGGAAGCATCTCAAAATGTATCCATATTGGTGATGTAAGTCTTCTCTTACGCTTAGTTGGATTTTTCTTTCCATCAAGTTCAACCTTTTCATCATCATCTTCTACACCAATTACAACTATACTATTAGCCTCTTCAAGAGTATCCGCGTTACTTTTATCCTCCATTTATATGTAAAACAACACAAAAAAATGAGTATCAATTGTTAGAATTCAAAATCCATCCCATTAATAATTTCTGTTGACATGAATGCCAAAAAACTAATGAGTATGAAGAGCAGTATATCTTACATTAGTTGGAATCTTGTAGAAGATATTCAAATCCACTAGCTTTTTGCACCTTTGATCACTCCAATGCACCTATACAAAAATATAAAGTAGTTAAAAGTTGGCTGTCAAAAAAGTAAACCATCCACATTTTTATAGATTATAATAACTTTACAAGAATATGATAAATTAAACTCTTGTCTAAACTAATTTCTTAACACATGATGATCTATGTACAAAGTGAGGTAATTAACTCTAGCTGTAGTTATAGATGTTAAGCAAAACCATTTGTTCATGTACAAATATTTTCACATCTATTGTACTCTGAAATCTACGTTCAAGACTATTATTAATTGTGACTTCAAGATTTATAAGCTTCTCCTATTATACAAAATAGTTTTCAGATTAGCTTTACTGAAAAAACTTGAGATTGCATAATTCTAAATTTGGCTAATCAATATCACCTTATGTGAAGTTGAATAACAGAGATCATAATTTAGGGTTATGTAATTTCAATTTTTTAGGACTGTGTAGCATCTCTTTTTTGAGAATAACCATGGAGACTTGCAACCTTACAGAAGATTACATAACTATGGAGACAAATTTTTTAATTGGAAGAAAAGACCAAGTCTAGAGGATAATAGGGACGAGATCATCCGAATAGCACTAGAGAAGACAGAGGCTTGGTTTCTCCATGGCCATCCATCATGTTTAGGATGGTGTCAGGGTTGAGCATCATAGTAGAGAATTGGAAGACAATCTCCTTGCAGTGGTCAGTCATCCTGACAAAGGATAATGATGTTCTCGGAGCACTGTGGGTGCTTGATGGAGAACTTGACCCGGAAGAGGTCATCCTCCTTCCAGGAGAAATTCAGCCATCGAAGGCAATGGTTTCCAAGTTCCAATAGCATGGAACAGTAGATGGCAGGAGAGAGGAGGGGCAGAAGGAATATACCTCTGCTTCCAACTAATTGCAGTGGTGTTTGCAACTCTACGGTGATTGCTTGGTGACCAGTGGTGTCTGTGGACAGTAGCATCACCAAGGAAGATCAGAGATAGGCAAGGTAAAGGTGAGGTTAGGCCCATTAGGGACTTAAGGCTCCAACATTCCTTATCTTTTCTTGTTCATTCTGATGTCACCGCCGGCGTCAGAGTTCCATGCCTTCCCTTCACCAATCAGAGTTCCCGCCGGTAATGCCTTCAAAAGCATAGGTCTTAGCCTCTTATGGTTCCACCGACAACGCCTTCAAAAGCTTAGGTCTTAGCCTTTTAGGGTTCCACTGGCAATGCCTTCAAAAGCTTAGGTCTTAGCCTTTTAGGGTTTGCTAGTTGGAGAGAATAGAGACAAGAGTGGGACTATGGGAGGGACCTAGGTTTGTGGGACAGTAGGAGGGGCAGTGGTCGTGGGAGGTGACTTAGGTCTTAGCTTCTTAGGGTTTACTTGCCGGAAAGAACAGATATGGGAGAGTGGAGACCTTTCGATCGGAAGTCAGGGCTTCGAGGTCAATGGGTTATTGGTTATAGCGTTGGCTTGCTAGTTGAAAGTGGGAGGGGAGTGGGGACTTAGGGTTTGCTGGACCAGACTCACCAATCATCAAAGAGATTAGAGAATGGAGATGGGAGGCTCAGGCCTCTTGATCTGAAAGCTGGGTCAGAGTCAGTGATGAGACTCAATCGAAGTTCAACACTCGGAGTTTGGAGAGTAGTCATGGCCTTATGGTCATTGGGGGCGGGGGAGGGGAAGGAGAGGACTTAGGGTTTCTTAGTTTGGGCTTTGGAGTATTAAAATATTAAGATCAAAATAACTTTATACCCTTTTCATAGTTACCATTACGTATTCTTATATAAAAAGAAAAAAATTGGGAAGGGTAAATATGTCATGAAATATATTGGTTATAAATCGGTGACGGATCAATTTATGTTATGATATAATTATTTTATATTATAATTATGTCAATATATTTATGATATAAATTTACTTAAGCCAATTCAGATTCACTCATTTTCTATCTGATTCGTATTTAATTTTGTTGTTTTCACGTCTTTCTAAATGCGTAGGTCCGTGGAATCTCGTGCCTGAGGTCTACTTCGGGAAACTAAATTCATACGGGTCTCTGATGAATCCGTACATAACACCCGATGACCAATGGATTCTCGGGTACGGGGAATGGATTTTTTTGTTCCCACTCTTACACAACGGATCGGGCCTCGTTAATTTGATAACAAATTAACAATCTTATCTCTTGACAATATTAAATAGGTATTGAGAGGATCGACCACGCAGCTTCTGGTCAAACTGTCAGTTTATTATTCTTTTTTAAAATCAGTCAGTTTATCTTTTTAAATATATTTTGAGTCGTACAGCGTGGCTCCTTTTATAAAATATAAAAACAATCCTATTCCCACGCGGGGCAAGAGCACTGCAACTTCTAAATTCCTTGCGACGAGTTGATTCATTATAAATTACTTAAGATGATAATTGTGGCCTCTAGCTCCTGCACAATGGCGCCAGAAGTTTCCCCCCTCTTCTTTTGAGTAACAACACATGTTTAGTGTGTATATGAAAAGTCTTCTTTGGATACTTAAAAACTGTCGTAACCTGTAAAAATTGGTGCAATATGTATGAGATATGGTTAAATATTGAGCTGCCAAGTCAGTGTTTTATCAACTAATAATTTATTTTATCTGCATTAACTTAACTTATGACTCAATGTATTTTTCTTTTTACTTTATACCAAGGGGTCGGAAAAAAGGGAGGGAAATAATTAAGTAGTATTCGAATATTTACTTGAAATTTCTGGTTGCATGAGGAGTACCACCTTGGCACGAGCTGATGCAATGACTGCTTAGGTTAATACCTCTCTAAGGTTGTTTACAAAGTTTACCTGTTTTTAATTAGCAGCATATGTCTTCTAACAATACCCCAACTTGCACTCATATGCGTCCATATTATATTATATAATATTATATCAACAACCATTCTGCTGCCAATGATGGGATGCAAGTTCAAAGTTTACTAGAACCAAGTGCATTTAGTAAGAATTACATGGATGGAGAGAGAAAGGTTAACCATTTGCTTGTGAATAACACAGATATCCTAAATCATAGCTGTAAAATTTGTAGGGCAACTGTGATACACTAAATATATATAAATTATTTTTATGTACGAGTGGTTTGGCCTCCAGTTCAGCATATGCCATATTAAATTGTCTCAAGCTAAGGAAAACAAGGAGACAAAGAACAATTGTGAGGAACAACATTAAAAAGAGAACATTAACACCTAAGAAATCATAGATAGGGTTGAGAGCTACATGATTGTCACACCTCTATACCTAAATAAGCAAGAGAGAATTTTCATTTGACCTACCCTTATTTCAACTAGGTCATGGATGATTTTAAGTTACCACTACTTATCAACTACTTTTAACTCCTATATGTTCAATGAGATATTGCAACATATCATTAAGTGGACTTTAGAGGTATATATTTAAAGTGGCGAAATATTTTTTGGGTACCTTATATTTGTAGAAAATATGATGATGGCAATGGTCCAAATATTTTTAGTGTACTAAATATGGGTGAAGTGAGATATAAACTCTTTTTTTTTTATTAATAAAACCATTAAAGGGATTTACTAGTCTAGTAGATTGGCACTTTTGTGCCACAAAAAAAAAAAAAAAAAAAAAAAAGCTAGCAAAGATGCACTCAAACTTTCATTTAAATTCATTTTAATTTTTAAACTTTATATTATTATAGTTTAGTTTCTCATTTCTGTTATATGAAATCAATTAAAATTAATAGAATAGCTAATATATTATTTTGTCAATTAGTCAACATATTCATATTAGAGTGATATATCATCTTTTCATCAATTTTCATTAACCATATGTAAAGAAGCATAAGGAATGTATTATCCTTAAAACACCAAAGACTAAATTGTAACAAAAGAAGTTTTGAGAACCTAATTGTTTGCTTCATGCATCAACACCTTGTGCACATTTCTTTGTTTACCTAGGAGAGACTATAAGGTGCTGACGTCCTCTTGAGTACGCATTCATATCCTCTTAGTTTGGGATTGAAATTTGAAAGGTATGGTGATACTCAATTGGATCATCAGTCTTTTCACAGCTGTTGTTGTTGTTGTTTTTTTTTTTTTTTTTTGAGTGAAATAATAGAGACAGCGTGCCTAAAAGATTTTATTCAAATTAGGAAGAAGGTTGCGTGATTACAAATAAAAACTCTTTGCATCCAAGGTCCACTATAAAAAATTGGACCTCCTTCCTTTAGTCCCAAAGTAGAAGTCATCTCAACTTTATAGACCTTCTTAATCATGACCATTGCATCATGATACACGAGGGGCTGTGATCGAGGGATAGGGCTTCCCCCGGGATCGAATGGTCCAGTGAAGGCCTGAACAAGTAACCACCGTGCTGTTGTTTCAGAAAAATTCCACGTTGACCGGACAATGCGAGTGCATGTCCTATTTCGTAGTATTGTGTCAAAGAAGGGCGATTTATATCGCGGCTATTAACCAACGTAAGTTGTAATTTACATCACCCCCCGCGCCGTCATAAATAACAGCGGTAAGTTTAAGAGAAAAGAAAAACAAAAAGTAGGGACAGCAATAATAAGAAATTAAAAGTGGGAGAGCTCGATTCGTACGATGAGCGACTCGACCACAGCCTATCGCACGCTGCGGGGCTGTCTCTCCACTCTCTCTCTCTCTCTTTCAACCCCTCGCTCCAACTTTTAACGACGTCAATCCCCATCCACCAATCACAGATCGACAACGTGTTCCCCCATACCGCCCGGTTTTTCCAAAACCGCCCATCGCCCTGCCCCCACCCCACCCCCGCCTCTGTCTACCTCTCTCTCTCTCCCTCTCCCTCTCCGTTCCCTTCTTAGCGGGCTCCTGCCCCCTCCCTCGCTGTCGCAAACCCAGGCTCATCAGAAGACCCAGCTCTCTCTGCTCCCCTCTCTCTCTCTCTCTCTCTCTCTCTCGCTCGCTCTCTTTCTCGCTCTCTTTATTCCATACAATACCAATTCTTCTCCTTTCTCTCGCTCCTGTCGGTGGTGGCTATAGAAGAAAGGATGGGGAGAGGGAGGGTGCAGCTGAAGCGGATCGAGAACAAGATAAACCGTCAGGTGACGTTCTCGAAGCGCCGGTCCGGGCTGTTGAAGAAGGCCCACGAGATCTCCGTCCTCTGCGATGCCGAGGTCGCCCTCATCGTCTTCTCCACCAAGGGCAAGCTCTACGAGTACGCCACCAACTCCGGGTAATAATCACTCTTTTGTCCTCTTTCTCCGTCTCTTTCCTTTGTTGCTTCACCGAAACTTCAATTTCGATTGCTTTTCTCGGATCGAAGCTGTGAGAATACTACCAGATTTACTTTTAATGGGTGTTCTCTATTCTGTTTTGATTATTTTTCTTGCTTGCAACGATCGGTACATCATCCCGTCAGATCAAGAAATTTAGGAGCGATCTCTTGACATTTCTTTAGCTGAATGCTAAATTTTGCTTGCTTTTCTGGTTTCCCAGTAACCAGCTGTAAACGGCAGTCATACTTTTTTTTGGTCTGCCCCTTTTTTTATAAAAAATTTTCCTCTTTCAAACTAGGAAGAAAAAGAAAGAGAAACTAACCTGGCACTTATTTAAGATGTTCGTATTTATTCCGACCTGGGTTAGACTGCACTCGACCATGGAGATGGTTCTGAAATCAGACGCTTCTTTTGGAAATGATCCCAAGCTATCACACGAGACTTCCGCTACCATGCTGGTGCAGTACTATAAGCTTACTGTTTCTAGTATCAGAAGTATTGAATTAGAAGTATTGAACAACTTTCACCGACTCGATCCATGTGATTTTAACTAGTACTAGAAGTACTGAATTAGAAGTATTGAACAACTTTCACCGACTCGATCCATGTGATTTTAACTAGCATTAGAAGTATTGAATTAGAAGTCTCTTGACGGCATGTTGGAAATAGATCTACTTTTCTCCTCCTCCTCCTTGTTTTCTCCTTTTTGTCGATATGTTTTTCGCTCCTTCGATTAATTAGAAGAAGCTGGGATCAGTCAACTCCAAAAAGAAAAGTTGGAGTTGAAGTTTCTTCATTTCTTTCGCTTGTGATCCGTGGTATTAATCATGTTGTTCTTGGTTCTTCACTCATGTCCTATCTTTTCGCAAGCCATCATGTGTTTGTTCTTTATCTTCGTGGAAGCCTGAATAACGTCTGAATGATCAAGAGTCATAATTTGCCTGATTTCATAGAATCATGAGAATATTGAGGATAACAGTATGATAGTGGTTTAGAATATCATGGTTAAGCATGTACGAGGGACGTAAGAAGCTTTTTCGCGTTTTCATCAGCAATTTTTCCAGACTATGTCTTCGTGGAAACCTGAATAACGCCTGAATGACCAAGAGTCATAATTTGTCTGATTCCATAGAATCACGAGAATATCGAACAGTATGATAGTGGTTTAGAATATCATAGTTAAGCATGTACGAGGGACGTAAGAAGCTTTTTCACGTTTTCATCAGCAATTTTTCCAGACCATGTCACTTATACTAAACTCTTTGTTCAAGTGCTCTTTTTGCTCCTCTATTTTGTTGACTCTCCTGCAAGCTGGAATATTTTTCACGCCAAAAAGGAGGAGAAATAGTGGGAAACGTAACTGTGACGTCTACTGCCCTCGGAGGACTGCAGACGGAATGACGAATCTCTCCTCTACTTCATTCAGGAGAAATGTTGGTGCAGAAATCTAACCTCTGCATCCATGCATCTGTGGACCTGTGGGATGGCGTAGCTGAAATTTGCTTTTAGCTTTATTTTAGGATGCAAAAGTATTTGGGATCCGACAACAGGAAATTATTTTTATTTGACCTGGTTGCAGAAGTTACCCTCAAAAAAAAGGTTGCAGAAGGTCTGAGGAATGCAGTGAAAATTTTTACGGGGAAGTAGCAGGTCCAACAATTTCAGAAACAGTTTGTTAGTTATGTTGCCTCTAGGAAGAACATTGTAGATGGAAAGAGAGGAAAGAGTGGGATGAACTGGGAGACATTTGTTTTATCTCGTTCAGTTTTAAGATTAATCAGTAGAATCAAGTAGCAGGTGATAAGCGATCTTGGAGATTCTATCACTAGGGTGAGCCAAGTGGAAAATCCCTAGGTGCCCATGGGATGTTACAAGTAACTCAAATTACAAGCTGCACTGGTTTGCTTGCTTAGCATTAACATAGTATGTGTTGGAATTAAACTTGATATTTTTTCAAAAAGACTCTTGGAAGAAGACATCTTTTGAGAAATCAAACATCACACTTTAGAAGAAGACATTTTTTTTGAAAAATCAAATATCATCTTGAAACTAATTAGTTGCATAGAAACTTGCTACTGTTATTGTGTACTTTGAACTAAGCAATATGTATTTATTTTCTAGTAGACAAAGAGTCAATTTGTAATGATAAAAGGCCATGTATCCTTTCACAATTTAGAAGAAGAAGATAAGAGAAATCAGAATTATAATTTCTATTAGCTTGTCCTATTACCCTCTCTACAAAAATATTCTTTTCATTTCCTTCAGTATGGCACTCTCCTTCCTTTTGTTCTTGCCTGTAAGACTGTATGTATCTGTACTCAATCTACAATGAAAATTAAGTCTTCCATTCTTTCATCTTCATATCAGTCCTTGTTTCTTTAGGGTGTCAGAGCCTTTTTTAGCTCCAACAAGCAACAACCTATCACTTTAGCCATGGCCGAATCCAAGCAAAATACTTTAGTTGCTTCCTCCACCATACCATTCAACTCTGTCAATACCCTAATATCAATAAATGTTGCAGCACAATGCCCTCTCAAAATGACCTCCTCAAACTGCCTATATTGGAGAGCTCAATTCTACTATTTACTCCTTGGCTTTGATCTTCTCGGTTATATAGATGGATCCCTGCCATGCCCTCCACAAAACTTAATCAAGGATGACACAACCTCCTTTTAAAACCTTATTCATACTGGTGGTGTCAAGATCAATTGTTGTTGCATGCAATCTTTGCCTCGGTAACTGAAACCATTCTTTTTTTTATTGCCTTAGCCATAATCTCTTATGAAGCTTGGGCAAAACCTAGAAAACTTTATGCTAATCGATCTAAGTAAAGAATTAAGGCTTTAAAAGAAAAACTTACCCTAACCTATCGCAATTCCAAGACTGTATTCGAGTCTCTCCAAACTCTTAAAGCAATTGCAGATGGACTGGCCCTCATTGATGCCCCTGCTTTTGAGGATGACCGCATCATCCATGTTCTTAATAGAGTAGGCTTTGAATTCAAGGAAATTGCAGCTATTGTCAAAGCTTGTAAAAGTCCAATCTCTATCGAAGAGCTACATGATAAGCCGTGGAATATGAAGAATTTCTCAAATATGAAAAATCTCATAATTACACTCTTTATATTACAGCAAATTTGATCCAGCATTTTAGTCACTTTGAAAGAAACTGTAACAACCACGACTCTGGCAACAGGAGCTGTTGCAACTTTGCATCTCAAAATGTCCTTCGAGGTAACTAAAATCATGGAAACTTTCACAATAACAATCAGAGATGATGCCAAGGTCAATAAAATTATAAAGGACAGCAACATCCTACTTCATGACTCGTGCCAAAGTTGCGATCAACAAGATCATAGTGCCAAGCATTGCCGGTAATTTAAACTGAGCCCACCAGATAACTAGGTTTGGTATGTTTTTTTAATGGTAATCTATCTTGCAGTGGTAATCTGGATTACCTCTCATGAGGCAATCCAGATTGCTTGAGGGAGGGGTGGCTATCCAGATTATCGGAGATGTGGTAATCTGGTAATAATTTTTTTGGACAAAAATGCCCGTCCCTTTCTTTTCCACGAAAACAAAACCCATCCTTTCGTATGCTTTTCCTCTTCTCCCTTCATCGTGTTTACCCTACTCCCACTCCTCTTACGTCGCTGGTGAGCTTCCCTCCCGTCGCCTCCGAGAAGATCACCGTCGGTGAGGCAATCCAGATTGCAGTAGTATTTGTTTTTTCATAAAAAAGCACAAATAGTGAATTTTTTTCCACTCCAGGTGAGTTTTTTTTTTCCCCACTCCAGATCTTAAGTTTTTTTTTTTTTTAATTTTAATGCAACCACAGCGTGGTGTTTGTTTTTTCATAAAAAGGTTTCCTTTCAGATCTCGAGGTTTTTTTTTTATTTCAATGGAACCACAGCGTGGTGTTTGTTTTTCCATAGAACAGTAGAAGTAGTGATTATTTTTTTTTTTTGCTCTAGATCTCAAGGTTTTTTTGATTTTAATGCAACCATAGTGTGGTGTTTGTTTTTCCATAAATAGTAGAAACAATGATTTTTTTTTTTCGCTCCAGATCTCAAGTTTTTTTTTATTTCAATGCAATCACAGTGTAGCGTTTGTTTTTTCATAAAACAGTAGAAGTAGTGATTTTTTTTTTTTCACTCCAGATCTGAAGTTTTTTTTTTGATTTCAATGCAAGCACAGCGTGGTGTTTGTCAAATAGTATTTTTTTGGCTCTAGATCTCAAGTTGTTATTTGATTGTAATGCAACCGTAGCGTGGTGTTTATTTTCCATAAAACAGCACAAATCAGTGGTGCTTGTCAAATAGTGTATTTTTTGCTTCAGATCTCAATTTTTTTTTTTTTGATTGCAACGCAACCATAGCGTGGTGTTTGTTTTTTCATAAAACAGCATAAATAGGGATTTTTTTTCTTGCACAAATCTCAAATTTTTTTGATTTCAACGCAACCACAGCGTAGTGTTTGTTTTCCATAAAAGATCACAAATAGTGATTTTTTTTTTGCTCCAGATCTCAAGTTTTTTTTTTTTTTAAATTTCAATACAACCACTGTGTGGTGTTGGTTTTTCCTTAAAACAGTACAAAGAGTGATTTTTTTTCGTTCTAGATTTCTAATTTTTTTTAAAATTTCAATACAACCACAGTATGGTGTTGGTTTTTTCATAAAACAGCACAAATAGTGATTTTTTTTTTCTCTCCAGATCTCTCTCTCTTTCTTTTTTTTTTTTAGATTTCAATGCAACCATAGCGTGGTGTTTATTTTTCTATAAAACAACACAAATAGTTTTTTTTTTCGCTCCAGATCTCAAGCTTCTTTTATGGATGCATGCTGCATGTGACTGTGCAAAGCTGTCTAATTTTATTTAGAAATACTTTTCCTTTCTGAAACTTTGCTAATATTATGTTGATATTTAATTAATAAATAAAAAATATCAGATAAATTTTAATTTCATTGCATTGCCACAACTGAAAAACAAAGAGCATTTCGTATGATATCTTATTGCATATGTTGCATAATGTGGAGCAACTTCTACTTTTGCAAAATTTATGCCATTCTGAAGTAAATTTGCTATTCTTCCTTTTTTTTTTAAAATAATTATGAATAAGAAAATATTTTCTCACAATGATTAGCTGAGTTAAAATGAAAAGCATAAAGATATTGATGCATGTGCGGTTAGCATTAATTATTGAATATTCTTTTCAGTTTTGTAAAAGGTGTATTTCATTTTGTTACTTATGTTCAAGTTTTCTGAATCTTACTTGTTTAGTTCAATGTAAAGGGGTATTTTGGAAATTTGATGTTATATTACTGGTAATCTGGTTGTCATACCAAATACAGTAATTAATATTATTGCAACATTGCTTGTGTATACCAAACACAGTAATCAACATTACTGGCAATCTATTCAGTGATAATCTATCTTGCAGGCAATCTGCATTACCTTTCAGGATTACCTGACGATGCACTAAACGCAACCTAAGGCTTTTGTCTAATGAAATAAACCCAAGTCATAATAGTATAGTCATCAATAAAGAGAACAAAATACTTATTTTTAACATGAGATTGTGTCTCCGTAGGGCCACTTCTTTTGAAAACGGCTGCTCGTGATGTTTTTCAAGAGCACAAACTTTATATACTTGTGCTTTTTCTCTATGTGAGGAAGTCTTTGTACCATAATTTTCATAGAGAGCAATTCGAGGCTGCTAAAATTTAAATGTTTGAGCCTTGCATGTGACTATCGTGACTCGTCCATTGCCTCTACTTTTTTGGCTACATCTTTTGATCTTGATCACCATTTTTATATGTCAACACCTACCTGTTATTATTTTTGTCATAAATAGTGCATTTTCTTCTTTCAAAAAGATGTGAATGGCCATGCTCCATGAGCTATCCAACACTAAATATGTATTGATTTAGCTCTGGTACAAATAAAACTTCATGAATGCTCTTGATTCCTCTTCTTGTTTGAACAACAATTATACCTTTTCATTTCACTTTTCCTAATGCTCCTTTCCTAACCTAACATAAGAATAAAATGTGATGTCCTAGTCAAGAAAAATAATTTCATTTTCTATCATATGGTTGCTACAACCACTTTCCACAAACCATTCATCATTTTTCTACTCTAAGACATTTTGACATGCATAAACAAACTTCTTTCTTTTCTTTTTCTTTAGTAAAGCTTGCTTTCTGATTAGTGTTGAATCTACAGATTTTTTGCAAGCAGCCAAATGTTTTATACTTGTGACAATGTGACTTTTCTTTGAACTAGCAATCTTCTTCTTCCTAGTATCTTCGATTGTAAATTTTACACCTTTTCTGAGGGCTTTCTTTATTATATTTTCTATCATAATTACCTCTACCTCTTTCTCTCGTACTTCCACTTCTTCCTTTTGCTCTTTCCTTGTCTTCTTCCTCTAAAATACACACCTTTGTTTTGATTTTAAGATTGTGACTTCTCAATATTTTTAGAATCAAAGCTAAGCTTTAATTGAAATGCATCCTCAATTGATTTTTTAGGATTTTGGTTCATTCTTTTCTCATAGAATTTCAGAGACCCCATCATCTCTCCAATACTTATCTTTGAAATGTCTTTGGTCTCTTCAATTATAGGTACTATGATATCAAACTTTTCTGGTATACTTATCAAGATTTTCTCATCCATTTTTTTCCACTTATTTCAACACCCAACTCTTCATTTGGTTAGCCAGTTGCATTAGTTTTGTCTAGTATTTATTCAAAGCTTTATTCTCCTTCATTTTGATACTTTCTAACTCCCTTCTAAGAGTTTGAAGTTTGACATCTCTTACCTTTGCATTTCTTTGAAATTCTTTTTGAAGAATGTCCCAAGCTTCCTTTGCTTTTGTAGCTCTTTTAGTCCTTGGAAAGATTGCATCTGAAACGCCTTGCTTATTTTTCCAAGTGCCGCTGCATTGCTATGTTGCTTCTCTTTCAACTGAGGTTCTTGAGCTCTTATTAAAGTTGCACATGAATTTGATTCTTCAGACCTATTATCTAGCAAGGTTCATAAATCTAAAGAAAGAAACACAATCTTCATCTTCACAAACCAAAAATCATAGATCTCACTATTAAAAATTGGAACATATGATTCCTAAAAGTTCAGATTTCAGTTGTTGGATCTGGCCATTGTATTTCTTTTCAAAACTTCTGTTTTTATACCCTTTTTCTCACCAAATCTGTCCATCTACGAACTCTTGCTCTGAGACCAGATATTCGGCCATTGTGTAGGCCTCAATATGGTTATAGTTTCTGCTTGACATGAAGGAAGAATACCGAGAACTGATCTAAATCAAATTTGGATTGAAAATAAGTAGAAAAGGGGTTCTGTGAACTAATATTTTTTCTCCTTCCCTTCTTCTATTTGATTTTTTAAAATGCAATTATTGATACATTTGTTTACTTAATTTTAAGCTTTACATGTGTACAGCATGCAAGCCACAAAATTTTATTTGTACAACATGCAAGCCATATAACTTAGCTAGAGTTACATTATGTAACTATGCTTAAACTTGAGTGGAACTTAAGTGACGAAAAGAACTACAGCTAATTGTTTCTTAATTATTTTGACAATGCATTAATCTTAGCATATACAATGCATCCTCTTGCAATTCCTTCATTGTATTGTAAACATGAATCTACTACAACAAATAGCAGACAAAGGGAATTCCCTTGAATATGCCTGTGGAAGAAAGTACCTAAAGTATCAAGAAAAAATTGGTTATCTTATATTTGAAAACTAACAGCTTTCATTTCTTCCACAGCATGGATAGGATTCTTGAACGTTATGAGCGTTACTCCAATGCAGAAAAAGCACTTGTCTCATCAGGATTGGAATCGCAGGTATAAAATAAATTGTTGTTCACAATGCATCTTTATCACTTTTGGTGCATTATGAAACAAACTTTCCGTTATCCTAGTTTTGACATATAAAATGTTCTCAAATTATGTAGCATATGCTATTATTTTATATACGTGTGGCATATGCCCGCACGTTTGATCAGTTATTCTTTGATCTGCATGATGTAATCTCATAGGAGATATACGTTCATTCTATGTATTCTTCTTTATTTTTGCTAGCCATTGTTACATGTGATCTAACTAAAATAATTATACTTTATTAGATTAATATTTCGACTGGATTAGAGTTTTTAGCGTACATTTTCAGAATCTAAATTCTATTGAGAATAAAGTTTGTTAGAAATGATATATGAAGTAATTTTTATATTTAAATCAAGATAATTTTTATTTATCACTCAGGAATAACTAAGGCTTACTTTTGAGGACATGGAAGTCAAACCATGCGTTTAATCTTGGGTTTGTGACGTTGGGCCGTTGACGTTTGAGGTGCTTGAGGTGCACTTTTCACTTGACGTAGGTGAAAAGGGCAGTCCTCTACGAGTACGAGCACTATATGGCGTATAGTTTGGTCACCTTGTTTGTTCGTATTATGCCGTTATATTATGTGGCTCTGATGGAATTAAGATGAAAATATAAAAGGATATAAGAAAGAACTTTTATTGAATTATTTGGTTTTCTTTTGGCTTTCTGGCTTTTGGCTTACTTAGAAGCCTTGAGTACACAGCTATTTATAGATGCACATAGTGACTCTTAGATATCCTATAGACCCTTAGATATTCTGAATACATTTTTCCAAAGTGACTATATGTTTTCCAAAGTGACTATACGTTTTCCAAAGTGACTTTACATTTTTCAAAATGACTTTCAGACTCCCATTCAAAAGTTTCTAGAAAAATCTAGTTTAGTCTTCCAACACTCCCCCATAAACTAGATTTATACCCATTTAACTGCAATTGCCTTCTGTCTTCTTGGAGGAGATAACAATTCACCTTTTAATTTATAATCTTTAGAATCTCTCTAAAATAGTTAAACTTTTGAGTTGATAATGCCTTTGTGAAAATATCTGCTACTTGTTTTTCTGTCTTACAAAACTTCAACTGAATTTCTGTCTTCAACCAAATTTCTAATAAAATGATGACGGAGCTTAATGTGCTTTGTCTTGCTGTGAAAGACCGGATTTTTTGTCATAGCAATGGCGGACATATTGTCACAATAAATAATAGTAGCAGACTTTTGTTCTTGCTTTAAATCCTTCAAGACTTTTCTAAGCCAAATAGCTTCACAAGCTGCAGTAGATGCTGATATATATTCAGCCTCAGCAGAGAATAAAGCAACTATAATTTGCTTCTTTGAAGACCAAGTTATTGGGTTTGTTCCTAGACAGAAAACATATCCGGAAGTACTTTTTCTGTCATCAATGGAACCAGACCAATTGCTATCTGTATGTCCAATCAAACTATTATCTTCTTCTTTTAAATAATGAAGGCCAAAATTCTTCGTACCTTTGATATAACGAAGAATCCTTTTTGCTGTTGAAAAATGTAGTTAACTAGGATTACTCATAAATTGAGAAATAATACCGACAGCATAAACAATGTCAGGTCTTGTATTTGTGAGATAGATAAGTGATCCAGCAAGACTTCGAAATTTAGATGCATTAGTCTTTGATGCTCCATCAATTTTAGATAGCTTCTCATTCAATGCTATTGGTGTAGCAACTAGCTTGCAGTTTGACATATTAAATCTTCTTAATAAATCTTCAACATACTTTTCTTGAGAAATGAAGATACTTCCATTGGATTGCTTTACTTGAATTCCAAGAAAGTATCTCATAAGACCAAGATCTGTCATTTCATATTCCTTCATCATGGAATTTTTAAAATCTTTTGCCATCTTGAAGTTTGTACTAGTATAGATTAAATCATCAACATAAAGACATACCAGTATAAAATCTTCTACATGGTTCTTCTTGATGTATAATGATGGCTCACTGGGACTTCTTTCAAAACCATTCTCCCAAAAATATTTATCTATTTTGCTGTTCCAAGCCCTTGGGGCTTGCTTTAATCCATATAAAGCTTTTTGAAGACGATAGACTTTGTCTTCATTACCTTTAGCAATATATCCTTGAGGTTGCTCAACATAAATTTCTTTCTCAAGTTCACCATTCAAAAATGCCGACTTGACATCTAATTGATAAACTTTCAATTCCAATTGTGCAGCAAGAGCCAAGATAGTCCGAGCTGTCTCCATTCTTGCCACTGGAGCATATGTCTCATTGAAATCTACACCAGGTTGCTGAGAATACCCCTTTGCGACCAGTCGAGCTTTGTATTTTTGAATTGAGCCATCTTCATTGAATTTGGTCTTATAGATCCATTTTAAGCCAATAATATCTTTTTCTTTTGGTCGATCAACAAGTTGCCATGTCTCATTTTTCTCTATCATTTTTATTTCTTCATCCATTGCTCGAACCCATTTTTCTTCTTTCACAGCATCTTCAAACTTCTGTGGTTCAATAGTAATAAGAGCCATATCACAATCCATGTAAATATCTTCTAAAGATCGCATCTTCCTGGGTGGAGACTCGGAAGAACATGATGGAAAGTGACTTGTGTTGGATGCTGTATTTGAAGAATTTGTAAGTGATCTGGATGGACCTGATAAAGAATTAGATGTCTCTAAATTTGATGGTTCTCCAGAATCTTCAAGAATTATGGGAACTTTGACTTCTCCAGCTTCCCAGTTCCAGGCCTTCAATTCATCAAATATTATATTTCTTGAAATCACCAATTCTTCAATTCTGGGGTTTAGAAGCCGATACCCTTTTGATTCTTCACTATACCCAATAAAAATATACTTCTCTCCTTTTTCATCAAATTTTTCCCTGAACTGAGATGGAATGTGAGAATAAGCAATGCAACCAAAAACTTTGAGAGAGTTTACCTGAGGCTTTTGTTTGTATTAGGCTTCAAAATGAGTTTTGTTGAGCACAACTTTTGTTGGTGCCCTATTGAGAATATACACCGCAGTATTTACAGCCTCAGCCCATAATTTATTTGGAAGTCCTTTTTCTTTTAACATACTCCACGCCATCTCCACAATAGTACGGTTTTTGTGTTTTGCAACACCGTTCTGCTCTGGAGTATATCTGATTATCAGCTCTCTCTTGATTCCTTGATTACTACAATAATCCTGCAACTCCTTAGAAGTGAATTCTCCACCACGATCTATTCTGAGAATCTTCAGCTTACATCCACTTTGTCTTTCAACAAAAGCTTTGAATTTGAGAAAAGTGTTGAATGCCTCTGATTTTTGTTCTAGAAAATACACCCACATCATCCTGGAAAAATCATCAACAAACAACAGAAAATATCTTTTCTTATTGATAGATGGAGTTTGTGTTGGTTCACATATATCTGCATGGACTAATTCAAGAGGTACTTCAACTCTCCAGGATGTCTTTGTGAACGGAAGCTTGTGTTGCTTTCCAAAAACACAGCCTTCACATACTTGCTTCTTAACATCAATATTAGGAAGACCAATCACCATATTTTTACTCTTCAATACCTTCAGTGATTTATAATTTAAATGGCCATATCTTAAATGCCATAGCAGTGAACCATTATTTTCCACCTTCAAGGCATTTTCCGGATTTGATGATAGAATAAGAGGAAAGACTTTATTTGGGGTCATTTTTACTTTAGTCACTACTTGTCTCCTTTCTTTGTCAAAAATGATGCATTCATCTTCATCAAAAATCAATTTATAGCCTTTTTGCATCAATTGGCCAACACTTAATAAATCTTGAGTAAGACCGAGAACATATAGAACATTATGCATAAGTTTAAAGTTACCTCCATTTGTTTGTATGGAAATAACACCTTTGCCTTCCACATTATATAACTTGCCATCTCCAAGCCGAACTTGCGAAGTTATTGATTCATCTAGACTGACAAACTGTTCTTTGTTCCCTGTCATATGATTGCTACAATCGCTGTCGACATACCAAATATCTTGAAAATCTTGGTAAGAATGAAAACATGTGTAGAACAAATGTTTAGATGAATCATTTGCTTCTGAAAGATTTGCCTCATTAGTTTTTCTGTACCAACAATCTTTATCCATATGATTGAATTTATTGCATGTTGTGCATTTAAATCGACATTCTTTACTTGCATGCCCAAACTTTTTGCAAACATAACATTGCAAATTAGATTTTTCATTACCTTGTTTATTCTTTCCTCTTCATTGTCCAAGACCATGAGAATTAACTTTTTTCTACCAATGATTGGAACTTGATCCTCTTTCATATTGACTTTGCTGTGATGACACCCCTCTTGAATCTTCATTTCTAGCCTCTGCACCCTTTTTGAAATTCACCTTTGATTGAAAAGCTTGCTCCAAGGATTGATCAGAAAACCTGCTCATTCTTTTCTCATGTGCCTCAAGAGAACCCAATAATTCATGAGTTGTAAGTTTTGATAAATCTTTAGATTCTTCAATAGCAGCAATTATATGATCAAATTTAGGAGGTAAGCTTCTCAAAACTTTTTCAACAATTTTCTTATTAGCAATGGTATCTCCATAACTCCGTATTTGATTAACAATACTAGAAATTTTGTTGAAAAAGGTTTGAATGGATTCCTTTTCTTTCATAAATAAATTGTCAAACTCCCTCCATAACGTTTGAAGTTTGATGGATGTTACCTTTTCACTTCCTTGAAACTCCAATTGAAGAATTTCCCATGCTTCCTTTGATTTTAAAGCAAAAGAAATTCTTGGAAAAATTGATTTGCTTACTCCTTGTTGGATGAAGAATAATGCTTTTGCATCTTTTTTCTTGTTTTCCTTGTATTCCTTCTTCTTGACTTCTGACTAAGTTGCAAGCACCATTGTAGACTCCGGTTCTTCATATCCATCTTCTACAAGTTCCCAAAGATCTTGGGAGATGAAAAGAGTTTTCATTTGAACTCTCCAAAAATCATAATTTTCTCCATTGAAGATAGGAATAAGATTTTGAAGGAAATTTTGGTTAGAAATTGTTGCTGCCATAATACTTTGAAGAGAAAGGATGTGTGAGAAGAAGGCTAGAAACAATTGAATGCTCTGATACCACCCTTATGGAATTAAGATGAAAATATAGAAGGATATAAGAAAGAACTTCTATTGAATTATTTGGTTTTCTTTTGGCTTTCTGGCTTTTGGCTTACTTAGAAGCCTTGAGTACACAGCTATTTATAGATGCACATAGTGACTCTTAGATATCCTATAGACCCTTAGATATTCTGAATACATTTTTCCAAAGTGACTATATGTTTTCCAAAGTGACTATACGTTTTCCAAAGTGACTTTACATTTTTCAAAATGACTTTCAGACTCCCATTCATGCACCTATACAGAAACTATTAAAGTTTCTAGAAAAATCTAGTTTAGTCTTCCAACAGCTCTGTGGACCGAATGACTACATTTAAGGAGGCAGCAGCGCAAGGAGGCATTTCCTTTGATTGCTTGAAGAAGATTTGCCCTTCCCTTCCTAGTAAATAATCTTCAGTGAATCCTTGGCAAACTTAGGGACAGAGGCATGTTCACTGTCGGGTGCTTCCAGGCTAAAGCTGATACATCAGAACACACACTCAATAAAACACTCAAAAGAGGATTTCTATGAAACGCTTTGTTGGTGGAAAATGGAACAAAATGCTCTATTTTTTTAATTCATTTAAAGACCTTATTTTATAAATAAGAGTTGCGTAACCAACTCCTACAATAAATCACTAACCCCACTAATACATATGCTGCCATATCTTTAGCAATGCCTACAATATAGCCATTAACCCACTAAAGATAAAGCTGGACACATAAGCAGAAATATTTAACACACTTCCCTTAAAGGAAGAAATTTATTATACCCAATATATCTTTCAAATAGACAAACTTCTTCGAAAGAAGTAGCTTTGTGAATAGATTAGCAACTTGATCTTTGGTGCTGAAAATAAGCCATGTTGACACTTCGTTTTGCTACTAACTCTTTTATGAAGTAGTGGTGAGTTTCAATGTATCTTGTCTGACTGTGGTACATCGGAGTGGAGTGCCCCAAGCTTCTAAAATTCAAATGCCTGTATTTATGATGCCATAACCATTTTTCATCAAGTAGAGTGGCTTTCAAAACAAGGTTGTCACAACTAAGTGGAAAAGTTTTATTCTTGGCCATTTGTATCCATCCAAAAGATGCTTCTTAGATTTTGCCTTTATACATATAACAAGTTAAATCTTCAAAAACTAATGTATAGCCTTCCAACAAAAATTGCCCCACACTCAACAAATTAGAATCTAAGTATGGGTCATGCAAAACATTTTCCACACAATTCATGACAAATGAGGTCAAATTTATAGTATTTTTTCCTTGTGCCTCATGGATGGTTCTGTCACCTGTTGCCACTTGGCTAGTGACAGACTTATCCAAATCGATGAAGAGATCTACCTTTCCCATTATATGTTCCCTACACCTATTATCTACATACCATACATCCGAAACACATTCTGCAGCAGAATAATAAGCTAGAAATGAAGTTTCATTCTCAACCTTTTCTTGTTCATGAGCAAACTTAGCTTGTTTTTCTCTAAGCCAACAAAATTTTCTATATGAGAATAGCATTCGCAAAAAAAACATAGCTTTTAGTTTAGACTTTTACCTTTTTCATTAGCTTTAAGGTGCTGGTGGGTGCTGCCAAAGCAACCATCTTTGCCTCCTATTCCTTCCTAGAAAGAACCATGCCCTTTGTTGAAGCCACCTTTGTTGCTAGACTCATCACAAAACTCCTCCACCTTTTTCTTTAGAGAGCTACAACTTCCTATGGAAAGCATTCTCAATAGAAATGCTATCTTAACGCTTCATCCAATCTTCATGAGAATAGAGAGAGCCAAGCAATTCATCAACCGTTAGCATACTCAAATCTTTTGATTCTTCAATGGCAGCAACCATGCAATCATATTTCTTAGGCAAGCTCATAGGAATTTTTTCCACTACCTTTACCATATTTTCTGATTTGATTCACAACTTCCATCGTATTGTTAAAATAATCATGCAAGGCATCACCATCTTTCATGAACATTCCTTCAATTTTATTGCCTTGATATCCATTTTGTAGTACATCCCAAGCATCTTTCGATTTTATTGCAGTAGAGATTCAAGGAAAAATCACTTCATCCACCGCTTGCTGGATGATGAAGAATAAAGTTTTGGCATCTTTCTTTCGAATTTCTGTGAGAGTGTCTATTGCAACTCTAGCTTTTGTGTAGTCTCTCTCCACCAAATCCTATAGATCTTAGAATAGAAACAACATTTTCATCTTTATGCTCCAAATTTCATACCCTCTACCTTGAAAAAGTGGGATTGTAGGCACCGAAGGATTGATACCAATGTTCGCCATCTATTCTCTACTTGTGTTCAAGAATAGGATTAAAGCGAGGTTCTGAATTCTTGTGCTCTAATACTAGATGATAAATCAGGACAAATAGTCAATAAAACACTTAAAGTGTATTTCTATCAAACACTTTATAGGCAAAGGAAAATGGAATAGGACACTATTTTTTTTTCATCTAAAGACCTCTTTTTACAAATAAGAGTGACATAACCAACTCCTACGGTAAAGCCATTAACCTCACTAAAGCATGTGCTGCAACATCTTTAGCAACTCCTACAATAAGGCCACTAACCCCATTAAAGCATGTACTACCACATCTTTAGCAACAAAAGTATGAAAATAGGAAACGACCCAAGCATAACCTGACTCAGTTAGAAAACTAAAGATAAAGCTGGACACATAAGGTGGACCTAGCTCATGGATTATAAGGATTAAGGGACACTGTAGATGGGTTTTATATTTGTGATTGGATTTGAATGTAGATTTAGATATAAATTGTTAACCTAATAAAGATGTTAGGGCTTCCAAGGAGAGAGTTTGTGAGAGCCCATACTAACAAGTATTTAGTCTTGCATCGATTATGTACTGAAGAAATTCTGAGTACTTATATAAGATCAAGGAGTTCAAATAATACTTTCTAACTAGTCTTTTTATATGAGATCCTGTATTATTATAAATGATATCATAATGGATCTAATTCATAGCCTATATGGATTAAAGAAAACTATAGATGGATTCTACATGTTTATATTTGGATTCGATTGGATTTGAATGTAGATTTGGATATAGACCCTCAGTCTACTTAGGATGTCAGGATTTGAATAAGGGGAGTATATAAAAACCAATGCTGGTGAGTATCTGTCTCATGTTAGCTATTTACTGAGAAGATTCTTGGTACTTATATAGGATTAAGGAGCTCAAATAATATCTTTTGACTAGCATTTTTGGGTGAGATCTTGGATTGTGACAAATGGTATCAAAGCAGATCCAGTTCATGGTCCATGTAAACTAAGAGATACTGTAAATGGACTCTCTATGTTAGTGATTGAATTCAATTGAATTTGAATATGGAATTGAATGTAAACCCTTAGCCTGGAGAGGACACTGGGACTTGAAGAAGGAAAGTTTGTGAGAGTCTATACTAGTGAGTATTTAGTTTCATGTTAGTTATTTATTTAAAAGATTCTGGATACTTATATCGGATTGAGGAGCCCAAATAGTTCTTTCTTGATTAACCTTTTTAGATGAGATCTTGGGTTGTTATAGATTAGCTTGAGATGGGACTTTCTTTGTGTTTGTTGCTCTTTTGTTGGGTAGTTGTAGCCAAGAGTAGTTCCTATTTTTGAGTAATGTTAACATTTTGATAATGGATATGTTAGTTTATAAACTATGGTGGTTTACTATCAGTCTATTTTATGAAGTACAAACAATATTATTATGTGATATCTTATGTGATGTTAAATATTTTTATGTGGTGTTCTATGTTTAATAAATCATGCTTTTTTGATTTTTAAACGTATATATGAAATATATATCTATTTATTTCTGATGTATTGTATCTTTCTTTTTCAAGATTTTTTCTATTTGTGAATCTATACATCCACATACATGATTCCTAGCTAATTATACTTTTGTGTAAACCAATAAAGAATTATATATGTACATTTATAAACTCTTGTTTCTGTAGCACATATGTAGGAGGAATTATGGTTGTACATGTAGTAAATATCAGATTACTGCTGTTTTTATGGAATTTGCATCTGAAAAAAAGAGATAACTGATGGCGGTAAAGTTGGCTTAGCTATAGCTGAATTGTAGCACATTAACTTCAATTCAAGCTCGACACCTAATTCCTTAGAGCAGTGATTTTGTTGGCAATGTCATGGCATGCAAGTTCACTTATTTTCCGTATTGGGAATCCTAAATGGATACCCTGCAGACAGGAAAACACAGGTAATATCTTTCTCACATCAGTTTTAAATGTATCGTGATATATAAGTGGGAAAATTATCGATTGAGGATGATCACATTGGGGTGAGAAATTGCTGAATAATATTATTTCTTCATCTCCATGTCTCTTGGAATGCTTATCAAATCTGATATGCTGAGTCAGGCAAATCTCCTTCTTCTGCCCAATTATCTTGCATGTATCCTAATGCTATGCCATATGATAAGAGTCATATGAATATTGTATAGAATGGTCCATTCTCATGCACCATGTAAATTTTTGTTTGTATTGCTTAAAATGAACTTATCCCCGGATAATGTTTTTCTCTGGTTTGTACTCATTAGCTGTTATCCCGGGATCCTAATGTTTATGTTCTGAAATAACGATGGTTATCCACCTGGCGTGTGCATTGCTTTGGAATTTTGGATACGGATACCCATGAAGGCTCAATTGATACATCACGGACATTAATTCCATCGTATGGAATGGGATAATAACGGTGTTGTGTTTGGCTACTGGCATGTTAGCTCGCTCTTTGATGTCTTACTACTTGATATCTGAGTCTTTGACAAGCATAACTTCCATTACTGATTGTGGTTGGGTCCCAAAATCAACATTTTTATTTTGCTTCATGTTACCATTTCCCGCTGTCCTCGACTTGTTTTAATAATTGCCAACTACTGAACTACCCAATTTCCTACCTTTTTATCCTTCTACAAGCACACTCATGCAGTTCCTTTTATGTTTGCTAAATTGCATAGAATAGCCTAAAAAGTATGTAATACAACTGATCATCATCATCCATCAACATAATGCCTGAAGCATCATGTCATTGCATTATTCACTAACATCTTGTTGAATAATATATAGGGTAACTGGTGCCACGAATACGGCAAAATTAAAACTAAGGTTGAGGCTTTAGAAAAAAGCCAAAGGTAATGTACAGTTGTTCAAATCATAATCTACAGATATGTGAAGGCATACTGATAATAGTTCATTGCAATAACTTCAGGCATCTCATGGGCGAGCAACTTGAGTCCTTGAATCTCAAAGAACTCCAGCAATTGGAGCAACAGCTTGAAAGTTCTTTAAAACACATAAGGTCAAGAAAGGTAAAGCTATCTTATCTTTTCCACGTATTGATGTTGAACCAATTATATTCCGAAGCAAGAGTCCAAAACCATATTCTATGCCTTCAATTTTCACCATAAGTATATAATACTATGAAACCCTGCTCTGCCGTTTCTAGGATTTCACAAAAGAACTGGAGATCCTCAATTTAGGGTTGGTAAGCCAACTGTTGTCTGTGGCATCCTTCTTGACTTAAGATGTATTGGGTGCTGCATCCCGTCACCTCACCATGCAAAATTTTTTTGCCTTGAATTTTACTTAGAATCTGTGATGCTTTAGTTTATGATTTTCATGCTATGAATTTCACATTTCCTATGAACATTGAAAAGCTATTCCCATAATGTGAATATTATTTTTTAGGCAATTGCTTAAATACTTAGCTTTTTTTTTTGTTGTGCAGTGCCAACTCATGTCTGATTCCATCGCTGAACTCCAAAAAAAGGTAATTCGCACTATCTTTATTAGTAATAATCATGACTCTGGTGCCATATTTTCCATAATTTCACGCAAGCTGCTATTCTGGTGCATATGTCTCTCTATATTACATAAAGTATTACCCAAACTGCATTTTAGAGGGAATAATGGTAATGAGTATTGTTAGTTTGCAGCCTCACCATGATTTTTCCGAAAATTATTATACTGCTAGTCTGGAAAGGAGCATTTCCCAATGGTGAGGCTATAGAAAACAACAATATCGTGCCTTTTCAACGCATACTCTTGCAATTATTGAGGGAGGGTGACACATGAGTCAACAGGAATATGAGTTGGTTGGACGTATGATTGCAAATTGAAGATGAAATATTCTTGTGTAACGTGAGGTGGTGAGATGCTTAATAGTTCATGAGGTGGTGAGTGGTGAGACGCTTAATAGTTCATGAAGTCTCCTCAAGTTTTGCAGCACTTACAAGGATCAAAAAATCTTGTTAACAGTGAAATAATGTTCACATTAAAGAGGACAAACAACAAGGATCTGCAAGAGCTTTGGTTTATAGAGGGTAAGTTAAAAGGATGTGAATTTGACATTCAACTTTGCACTTTTTCTCACGAGATGGTTCCTTAGAGTCCTTGAAATTAGGCGGTCTTGAGATATGATGTTATTCCCAAATCACTTTTTGTTAGTAGATTGAGAAGAAGAACAAATGTTATTATTGAAGAACAAATGAAAAAAACAAATACGATTACAACCTCAAGAATGGAAATATTATGAAGCAGAAATTAAAAGCTGAGGCACGTGAAATCACGCTTTCCTTAAAACAGATTTGCTCCTTCTACGTCAATGGTGCTTGAGGAAACGTGAGCAACTGCTTTTCAGGATACAACGACTATCGACTCAAATAAGGGCACCACCACATCGACTCCAGCGAAATCGAACGATGCCTTCACTCTATCATCAGAAAATACTCATAAAAATAGATAACACAAAAAACTCAAAAACACTTGAAACTTATGATTGTAATTTTTTTTTTCTTTTCCGGTGTTTTACAAAGAAGACAGCCTCCTTATATAGGTATTATAGAGGGAGGTTAGCCAGTTTGGAATTAAAGGGTATTAATCCAAATCAATAAATATGAGACGTTCAAAATTCCATTCGAAACTTTCAAGAATTAAGTGTCACTAACGCACCTTCGAAACTTTCATGAATTAAGTGTTATCAGTTAATTTCTCATTCATCCCAAATTGCATTTATGATGGTTTTACAACCATTTTTTCCAACAATCCCCCACATGAATGAAATTGATTGATGACATGACTCGACCGACTTAGTGATAGAATTCTGCGGTTGATACCTGCACAGGATAGGTAGGCATTAACCTTTGAACCTTTCCTCGTGAGAATATATTTACTTTACTGGCTGTTCAGGAGACGCGATGTCCTTGAACTGCTCTGCCGTTTATGTAAATGATGATATATCTCACACAGATATCTTCCTGGCACAATTTTGGTTCTTATGGTTATGTTCATTTTTGGCCATGAACATTTGCCTAGTTCTGCAAGAGTTTTTAGAGAATTAAGCCCTCACAATTCTCCTTCGAAGCGGCCCCACTTCTCTCTCACATAGGTGATTTCTTATCTAAGAGTAATCTGCATTATTCTTCTCGGATTTTCGATGCATAAGAATCATTAAAAGCTTATAGCTTAACTTTTTTCTATGGGCATCACTGTTCCATCATAGAAATGGGTAGGGTTGACCCCCACAGTGATCCTACTCGGTCTCTATAATTAGGTTGTCCCATTGAACCTAGATCTTGGGATCTCCAGTCAACTAGGTTGGGTTTTCCTTTGTATCGACCTTATTAATCCTTGGACTTAAATCCCATTCCTTTTGATGTCTTTTCAACTTGATCTCTATTTAACCCTTTAGTTAGCAGATCCGTAGTGTTATCCTTTGACCTCACATAGTCAATAGTAATAACTCCTGTTGAGATCAGTTGTCTAACGGTATTATGTTGACGACATATATGTCTTGACTTACCATTATACATTACATTCTGTGCTCTACCAATTGTAAATTGATTATCACAATATATACATATTGGTGGCATAGGTTTTTTCCATTTAGGAATGTCCTCCAAGAAATTATGTAGCCATTCAGCTTCTTCGCCACATTTATCCAAAGCTACAAACTCAGATTCCATCGTGGATCTGGTTATTACAGTTTGCTTGGAAGATTTCCATGAAATAGCTGCACTAGCTAATGTGAATACATATCCACTAGTAGCTTTTTAGTCTTGTATATCAGATATCCAACTTGCATCAGTATAATCTTCAAGAACAGCTGGATCTCTAGTGTAATGCAACCCATAATCATGAGTATACCTTAAATACCTAAGTACTCTGACAATTGCTTTCCAATTGCTTTCCAATTGCTTTCCAATGTTCATGGCTTGGATATCTCGTGAAACGACTCAAGTAACTCAAAGCGTAGGCTATGTCCGGTCTTGTACAACTCATTAAATATATTAGACTGCCTATCGTTCGTGCAAACTCTACCTGAGCAATACTTTCTCCTCTATTCTTGGACAGATGTTGACTTATATCAATTGGAGTTTTAGAAACGCCAGAATCATCTTTGTTAAAGTTGTCAAAAATCTTGTCCACATAGTATGATTGACTTAGTATGAGACCATCGGACGTTCTTGTAACCTTCATTCCCAAAATTACATCAGCTAGTCCCATATCCTTCATGTCAAACCTTGAGTTCAACATGTCCTTGGTAGCTTTTACCATTTGTTCGTTGCTACCTACAATGAGAATGTTGTCCACATACAGACAGAGAATTATTTAATCCTCTTCTATAGTTTTAACATAAACACACTTATTACACTCATTGATTTTAAAACTATTTGTCATTATGACATTATCAAATTTCTTGTGCCACTATGTTGGTGCTTGCTTCAGTCCATACAAAGACTTTACCAATTTATAAACTTTCTTTTCTTGTTCTGGAACTACACAACCCTCAGGTTGTTCCATGTAAATTTCTTCTTCAAGATCTTCATTAAGAAAGGCTATTTTCACATCCATTTGATGGACCTTCAGATTTCGCAATGCAGCAATTGCCAAAATCATTCTTATAGAATTTATTCTCACCACAGGAGAATATGTATCAAAGTAGTCATGGCCTTCTACTTGTTTGTAACCTTTAATTATAAGTCTGGCCTTGTACTTATCAATCATTCCATCTGCCTTCATTTTTCGTTTGAAAATTCACTTTGATCCTAATGGTTTGCATCCAGGAGGGAGATCTACCAGTTCCCAAGTGTGATTTTGCATGATGGAATCGATTTTACTCTTTATTGCCTCTTTCCAGAGAGGACCCTTTGTAGAACTTACAGCTTCTTTATAAGTTTGAGGTTCAGTCTCAAGCATGTAGATTAGAAAATCTGGTCCAAAAAATTTCTCTACTCTTGCTCTTTTGCTTTGTCTAGGTTTTACTTGAACCTTTTCATCTTCATCATCTTGTTCTTGGTTCTGACTGTTCTCATCAAAAGTTTGTTTCGATAAATTTGGTTCATCCCTATTGGATTTGCAAGGAAACACATGTTCAAAGAACGATGCATTCCTAGATTCCATTATCATATTCTTGTGAATTTTAGGGTTTTTGGATTCATACACAGAAACCGATATGCATTGCTATTTTGTGCATAACCAATGAGAATACAATCAACCATTTTTGGACCTATTTTTATTTTCTTTGGCAAAGGCACCATTACCTTGGCTAAACACCCTCACACTTTCAAGTGTTTGTAGGAAGGTTTTCTGCCTTTTCACAACTCATAGGGCATCCTTTCTTGTTTCTTCTTGGGGACTTTATTTAAAAGGTAGTTAGCCGACAAAATAGCTTCACCCCATATGTTTTGTGGCAAACCAGAACTTATCAACATGGCATTCATCATGTCTTTTAGAGTGCCATTTTTTCGTTCTATCACTCCATTTGATTGAGGAGAATAAGGTGGTGTGACCTCGTGAATAATTCCATGTTGTGCACAAAATTCACCAAATGGTTCTACATATTCACCACCACGATCACTTCTTACCATCTTAATTTTTCTATTAAGTTGGTTTTCCACGTCATGCTTATAGAGAGCAAATTTCTCTATAGCCTCATCTTTACTTTTAAGTAAATATACATAACAATATTTTGTACTATCATCAATGAAAGTAACAAAATATTTATTTCCACCTCTAGTTTGAACAAATTTTAAATCACAAACATCACTGTGAATTAAATCAAGAGGTTCAGTATTTCTTTCAACTGTTTTGAATGATGATCTAGTCAATTTTGCCTCAACACAAGTTTCACACTTATGTTCGGAGTCTGTATAAAATGCGGGTATGTGATTCAAGTTAATTAATCTACGTAATGTATCATAATTAACATGTCCTAATCTACCATGCCATAAAGTAGAGGACTCAAGCAAGTAAACAGAAGAGGTACTAGCATTCTTTGGCTTTACAACCATTACATTCATTTTCCACATTCCCTCTTTTACATACCCTTTCCCAATTGGAACACCTTGTTTGGACAGAATAATTTTTTGAGACTCAAAAATCATTTTGAATCCATTAACACTCAACAGTGTTCCAGAAATTAGATTCTTTCGAATGTCAGGCACATACAGCACATTCTTCAGCTTAATCGCTTTTTTAGAGGTCATCTTTAGATAAACTGTTCCTTGGCCTTTGATTTCAGAGGTGGTCGAATTGCCCATGTATAATTTCTCTTCAGATTCTAATGAAACCAAATTAGAGAAAGCGGACTTGTTCGCACAGACATGTCATGTGGCTCTAGTGTCAAGCCACCATTCCTTCGGATTTAAGTTCATCAAGTTAACTTCAGAGACTACAGCAGAGAGACTCATGTCAGACACCTCCTGTGAAATGGCATCCACAGCATTGGCCTCTCTTATCTCTTTTCCCTTGTCTCTTTTCGATGCTTTGCAATCTGCCGACTTGTGTCTTGTCTTGTTGCAATTGAAGCATTTCCCTTGAAATTTTAGCTTTTTGGACACTCCTCCTTTAGATCTCAATTTAGACCCCGGCTTAGGTCTCGGCTTAAGCTTCTTGTTCTTGAAGCTTTTTTCGTGCTCCACCATATTAGCCTTAACAGCATGTGAATTCGAGGACTGCTTATCCGTACCTTTGTTGTCCTTAATGCGAAGCCTGAGAATGAGATCTTCAAGACTCATCTCCTTTCGCTTGTGTTTCAAGTAGTTCTTGAAGTCTTTCCACGCAGGGGGTAGCTTCTCAATAATAGCAGCCACTTGGAAAGACTCACTTAGGACCATTCCCTCAGCATGAATTTCATGAATGATCAATTGAAGCTCTTGCACTTGACTTATAATGGTTTTATTGTCCACCATGTTGAAGTTCAAGAATTGTCCGACTAAGAACTTCTTAGCCCTCACATCTTTGGATTTGTATTTGTAGTCCAAAGACTCCCACAATTCCTTAGCGGTTTTCTTCACACTATAAATATTATATAGTGCATCAGACAGACCGTTCAAAATATAGTTGCGGCATAAAAAGTCAGAGTGCTTCCAAGCCTCAACCGCGTTAAAGGCTTGAGCATCAACTTCATCCTCTCTAATAATAGGAGGATCCTCTTTCAAGAATCTTGAAAGATTTAGAGTTGTCAAATAAAAAAACATCTTTTGCTGCCATATTTTGAAATTCAGCCTACTAAATTTTTTGGGCTTGTCATTGTGGTGCACAAGGACTGTCACAGGCAGCGATTGGGTTGGGACCGGAGCATGCACTTGGGGGAACGACAATGGCGTCTCGCCAATGTTTACAGCTGGGACAACGTTCATGTTTTCAGCCATATCTGAAAAACTCAAAGATCCACAAATTAGAATCAAGTTTAGAATAAAACAAGACTATATGCCTTAACTAAGCTTTATATTTCAAACTATTTTCTTTCTTTAACTTGTTCGTCTTCTAAAGCAAATCTGCTTTAAGAATGTTAGTAGATTGAGAAGAAGAACAAATGTTATTATTGAAGAACAAATAAAAACAATAAATACGATTACAACCTCAAGAATGAAAATATTATGAAGCAGAAACTGGAAGCCCAGGCACGTGAAACCACGCTTTCCTTAAAGTAGATTTGCTCCCTCTGCATCAATGGTGCTTGAGGAAACGTGAGCAACTGCTTCCCAGGCTACGACTATCGAGTCAAACAGGGGCACCACCACGTCGACTCCGGTGAACTCGAACGATGCCTTTACTCTATCACCAGAAAATACTCATGAAAATAGACAACACAAAAAACTCAAAAACACTTGAAACTTGTGATTGTAATTTTTTTATTTTCGGGTGTTCTACAAAGAAGACAAAGCCTCCTTATATAAGTATTATAGAGGGAGGTTAACCGGCTTGGAATTAAAGGGTATTAATCCAAATCAATAAGTATGAGACGTTCAAAATTTCATTCGAAACTTTCAAGAATTAAGTGTCACTAATGCACCTTCGAAACTTTCAAGAATTAAGTGTCATCAGTTAATTTCTCATTCATCCCAAATTACATTTATGATGGTTATACAACCATTTTTTCCAACACTTTTAAATCATTTGCTTGGTTGTCTTGTCATGCCTCGAATCCACCATTTGATTCGGAGTCATGACATGACCATATAACCTTAGAGCGGGACCCTAGCAAGCAAGGTCCGTTCATCCTTAGTACGCACAACTCAAATCATAATACCAACAAATATATATTTCATTATCCTAAAAAAATATGAAATTATTTGTACAATTACTAAAATATAACCAGATCTTTCCATAGTGTCTCTTAATTAATCTTGAATCCTGCTCAGCAACCAACTCTTTAGGTATAAACATATATGATAAATATGATGTCAGCTCACATCTCAACAAGAATCCTTATATAAACAAATTTAGATATGTAGTAAATATCTATATAGCATGAAAATAATGTATATAATAAAATAACCATATTACAAAACAACATACTATAAAATCATGCATCAAACATATGAAAGGTTATTAATAGCTTTTATCATCCATGACATTAGAGTATATCACTTCAATGGCATATTTTGGATCACCATATTAGTATATTTTGATGATATACATATTGGCATCATCGTGCCAGTAATCTATGTATATAAACCTAACTAGTCATCATCGCTTGCTCAGATTGGTTTTCACACTAGTGCCATGTGTTATAAACTTAGTCTGGTTGTCACCTGCGACTAAAACTGATTCTACACCATTGAGCATTTGGCCATAACTATAGGCCTGATCAACCATATTATGTGTCTAAGCAAGGCTGAGCCACCACCATAGGCTAAGGTGAGCTAGAGCTAGTGTGGCTAAGGCTAGCTAGAGCTAGTGCCATGTATCATCGGCCAATTAGCATAGGTGTCAAAAACCTACTTTAGCCATCATCCAAGGCCAAGATTGGCTCCACACTAGTGCTCATTTGGCTAACACCACAGACACGATCACTAGTAAGCATCTAGCCATCACTGTAGGCTCAGTCACTAGTGTTCATCTAGTCATCATAATAGGTCCGGTCACTAGTACCACCTCACTATATCCCTATGACTAGTCGACATGTCATTTTCTCAAATCCACCTCATCACATTTTAATATTTTGATATGTAAAATAATTTTTGAATCCGCATCATTAAATCAGGCTATCATAATATAAGATACTTATATACCTACACAATTCAAAATCATTCTATAATGGCTTAACAAAATCATCCACATCTCATGAAACTAAATGTAAGAATTTTACACATCTGCAACAACATAGGTAAGGTTCCTACACATCTACTAGAGTATGAGTATGGTTCTTACTCGACTCACAAATCCACAATTTAGACTCACAATCCATCATAATTCCCTAACACAAATATCAATAAACCAATCTGTAGTTTAAAGCTCTTGCTCACTCACAAATGGGTGATCACTTACAATAATTAATCCCAAATTCATCATTTATCATTCAATTAATCCTCAATCTAATTAGATCATATGATTAGAATCATCTTGGAATGCAGTTTAGATCTAATTGGATTGGGATTTAAGTAATTAGGGTTAGATCTAAACCCATCATAGCTTAATTAGGTCAATTAGGATCAAATTAGGGTCCAGTTAAATCAACTGATCAAGTTTTAATCAATTAGGGATAGGTTTAGGCTTAGACTAATTCAATTAGAATTGGTGGCATCCTACACCCTATAAGGTTGGACTCTCAACGGTGTCACTAGACACAAGAGGTGTAGCTTTGGCCACATAAAACTTTGGCCAAAAGCATGGTTTAATGATAATGAAGTAGGGGCACAATGACAAAGCTCCAATTGAACAAGCTCCAACTAAGAACTAGGTTGCAAGGCTAGGCACGGTGGTGTTTTGGGGCATGACAATGGTTCAGCCCCAGCGATAGATTATCGAGAAAAAAAGAAGAGAGGGGATAGGAAGAAAGAAGAGGAGAGAGAGAGAGAGAGAGAGAGAGAGAGAGAGGAGAAGGGGATGGGCTTGGAAGAGAGGATTCGAGCCCTATTTATAGCTAGTTGATGGAGGATTTCTCAGGTGGTTGATTGGTAGTTTAGGTTGCTAGAGGTTTGTTATAGTTGTTTGGTCATTGGCCATGTGTTCGGAGAGGGAGGTGGTGGCCAGTGAAAAGGGTGAGAAACTAGTGGAGGTTGAAGGGTTTTGAGGAGAAGATGAGCTTCAGTGGAGAAGCTTTGTTCAAGAAACAGAGAGTATTACATTTCTACACCCTAAAAAAATAATTTCATCCTTGAAATTTGTGTGCCTCATATGTTGAATAATTAGGGGCATTTAGCCTTCATCTCATATTTTGGCTCCTAAGTGGCTTCTCTTGTAATATGGTTGCTCCACTGGATCTTGACATAGGGAATGGTATAGTGCCTCTAAACCTATTCCTTGTCTATAATTTGAACTAGATGCTCCTCATAGGTAAGATCATGACATAACTATAGAGTCTCCAGCTCAACTACATAGCTAGGGTTCAGCGTATATCTCTTTAGCATAGGTACATGAAAAACATCATGTACACTAGAGGGGGCTTTAAGTAGGGCCAATCTATATACCATTTCCCTAACTCTGGCAAGAATCTCAAAGGGACTCACATATCTTGGTTGACCTTACCTCAAATGTTGAACCTCATCATGCCTTTGGTTAGAGACACCTTTAGAGAAACAAGAACTCCTACTTAAAATTCAGACACTCCATTTATCTACATAGCTTTCTTGCTTGTTTTTGTTATTTACAATTGCTCCTTGATCAATTTGACTTTATCCACGGTCTGTTTAGTAGCTTAAGGTCCTAGTAGCTATCTCTCACCAATATCATGCTAGTAAACTAAGAACCTATACTTTCTACTGCATAGTGCCTCACATGGACCCATCCGAATACTAGCCTGATAGCTATTATTATATGCATTCTTCACCAAAAGCAAGTCGTCATCTTAAGCACCTTCTAAATCTAAGAAACAAGCTCTAAACATGTCTTTGAGTATCTGAATGATCCTCTTGTCTATCTATCTAGGGGCGGAAGGCTATATTAAAATTTAGTTTAGTCCTTATAGCTTTATGTAGGTTTTTCCAAAATTGAGACACAAATCTAGTATCATTATTAGATACAATAGATACTAGAACTCCATTTTGCTTGATGATTTACTTAATGTACATCTTTGCTAATCTCTCCAATGACATACCAACCTTAAAGCATAGGAAATGTACTGATTTCATTAACCAGTCCACAATCACTTATACAATAGTATTTTCTTTAGGAGTTTTAGGCAGACCAGTCATAAAGTTAGTAATGATGTGTTTCTACTTCTATTGGAGAATTATAAGAGGCTGTAATGGTCGTGTATGTCTTTGATACTCTGCTTTTACCTGCTGACATACCATGCATTAAGCAGCATATCAGATAATGCCTCTCTTCATACCATTCTACTAGAAACTCTCTTAGATCTCAATACATCATAGTGCTCCTAGGCTGTTAGTGTATGGCAAATTGTGAGCTTCCAACATCATTAATTTTGGTTTATCTGAAACACACATTTTGGTACTATATCTCAAAGCACCATCATTTTGAATCCTAGATTTTGTTGATCACTTGTCACTTCTTAGAGATTCTATAATTCTACATCTTTTCTTTGTGATGCCTTAATCTTCTTAATCAAATTAGGTTGTACTAGCAATGTAATAAGTTGAGGTTATATGTGGATGTACCTTAGCACTCAACCTCTCCAAATCTATCAAAATAGATATCTGTAGGGTGATCGAAAGTTGACATCCCTCTTAAAATTTCCTACTCAATGCATCAATTACAACATTAGCCTTTTCTAGATGATAATTAATAGTAATCATGAACTTTTAATAACTCCAACCATCTTCTTTGCCTAAGATTTGGTTGCTTCTGAGTAAGAATAATATAGATCTCACAATGTTCATCATATAGATTTTAAACAATAAAGCCTTAATCTCAAACTAGTTGAGGGAAGCTATATGATCCTTTTTTTCATTTAGCTTTGTTCTAAGTCATATTTTTTGTAAGATACAAAAATTTTAAGTCTTTCTTTATCACTTCCTTCCATGTGATTTTTGATCTACCTTTACCTCTTTTTTTCTCTACATATATCAAGTCAATCTTCTATATAGGTGCATCTCTAGGTTTACGTTGCATATATCCAAACCATCTAAGTCGTTCTTCCCGTAATTTATCCTTGATTGGAGCTACATCTAATTTTTTTATGAATGATTTTATTTTTTATTCTATCTTTTCTTGTATTACAACACATCCATCTTAACATTTTCATTTTTGCTACATTCATCTTATGTACATGAATTTTTCTTACTGCCCAATATTTCATACCATAAAGTATAGATGGTCTTATGGCTATCCTATAAAACTCTCTTCAACTTGGCACTTACTCTACAATCATATAATATTTCAATTATACTTCTTCATTTTATCCAACCTACTTTAATCCTATGAAAAATACTGTTCTTAACCTCTCTTTTCTTATGAATAATCGATCCTAAATACCGAAAATGATTATTTTTAGTAACTTCATGACAATTTGTACTCTATATTTATCTTCATTTCTAATTGTACTAAAATTATATTTCCATGTATTCTTTCTTTGTCCTACTTAAAACTTTTAAATTCTAATGCATTTCGTCATAGTTCTAACTTACGATTAACTCTAGCCTAGTTTCATTTACTAGTACTTTATCGTTTGTAAATAACATGCACCATAGAATATCATCCTGAATATGTCTAGTAAGCTCATCTATAACTAAAGCAAAACGATAGGGATTAAGAGCAGATCCCTGATGTAAACCTACTGTAACACAAAATTTGGTAATATTACCATTAATAGTTAGTATACTAGTAACTGCCTCATCATACATATTTTTTATTATGTTAATATACCTAATATGTACTCTTTTCTTTTTTAACAGTTATCATAAGATTTTTCTAGAGATCATATCATATGCTTTCTCTAAATCAATAAAAATCAGATGAAGATCTTGTTTCCTTACTCTATATATCTCTATTAACCTTTTAAGGAGGAAAATAGCTTCTATGGTCGACCTTTCTGATATAAAACCAAATTGGTTCTTTGATATTTTTATAGTTTATCTTAATCTATATTCAATTACTCTCTCACAAAGTTTCATAGTATGACTCATGTGAGTTTGATACCATGATAATTAGAGCGGTTTTGAATATCTTCTTTATTCTTATAAATTGGATAATATCTCCAAATCTTCAAAGCAAATACCATAATAGCTATCTCCAAATCATGAGTAAGATAATTCTATTTATAAGACTTTAGTTATCTAGAGGTATACGCTATCATCTTACCATTCTACATAAGCGTACACTCTAAGTCCTTTCGAGAGGCATCAGTCTAAATGGTGACTGCTTCAATACCAGATGTGTGAGTCAACATAGGAGCCATCACTAACCACTTTTTTAATTCCTTAAAACTCTGCTTACATTCATCAACTCGTTCAAACTTTACTTTTTGTTGAGTCAGGTGGGTCAATAGCAGGGCTATCTTAAAGAATCCCTCTATAAATCTCCTATAGTGTCTTACCAAACCCAAGAAGTTTCATACCTCAGACACATTGGTGGATCGACTCCACCCTACCACTACTTCCACATTCTTTTGGCCAGAACTCACATTTCTAAAATTTAGTACAAAGCTTCCTTTCTCTAAGAGAGTGCAGCACTATCCTCAAATGTTCATTATGCTCTTGCAAACTCTTTAAATAAATCATAATATTATTAATAAACATTACTACAAACTGATCCAGATAGAATTTGAATAACTAATTCATAAGGTCTATATAAGTTACAGGTGCATTGGTTCATTCAAAAGGTATCACTAGGAACTCAAACTATCCATACCTGGCTTTGAAGGCAGTTTTAGGTACATCCTTAGTTTTTATTTTCAATTGATGGTAACCAGAAAGATGATCAATCTTTGAAAAGATCAAAGCCCCTTGTAACTAATCAAATAGATCGTCAATCTTTGGTAAAAGAAACTTATTTTACACTATTACTTATTTATCTCCATATAATCAATGCACAATTAGAAGCTATCATTCTTCTTTTTTACAAATAGTATGGGGGACACCTTAAGTAGATACATTGCATCTGATGAAACTCTTATCTAACAACTCCTGCAATTGCTTTCTTAGTTTCTTCAATTTGGGTAGTGCCATCTTATATGGAGCTTTAGACTTTAGAAATAAGGCTTGTACCAAGAATTAGGTCAATGGAGAAATCGATCTCCTAACCTGGGGACAATCCTAGTTACTCCTCATAGAAAACATCAAGGAACTATTTTACCACTGGTATCTGGTCCAACTCTTTTTGTTGAATATCCATCACTATTGCTAAGATTCCTTGATATCCTTTTCTTAGAAGCTTTCAGGCACTTATAGCTAAAATCAGACCTAGAGACTCTAGATTTACCACCCTTAAAATTGAAGTTTGGGTGGCTAGGAATCTGAAAGCTCACTTTATTAAGAAAGTAACTAAGAGTAGTATGATATGCAGCCAATCAAACCATGCCCAGAATGATATCAAAATCCACCATATCTATAGCCAACATATTAGCTATCAATTCTAAATCCTCAATATTAATAACATAGGATCTGCAGATAGAATCTACTAATAGGACCTTTCTACTTAGCATAGCAACTCCAAGCTTAGATTCTAATGGCTCAAGTCTTAAATTTCCATTCTTTCTGACAAAAATATTAGATATGAAAGAGTAGGTTGCTCTAAAATCAAATAAGGTATATGCATGAATTGAGGCTACCCTAGTTTCACCTATATAGATTCCAACTTTTAACTACTACATTATTAGAAAAAGAACTGGTGATTAGTAAGAATACCTGTCATCACTATGTTTGAAGCCTTGAGATCCTACTAGGTAAGAGCGTAGACTTGCCCTCGTGTCCTAAGCCTTTGATCTTGAGTTGCTCTAGGTGAAGGTGTTTGGTAGGTCTACTACTTCAAACAATAAGCTACAATATGGCCTGACTATCTGCAGGTATAACACCTCTTAATTTGGTTATAGTCTCTTTGGTAGTGGGGTCTATATTTGAAGCACTGAACAACATCCTTTTAATTTCCAGCAGTGGCGGTACGAGCTGGCCTTTTTACTCCAAAATCTATACCTCTACTACTCTAATGCCCCACTAAGCTTGCTACTCTTTATCATCCGCTCTCTTTCTGGTTAAAAACATTCAGGGCCTTGTTTACCACCTGGTTTGCAAGTAAATATCTCAAAGTTAAATACTTGTTGTCTGATCATCTACCTCAGTCCACTCTCAAACTTTTTGCTCGATCAACATCATCTCAAGCTAAGTTTAGAACATATCTGGATAACTTTTTAAACTTCGCTACATATTGAGCCACTATTATGTTGCCCTTCTCCAACCTTTTATACTCTATAACCTTTTGGTGATGGATGCTAGGAGGGAAATACTTATCATAGAAAGTTGCTTTAAACTCTTCCTATGTACTGGGTTGTGCATTTCAACCTCTCTTAGTTGTCTTTGACTTCCACTAGTCATTTGCCACTCCTGTTAGCATGAAGGAGGCAAAAGTGACCTTGTCTACTTCTAGACACTTCAGGGTCTCAAATATCTTCTCTACCTCTTCCAGCCAACACCGATCCTTCAGAGGGTCTATAGTACCTCGGAATGAAGATGGAGCAAACTTCTTAAAATTTGATAGGCTAACGTGGTGCTCCCTCTTGGACCCAAAACTTTTAAGTTGTTGTGACAACTGCTACTTTGTAGTTGCCTCTCCATGAACTAATGCTACATCTCCACCATCCACTGCATAGAATCCATAAAACTCGCATTATTTAAGATAGAAGCAATTTAGCTTGATCCCCATGATGAACCTTAGGCATCTCCTCTCTATGGTCCTTCCGCTGGGAGAATATTGCTAGCTAGTGAAGGCTGGGTACTCTCATACTGAGGTTGATAGGCTGCAATACTCTCGATGAATCTAGTAGGTCTTCTGTGATGACCTCATCCACCTTCTATGGCCATCTTCACTCACAATGGTAATAATAATATACTCAGTCAAAGTAATAATCTCCAATTGCATGTATCTTAACAACTAAAGTTCTAAATCCTAAGCACTGATGCCATCCTTTGTCATGCTCTGAACTCGCCACTCGATTTGGGGTCATGACATTGCTATATACTCTTAGTGTGGGGACCATAAGGGCATGCAAGACTTATTCATCCACAACACACATAACTCAAATCATAATACCAATGAACATGCATTGCATTATCTTCAAAAATATGAAATTATTTGTATAATTACTAGAACATAACTACATCTATCTACAGTGTCTCTCTCTCAATCAATTGCAAATCTTGCTCAGCAACTAACTCTTCAGGTTCTCTATAAACAAATATGATAAATATAATATATGCTTTTATCTTAGTAAGAATCCTTATGCATACAGATATCGATATACAGTAAATATTTATATAGTATAAAAATAATGTATATAACAAAATGCTTACAAGTGGCTTTATTTGGTACAAAATGCCTCAGGAAAAGCAAGTGTGCTTTAGAGGATACGCAATATTAAATATGCTTGTGCTGATGTAAATCTGGTATACTTTGTATGCCTTAAAGTTATTGCATTAGATTCAGGAATGCAAGTGAAATGCCAATTGGACATGGGTCTAATCGTTGCAACATCTCTTACCTGCTTGCTAAGGGAGAGGATGGGGGTTCGTGTTAACCAAGCATTACACGCCAAGACCTCAAGCGAAGAGGGAAAGGCCAACAATTTATATCAGACCTTAATAGTTCAGAATCTAATAAGAGGGCCCATCATATTTCTCAAAAAATGATTAAAAAAAATATATAGATGAAACAATTCGTTGAAACTTTGACCCATAGAGCCAAAGGTAAAGGATGCAGCGATGATAACTATGCACTCCTGAATTGTGAAGGTCAGATGATAAGAAAATACAATGCAAAAATTTGTCCCAAATGCTTACTCTGACCTTGCTGTTATCATACAGGAAAAGTCACTGCAGGAGCAGAACAAACTGCTGGAGAAGGAGGTGAGCTGCTACTTATTGAGCTTAGTTAATGCAGTTCTTTGTGTGATGTACTTCTCATGCAGGTCTGATAGATGAGCATCATGTGTTGTTTTTGGAACAGCTCATGGAGAAGCAGAAGGTGAAGGCACTGACCCAGAGTGCGCAGTGGGAGCAGCAAAGCCAGCAACAGACAAGCTCATCCTCCCCAACCTCCTTCCTGATAGGAGACTCTCTCCCCACCTTGAATATTGGGTATCTTCTGACGCCATAGCTCCAATTTCTTACCATATATTCTGTCCTGAAACTATAGCCTGACATATTTCCAAAAAGTTCATGATCCATCTGTTTGTCAGCAAATGGAAACGTCATTGATGAAGTAATTACTTATCAATAAGTCAACACCTCTTGCATCTAGCCAGTAAGCTTTTTATAAATGCATACGAATAACATCCACTATTTAGCTTCAGTACGCAAGAAAATAAATCACACTATTTTTAATTCTGGATCAGGTTTCAATTAGCCTTCATGTGATCGTCATTTGAAAGAGCTTGTTCTCTAAAAATTTTTCGGCAAATTTTCTAGCATTGAGCTTCTATTTTGACCAAATTTTCTACAAATTCTAAATGTTGTGTTCATGAGTGATTTTTAGTTCTTTAGATTTGCGCACATCATGTGGTAGTTTGCAATTTGCACACTGATCATGTGTCTGGAGCGTCTGCTATGGCTACAACAGAGGTACATAAAGAAGAAATTTGGCACTGCCATAAGAGAGTAACGTTTTCATTTTGATACAGGACTTACCAAGGTAATGGAAATGAAGATGGGGAGGAAGCAGCACAACCCCAGGTTCGTATAGGGAGCAGCATGTTACCGCCTTGGATGCTTAGCCACTTGAATGGGTAGATGCTCTTATTGCGCAATCAACTTGAATGGTTTAAATATTTCATGAACTCCTTAGATTATACTATGTTTGGGACACCGTCCAGCTACAATATAAAATGCATTCCCAAATCTCTCGGGGCAGTGTTTCTTGTGTTTTCTCATCTGGAGGTAGATGGGACTATTGGAACATCAAGTGGCATGGTTCTGATGCTAGTGTATAGTGTATGAGTCTACTATGATTTGCTCTTGTTTATTTTGACTCAGGTGCTGAAGTTGTAACAACTTGGATGTAAAATACTCTGCGTCGTTTTATGTACAGGAGATAATGGTTGCACTAAGCAAAAATCCTGCTAGCAATATCCAGATCTTAATTTCTTTATCGTGATTTTTTACACTCCTGGCAACATCTGTGATGATGCCAGTTCTGTATAAAACAAGATTCTTTATCCAAACGACAAGATTTCGCAGTACCTGTAACACCATTTTCCATAAGCAAGCGGCCTTATCCTTTCAATTATGACGGGTGGAGTAGATGGTTGATAGAGTCAGACTTGAGCAATGCAAGTATTTGATACCAGTATCTTGGCTATGATGCTACTTGGTAACAAATGAAAACGAGGCGTTGTGATCTTGGGTATTCCTTGCTGTAGATATCTGAAGAAACTTTACATCAAGGTGGCTATGCAAAGGTTGGGTGTCACTATTGTAGCCAGAACCCTGCTCCGACTTCCCCATTTACACTGCCTATTGAACTTTGAATTTCGCAAGAGTGAGTGAAATTAGCATCCATGGGTGACCAACAGACATCCTTGTAGTCCAAGAATCTTTAGTTATTACTCAAATAAATTTTACAGAAACAACCTTCCATGGTTCAGTTCGACAAGTTGATAAAATATGTGGGATTCACTGGTTATGGCCGCATTCTCTGAGGGGAGGTTTACGTTCTGAACTCAATTATCCAAATCAATATCCATTCTCTTCAACAGTATCCATTCTCAATATCCATATCCATTCTCAAAATCCATTAAAATCCATGCTCTTCGACAACAGCCACCTAAATTCCTGAAGATAGAAAAGCAATCAACTTTTTACCGATGAAAGCACATGGACTGGATCAAAACAATATCATTAAAATTAAAAATTTATTAAGAATATGATCAAAATTTAAGAAAAGATTAACCAGCCAATCTACTTCAAATAGTTATTCTCGAGAATCAGTCAACCAATTTAGCACAAAAAAAAAAATCTTCGAACAAAGAAATTATCCACCATGGACCCCACAATATCAAAGTTTATAGTTCATCTAAATTAACTCACGCTTTAAAAACACAGCGAGGTTATTAATATGAGAACGCTGATTAACGCGCAACATGTGGGTATGCACAAAAAAAAAAAAAAAAAAAAAAAAAAATCATACAATTTATATTGAAATAACGATGAGAATCATTTGTTATCTCCAAAATCATAAAGAGAGGATTTGTGTGGAAAAAAAAAAAAAAAACTAGCATCACCGTCGAAAAGGAGGAGTCAATCCCACCGCAAGCAAAGAGAAACAATTCAAAGCAAGAAATAGTGGCCAGAAAATCGATCCAACTTAGAAAAGGGGGCAACATGACAGCTCCCGATCAAAAAATACGACATTCTGTCTGAAACTGGAGAAGGTCGAAAACGAAAAATGAGTAGATGCGCTGAAATCTTCCTGAGAATTGAACCGTCGAGAAACGAATGAGGGAAGCAGCCTGAGATCAGAAGAGGGATGCCAACGTTCTCGGGGAGATGGGGTTCTCTTCCCAGAGGGCTCCGTAACTCCGAGTCTTGGACCGAGTCCAGAAGTAACGTCCACGCAAGAGCATGTTTGCGAAGTAAGGTACGTAAATTAAATAATAATATTATATCTCTTTATAAAACATATATTATATCATAAAATAATATTTTTATTTTAATTATAAAATTTTTATAAATATTGTATTCTTTCCTTTTTTTTTTTTTTTTTTCATTCATGAAATGCATTGAGAGTAAAGGCAAGAATTATAATCATGTAGACCTATTTAAGAAAGATAATAAAATATTTTATTAATCCATATAAAATTAATTTAGACATCTTTCGAATGATTAAGTGTTACCTTCAATTTAATAAATAAATGATAATTTAGAAATGTAACTCATTCTTTTGATTTTTTTGATTGAAGCAAAAGAATATAAATAAATTGATCAATGAAAAAGTTAACAAATATTTTTATAAATTTTTTTCACTAAAGAAGAACCTAATATGTATTTGTTTTTAGTGGACTGTGCTCGGGTTGAGTTCATGCTCTCAAAAATTTTCACAAAGGCAGGCTCGAATTGGCTATAGCGACTCTACTTTAGGTTCGACCCGATTCATTTCAATGTCTCAAGCTCCTCTTTTTCTCCTTGGCTCAGCTCGAATCTAGTCCAGTCCAGTACATGCCCAACCCTAAGGGTGAGAAATAAGTTATGATAATTTGGAAATCAATACCAATTCAATTCGATAGATCGGATTAATTTAATTTTTAGTACAAATTAAAAATTTTAAATATACTTCATAAGTTATTTATCATCTCTACTAAAAATATTTAGCATTGAATTGATCAACAAATATTTAACATATCTTTTTAATTAATACAACTAACAAAAATTAGTCCTTAAGTATTAGACAAGTGTTATTCAAAAAGAAAAAAGAAAAAATTAAATAATAATTATTAATATTTTTTGAGTATTTTTTTTGTTGATTCTTAATTTTTCATCCAACTTTTATAACTTAAAAAAAAAAAATAACATATTAAAATTAATAAAAGATAAAAAATTTAAAGCTAATGTAGAAAGAAGAAAAATAAATTTTATTCTGTAATCGATGTAGAATGAAATCAATCTGGTTGGGTTGATTTTAAGAAGGTTTCACAGTTTGGAATCTAAAATCATATAACGGAGCTTGTTTGCATCGATTCTTGCGTGGCCTGTCCAACTAACGTTTACCCCTGCGCACGCTGACAGGAGGTGGACGGATGATGGGCGCTAGTTTCCGTTCTGGAACCGAAGCATCATATTTTACTGCCACGTACGTATGACGAGAGATTTGTGAGGCTTTCGTAGAATTTGGATTTTATGCGGTGAGCAAGGTTTTTTTTTTTTTTTTAATTTTTAAGGAAAGAAAACAGGGTTTGTCGTTGGGACAACGCTGTCGCTCTGTCAAAGTCGGTGCGTCGACAGCAATATGCGGACCGAAGGATCTGCCGTTGCGCTGGCTCGACGGCAACGGTAGATCCGATCCCGCAAAAAACATTTATGCGGACGCTATCAGCTCAAAGGATCCATTCCATCCACGGTTGAGGTCGGCCGGTTCCATCACATCAGGCACAGCGCAGGGTGGATTGCGCCGACGACCAGCCAACAACCACGGCCTTTCTTATTTAATCCAAATGCCGGCCTTCGTTTTGGCACGGATCCGGCGAAGAGCTGCTCTCTGGGCTGCGGATATCCCCATACGAAGGTGCGATTTTTACCTTCTGACTCCTATTTAATCGCTAGCTCTATTCGTGTCTCTTTTTTATCTCCTGAAGGGTTTTTTTTTTCGTTGTTTTTTCGTTGTTTTTGATGGTTCTAATGCGAGAAATATTATGCATCGCTGTTATGCTCTTTCGGAATTTGAGAGGTTTTTTACGTGTATTTTATAAAACTTTTGGTTAATTTTGGAATCTTATAATGCAAATTTATCAGAAATATGGAATTTTTTTTGAGGAATAGTGAGGGAAGAGGGAATTGCCCTACCAAATTGACTTGATTTATTAGCACCGTGAAGAGAGAAGATTTCTGGTTCTTTTCAGTGGTTCTCTGATGTAAAGGAGGGATTTTTAATCAAACTTGGTGATCGTGAGAAAAGGGAAGATCATATATTCCTTTTTCTGTGTCTGTGTGTTTGTGGTACGAGTGGTGGGCACTCATGGGGAACTGTGGAACTTACTTTTCTTGTATCCAGAGCACTGATAATCAGGACAACGAATTCGTTAATCTGGTTGACAAGGTTATAGTTTACTTCTAATGATGTTTTTCTCTCTTTTTCTTTTCATTGGGAAAATATTTGGTCGATTTTGGAGAGACAAGTTTTGATTGTCTTGTCACTTTGTCCTTTTCTTGTTTTTTAATGAGCAGGGGTGGTTGTTATTTTGCATGGCTGAAAGAGAAAATTTTGCTGTGTAGAAAACCAGGGGTTTATTAGTTACTAGTTCTATAAGGTGCTGTTATAACAGACATTTTCAAGGATAGGACTTTATTGCATTCTTGCTTTTCTTTTTCTTTTTTTTTTTTACTTCTAATTTTTCCTAGTAATTAGATTTAGTTTCGATGGTTCTGATTTTGTAGAGCTTTGTTACCTTTGTGAATTTTCCTGGGGGAGAATGGTTATTGCCACTGGATCAGTTGACGAAGGGAATGCCATTTAGTAGGATCACTTGCTTTTGAAGTAAAACTGCAAGCAAATTGAATGTACGTAATGATAAGCATATGGGGGAAATGGGTCGATGCAGCACTTGTGGGATTAATTGCTACTCTAGGTTGTATTTGCTGGTCCTAAGAGTTGAATAGCCATCAAAATGGAATAGTAGGCAGTCCTTTTGTTCAAGGTACCCTTTTTTCCATGAGGAGAGTTCTGGTAGAAATTGGTTCCTTTAAAATCATTGAATGTGCCAGGGCTTGAAACAATTGAAAATTCAAGATCCGACATTCTTAATCTGGAATTTGCATTACTGGGAGGGGGGAATGTTTAATTCAGTAGTTCTAGTCATTTTGCAGATCAGCTAGCTAAGGATAGCACAGGACTCATCTTACATGCTTTACAACTCCTTTCCCATCTTAACTAAAAATTATGTGATGCTATAGTTCAAGTTTGCTTTATAAACAGTACTTGTGATATGCAATTTTGGTTCTTGCAAGATATAATAACTGCATTAGCAATTTAATGGCTGCAATTATTATGAGGATACAGGAAGATTGTTCAAATTGTATGGTTTGAAATATATGGACATTAGTTTTGGAATATACCTTTACTAACCAGTTAAGAGCCAGACCTTTTTTTGGGAGGGTTGAATGTGATGTTGGGTGCTTAAATTGCAAGAACGGATGGGCAGCCTAATACTTCAGAGACTTTGTTATTTATGGGGCTAGTTTTTATTGACTGTCAACTGATGATAACTTCTTGTCAAGTACTTGGTTCTCATCAAGATGCTTTAGATCATCTAGGAATGCAAAAGATATCATCTGAGATATATTTTTATGAATCTTGAGGAACTTTCAGGTACATAACCATAATGGCAGGCACAGCAGGTGGAAAGAAGCTCATTCAAATCGATGTTAGTTCAGATACTGTATGTCCATGGTGTTTTGTGGGCAAGAAAAACCTTGAAAAAGCTATGGATCTAGCAAAAGACCAACTTGATTTTGAGGTTGTTCCCTTTCCTTTCTAAATATGCATGGTCGACTCCCTTATTAAAGTGGACAATGCTTCTTTCCAATGCTTCCTTGTTCATAATTTATCATGCATTTGTTCCAATTGGCAGGTGCGGTGGCATCCATTTTTCCTTAACCCTTCTGCACCCAAAGAAGGTATAAAAAAGTCCGATCACTATAGGCAGAAGTTTGGAGCTGACCAATATGAACAAATCATATCCCGGATGACAGAGGTCATTTTTGCATTCCTTGGATTGGCATCTTCACCAGAAATACTTTAAAATTTGGTCAAGACATGTAATTTGGTGATTTGAATTTGTAGGTATTTCGGGGTCTTGGGCTTGAATATGACACTTCTGGGCTAATGTATGTCTACTGCATATTGCTTCAGAGTTTCACAAGTATTGAGTGCAGACTAGTATGTCAATATAGCTGATAATTATTTTTATTGCAGGGGAAATACCCTGGACAGTCACAGGCTCATAACGTTTGCTGCACATCAGGGCTATGATAAGCAAAATGCTCTAGTAGGAGAATTATTCATCAATTATTTTTGTCAGGGAAAATATATTGGTGATCGGTAAGCATATACATGATATAATATAAATATTTATGCAGTGAGCCATACAGGGGAACCTGTTGTGTGGTTTCAACCTTTGTGGTATTTATACTATGCTCGGGCTATTATCAATATATTATTACAAGGTAATGAAAACAAAATGTTGTAATGAGCCATGAATAAGATTGATGCTACTAAAACTTAGGCAGATATTCCTGCAATATTGTGTGGGTAACACCTTGAGCATATAACTATGTCAGACATACGCATGCTTATAGAAGAAATTACTTAAATTCAGCTCGTCATTTTTGAGCTACTTTTCATGGATATACTGAACATGTCGCTTCAATGCGGTGACAAAAGTTAATATATTGTGCCTCGGTGCATCTCTTCCTCTCCTTCGTCAACCATTTCTGCTTGAACTCCACTTTTACTCTCCCATTTGTGTCAAATTGCACTTTCCCCATGGTTAAGCATTACATTTCTTAGTGATGCATGGAATTACTGATCACTTGGTTACACATTTCATGTGCACCAAAAGAAGCACATGTGTGCATGTAATGATGGCTATGGTTATATTCATAGGAGTGCAGATTAGCCTGCAAATTGAGGTGTCATGTAGTGGAAGCTGATCGCTTTCTCGATAAACAACTACCAAATAACCTGTTATTCCGAATTACTACATTTGTTGTGGAGGTCTCCCTATCTCTACCTCTCTGAAGGGCTTCTGATTAAACAGAACCAGTATGGTTTGCCCATTTAAAGATTTATGTTGGTATGGACAAATTGATCATGATTTCATATATCAGAATGAAGTGTAATATATGAAACCTATGTTTAAAAATAGTTACCGCACTGCTGATGGTTTATCATCCAAAATTGATGATATGCAGGGAAGTTCTTTTGGATGCGGCCAGAAAGGTTGGCATAGAGGGGGCAGCAGAATTGCTTGAAGACCCCAGCAAGGGGCTTGAGGAGGTGTCTTTGTTTTTCTTGCGACCAATTTATCATCAGCATCTGTAGATTTTCACTTTGCTTTTTTTTTTTTTTTTTTCTTGTTCATCCAATATATTATCCTTATTTGATTAACTTTACATAGGTTAACGAAGAACTTGAGAAGTACTCTTCACGCATTACAGGAGTCCCGCATTTTGTGGTATGCACCAAATTCATACGTTGTTTTGTGTCTACATGTCGCTTCATCTGTTAAATCCTTCTTGATTTGTTTCTTCCATCAGATTAACGGAAAATACAAGATTAGTGGAGGCCAACCTCCTGATGTATTCCTGAGAGCGTTCCAAGCGGTTGCAAATGAAATATGAGATCAAACAGTCGCTGTATAATTTGAACAAGATATGGTTGCTATTTGAATAATTTGATCTCGAGGACCTCAATGGCTGCTCTATAATTTGTAGAAATTGAAATCTCTTTGCCTATATATAACGAACTCTGTGCTCCGGCTATGTTTCTTCTGTGATTAATATACATGAGACCCGGTTATGTTTCTTCTGTGATTAATATACATGAGACGAAGGTTCTTAAAGTGTTTTTTTGCCTTGTTAATACGTCTCACTGTGTTTTCATATTTGAGGTCATATGTACCGTGGACGCACGAAGACTTGGAGTAATATATATATATATATATATATATATTAAAATATGCGTGTTTTATTGAGAAAGAAATTTTGTGCCTTTCACGTTGGATGGTCATCTCTTGTTTTTGTTTTCTTCCTCCTTATGGGCTAAATTATAGTATGTGGTGGCTACAGGATACTATTACCATTTTTTTTTGAGAAAACAGAGAGAGAGAGAGAGAGAGAGAGAGAGAGAGAGAGAGAGAAAAAAGGGAAACTGTTGCTACAGCCTTAAGGGTCATGAAAGGTCTCCTTAGTGAGTACAATAATTCCTTAAAAATGTAGGTTTTTTCTATCACAAGCCTTGTGCTTACTATTTGATGTTGGCTAAACCGGAATATTTCATCAGATTACTCATAAAGGTGGCATCCATTTGGAGGTGCTTAGAAAATTTATTTTTCTTGAAAAATCTAGTTTTTTTTGTTGGTTTATTTCATTAGAAAACTAACAAATTTGAAAACCTTGTAGCAAGTATTTTTTTAAAAACATCTTTTATTTTGATGGATTTTTCTTTTTTTTCATGGATTTCTTTGCAACCAAATATATGCTAAGATCCTTTATCAAATTAGTTAAAATGTCCAATAATTTTACATGATATAATTAAACTATGATTGAAAATAGGGTTCTATCATGCTTTTTTTAATTTTTTTTTTAGAAATAGCATTTAAATCCAATCCTTCAACGCTACCATGCCCTTGTACAATTCCCTTATGCTATTGGAGTTGCTGTTATATATAGCGCTATTCTATAAATGGACAAAAACATCATAAAATTTGCCTTAAAAATATCATATTTATTACATAAACATTTGATAAATTGGGACATTGCATCTTTAAGCATAGCTAACTTATTTTTATATATGTGGCTTTCTATTCATTTAGAAGCAAGTTAAATATAGCACACAAATTATAGAGCCAACTCATCGGTTTATTTTAATATTAGGATGTTGCATTACCAATTTAGTCACACATCTATATTTTAAGAATCGCTCTATAATATTAGGACATTGCATTACCAAGTTATATTTAACTCATTGGCTCTATGCAATGTGCTAATTTAGATCCTCATGGGCATGATTCAAGATCAATTAGGAGTCAATTATATCAATTAGACTACAATAGAATGAATTATTGGGGTCATAGTCTGAACATTAGGTCTAATTTATGTTTTAGGCTAAACCTAACCTCCAAATCTAGCTATTTGATTTAATCCTTAGCAACCTAATCATAAAATCAAACTAAGATTAGCATGTTAGTTCGGCTGTTTAACCTGATTCTTAATACTTTGAGTACTAATTTAAGCTCAATTGTTATAAATTAGGTCAAATTTATCAATTGGGTCTCACCATGGATCAAATGTAATCTTTTAGGCTTACCATCGGACTTGATTTTTAATAATCAATAATCAATTGAGCCTAAATCTTCATAAATTCAACCAAATCTAGACTCAAGTAGCAAGTCTAATTATCCAAAGTGGGTCAGTCAATAAGCCTACTTGGTACTCAAGCTTGATTAATAGGCTCAATTACCAATAATCGGATTTGATTCCATATTCAAGATCAACCAATGGGTCTAATCATTAACACTCAGAAACAATTACTTAATTGTTGAAGAGTTCTGACGCATTACTCTTTTAGGTTAACCATCAGTCCTGACTTTTAGCAATCAATAATCAATTGAGCCTAAATCTTCATAAATTGGATCAAATCCAAACTCAACTACTATGCTCAATTACCCCAAAGTGGGTCAATCAATAAGCCTAATTGGTGCTCAAGCTCGATCTATAGGTCAATTATCAATAATTGGGTTCGATTCAACATTCAAGACTAACCAGAGGGTCTAATTATCAATAATTGGGCTCAATTACTCAATTTTTGAAGAGTGCTGATGCATTACTTAACTATTGAAGAGTTCCAGTGCATTACTCAGCTCCTAAAGAGCTCTAATACATACTCAATTGTTAAAAAGTTTCAATTGTTAAAAAAAATCCTGGTACATTACTCAACTGCTAAAGTTAGTTAGCTGATGAAGAGTTCAGATACATTACTTAATTGTCAAAAAGTTTTGATGTATTATAACTATTGAAGAGTCCCGATACATTACTTGATTGTTAAAAAATCTTAATACATTACTCAACTATTGAAGAATCCTAGTATATTGATTAACTATTAAAGAGTCTCAATGCATTACTTAACTATTGAAGAGTCTTGATATTTTATTTAGCTACTGAAGAGTCCTAACACATTACTCACTATTGAAGAGTCCCAATGAATTACTCAACTATTGAAGAGTTCTGATGCATTACTCAGCTACGAAAGAGTCCTGACATATTATTCAATTATTGAGGAGTTCTGGTGTACAACTCAATTATTAAGGAGTCCCAATGTATGACTCAGCTATTGAAGAGTCTTGGCATATTACTCTTGTTAATGAAGCTTGATTACTCTACTAATTGGATCCAATCATCATGGATTAAGTCAAATATAGCACCTTAGCTTGGCCATTTGGCCTGGTTGCGTCTAAACTCTATGAACCTAGTCAAAATCAAAACACTAGTTCTGTCATTTGGCTTGATTGGATTCAGTTATAACAAATCAAATCAAATTTAGCCTTTTGGTTCAGCCATTATGCTAGTTACATTTAATCACATCAAGTCAAGTTAAGACTCATCATCCTGGCCGAAGTACAATTGCCAATTAGATTATTTTCCTAGGAATGGGCTTAGGTTTGATAAAATAGCTTAGACGTTAAACCCAATTGTCAACATACAATTCACAATTAAAATTAATTTCTATTAATCAAGTCAGGTTAACATTTTGGCTCAACCGTTTAGCTCGATTGCTGACACCCAAACACCAATTGGACCCAATTCTCAAAGATTGGATGAAGTCTTATGTCTTGCCCAATTGCTTGACTCAAATAATCCTTATGGGTCTAAATTAATTCAATTATTAAGCTTGGTTGCTCTAAGCCCAACTCAATTACGGCTTGTGATGAATTGAGCTTGATCTTGGTTGAGTTCAATCCTTGTTTTGACTCAAGATTGGGTTAATATGGCAATCTACTTTAGCCAGAATCCTAAACCATTGAAACGCTTTTAAAAAATTCATAGGACTCTTTGAACATGCATTTGTATGCTTACATATGTTTAAACATTCAGATGTGGCATGATTCAAAGTTATAGATAAAATATTTTCCTATTGTCCCAAACCAAAATCAATTTGTTTTGACAAAAGAGATTAGTTATGGCTAGAACTTCAATCATCGTAACAAGGTGTTAGTTTGGTTCCACTTTAGTCTTCAACAAACCTTTCTTCAGGATTATAAGTGTACAGTTTGGTTCTACTTTAGGTTTAACAAACCTTTCTATTAGTTTATAAGGGCGTATTTGATTGGAATGCTCTACTAAATATGAGCTGTACCTAGATAAGTTAATCTAATAGTAAGCTTGCAATATACCTAAAAGTGGCAAAAGCATATAGGGTTTAGCACTTAGCTACTAGAATCTTCTACCTTGGATAATGCATTGAATTTTGAATTTGCCCCTACTTTCTAAGTACTTGATTATTAGAAGTGTTTCTAAAATATCCACTTACTTTGACCCACATCTACCCCCTATTTTGGCAAATAAGGTTTAGCATTGCTTTTGGTTTATCAAGAGGGCTTGCTAAGAATATTTTATTTGACTTAAAATATTCGGCTTGCTTTGAAGGGCAACATCTGTTTGTATATTTGATGGTTGGTAAATTCATAGCATATAAATGATTTCTTAGCAAGCAACATGGGAGAAAAAACTTCATATAGGGGGGAAAGGATAAAAGGTTGAAATATAGGTTCAAACAAGCCTAATCTAGTTTGGTTCCGACATGAACCAAATCTAATATAAATTGGATAAGGATTTGGGTTTTAGAGCTAGAATCAACCAATAGGGTCAAGTCCTATTCAATTTACAATTCAACAGTTTCTAGTTAAGTTTATTTGATTGTAATGGATTGAATAACATTTTGCAAGATTTAGGGGTTGTTTGATCGATAATTTTTTACTAAAATAGGTAGGCAAAACACTCAAAATAAAGGAGTTTTACCAAGACACTTGGTTGGTTATCTTCCATAAAATCTATTTTACTAAGTTTGGCAAGTGATATAATCTAAAAAATGAGTTCTATAAAATATAGGATACTTTTTTTTTTTCATGTAACATTTACAAACAATAATGTTCTCTAATCATCTGTTTTAGAAAAACTCATAAACAAACAAACGATACCTTATGTCATTGGGATGGTGCACATAATCTAGATTTAAAACAAAATGATTGAGAGTCGATACATAATTTAAATTTAGAGTTTATGTCAGATTCATGATGCTTCAAATTAGTTTGGTTTTACCAAATCCAATTGTACATCCTATAAGTTGTTATGAAATGATGTGAAGTCAATTATCATTAAAAGTAGAATATTGAAATAAAGTAATGCTTTTGGCTATTTATGGGTAGTGCCATAAAATGGTAATTTTTAAAGGCATATAGGCATTGTATGGTAGGACTGAATGGTTAGGATTGAGGCTTATTTCCAAAATATAATAAAAAAAATATGATAACTTCTCCAACAAAGTACTTGTTCTTTATTTTTCTTTTAATGAAAAATACTTTTCATTAGGCTTTATTAAGAAGATCTTTTCCCATTTAAATCCATAAGGTAGAGAGAGAGAGAGAGAGGAGATTTTCTCGCTTGAAGTTTCAGATTTTTTGGTCTACATTTAATCTTTAAAGTGACAAACACAAAAAACACATTCAATCAAGTTTTAGCTATATAAATTGTACATCACATAAGTGCAAAGCAAGGCTAATTAAAAAATTTTGCAATTTCTTTCATAACCTTCACTAGAGTTTTATTTAGTCTTTTTCTTATTTTTTTTCAATAATTCAACATGTATTTAAGAGACCAATCCTTAATACCCTCAAAGTCTTTGCCATCATGACGACACAATCTCAAACAATTTTCTATCAACGGTCTCCAATTTAGCAATATGGCTTTGTCTATTGAGGATGTTGTAGCATATGGCTAGCAAAACAATGCTTATATACGGAGTGCATATAGAGTGTTGGTACTGTGAACTAATCTATACTAGCATTGTACTAGAATAGAATTGGTATTATAATACATGGTGTAAATAAGGATAATAGGTACAATGACTAGAGAACTTAAATAGGTCCATTTGACCTACCCATTTAAAAAGAAGAAGAAGACGCAGCAGCTTAATTTGAGTCTAGCTTGGTCTACTCAATTGACTTAGGACCCTAATTCTAGGAGATGAGTTAACCTACCACAAGAGTGGTGGAGAATCGATTGAAGTCCATGTCTTGCTGGCTCCTAGTTGAATTAGGACTCTAAGTCCTAGTTGGCCTGAAGGAGGAGGAGCTAAGGATCCTTTGAAAATACATATGCCCTTGGTCTCAACTCTATGATGCCTTAGGAGCTCATCAAAATCAAGAAAGAAGCCATTCCTTCCATAAGAGCGATAGAATCCAATTCCATTGGGGAATAACTAGGGATTTGAGGATTGAATTAGATCCCTTGTTTTGAGATTGGATTCAATCGCTCCACCACCTTGCCAGTGGCTTTCGTGGCTCCTGCAGATAAACAAGCATTAGATCTCCTCACCCTCTCTCTTTTCCCTATATTGGTTGTTGTTGGATCATCACTAATGATTGTTAGAAATTAGAAGTTTTTAAAACTAAATACACCCTAAAAAGCACCAGCATTGATAGGTTTATCTTTAGGGAAAAAAATGGTATGAAATTCTTTAACAAATTTATTCAATAATCTCCTTTGTATAATTCAATTGATTCTTAATTGAATCGTGGGCAATAAAAATGGCGGAGAATAAGAAAACCAAGTTATGACATATATTGATGTCATGTTAGCTAGCGAATAGGTATCTTTGTATTTCATAATTCATGTTTTTTAATAGTGATTTGTAGACATGTGGATACCAAGTAAAATCAAGTTTGTATTAGAAACGTTCAACCTCCTTAGCTTTCCTAGCTGTTAATTTAACTTCTCCATCTTTCTCTTGACTAATAATAATCATATGCAAATTTGACTACTACTAGAAGATTTTACATATAAGATAAAATTTATTTTGGCATGGATAAATATTAATATGCCTTTCTTAAGAAAGTTCTCAAGATTTATTTGTTATACTTTGTTTATCACTATAGTATAGATTTTGGAGGATGTGATGAGTCTTATTACATATGGAATTATGAAATTTTAGTTTTAAAAAAAATCCTCCTTAGACTCCTTAGAATCCACTAATGTTAGGATTTCTTTCATTATAAATAACATAACTCAAACCTTCATGATAGAAATCTAAATAGGGTTATCATGAGAATTAAAAAGTTAAGAAATATAACCAATTGCGTAGGTTAGCATTGATTAAATGACTTGGTAATCTTATTTTTTTTTTATTTTTTTATTTTTTTCTTCTTCTTAACTAGGTCAACACAAGGTTATAGCTCACTAAGTTCTAACCTCAAAAAAAGACATATTTATCCAAGCAAGATAGGTAAATTGATACCAAAAAGTTTGAGAATCAAATTATTGTAGTCTAAGCAGAGCTGAGTTAACAAATCTGTCACTTTATTTTCCTTTTATTTGCATAAGTGATGTAGGAAAAGGCAAGGTTTGCATCGAGAGAGTGAATGCCATAGAGTGAAGGATGATTATAGTTTTTTTTTTTTTTTTTCTAGTGATCTAATGGATAATAGTAGAGGAGCTGCTTCCTATACTTCTTTTATTATGCAAATCAAGTCAAATGCACTTTACTTACTTCTACGCTATCTAGTGATTCATTATCTTGCTCATTTTTAAAATTTTAGGATTAAAATTCGAATTCAATTAGATATGAACTACGACATTCATATTTATTTTTAAAGACTAATAAGTATCTTTAAATATTTCAATGACAAAAACAACCCCCCAACTTAACAGAAAGAAGGAAAAAAAAAAAAAAAAAAACTCTCTAGCATTCTGTAGTTATCCAAGGAAGGAAATGTTAAAATCTCTGAATCTATATAAAGGATATATTATCTACCTTCCAAAACTAGAAATTTAATAAAAAATAAAAAAATTATAAGTAGGGCCCGTCTGTGGTGCTTTTAGTGTTACGCTTATTATTTATGAAATAACCTTGCGAGGAGCGTCTGTCCGGTGGCCGAGCGCCCGTTCTCTCAGACCCAAACCCTCACCTGGTACCTCTTCTCTCCCGGGAATCCGCCCCTGCCCCTTCTCGCCGGCTGGATGGACCCGCTGTCCGTCCTCCGGGACTACACGGTCCGGGGGGAGTTGGACCGGATCGTCCGCGCGGGCGACGAGTTCCGATTCGGCTCCGAGTACGCCTTCCCCTGCTCCGCCGAAACCGCTTACCGCTCCAAGCAGGGCAGCCTCTACACCCTCGAGACCCTCCTCTTCTTCGTCCGCCACCACCATCTCAAGCACACCGACTACCTCCAGTCCGCTCGAAGCCGCCGCCTCCCCGCCGTCACCCTACCCGACCGCAAGCCTCTCCTCGACTACCTCCTCGGCCGCACCTCCTCCGCCGACGCCATCGAATTCCTCCCTCCCCCCGCCGCCCCTGACGTCGAGGAGTACCGCCCCGACGACCCCTCTTTCCTACCCTCCGCCGCCCCCGCTGATCAGTCCCACCTCCCCGACGACCCCGACGCTAGGGTTTCGGATGATCGGAGAAGCGTCGACTATTTGGCAATGATCCGGGCCCTGGAGCGGCCGCTCAAAGACCGGGAGGCCATCCTCGAGTGCCGCAACCGCGACTTCTACGGCGTCCTTGTCGCTTCCACCCGCCGAGAGGAGGAGCGGCAGCGGCTTGAGTCGCAGCAGCGCAAGGACGGCCTCGTCGCCAAAACCCGCCTTATCGGATCCGACGACCGCGGCGGCGGGGACGACCTCGACGGCGCCGCCCCCAAGCCCAAGATGCATCTCAAAGGGAGCAAGATCGGAGAGGGGGTGCCCATCATCCTTGTGCCGAGCGCGTCCCAGACGCTCATCACCATCTACAACGTCAAGGAATTCTTGGAGGATGGGGTGTTTGTGCCCACGGATGTGAAGATGAAGGCGATGCGGGGGGCACGGCCCGAGTGTGTAACAGTGCAGAAGAAGCTGAGCAGGGAGCGGGCTGTGGCCGCGTACGAGGTTCGCGACAAGCCATCCACGCTCAAACCTGAGGATTGGGACCGGGTCGTCGCCGTCTTTGTGCTTGGCAAGGAGTGGCAGTTCAAGGACTGGCCGTTCAAGGACCATGTCGAGATCTTCAACAAGAGTGAGTGACGTAGATCAGCTGTTTCTTTGCCTGTTTTTGTTTCACTGGTTTGTCTGCACTATATCTTGTTGCCTGTGCTTTCGATACATACACACATTCTGGCGCTGTTAGATTTTTAAGAAGTAATCCCTGGTTCTTGATGCTTCGTAAATGTTCAATACCTGAATTTGCGTCTAAAATTTAACGATCATGCTTAGTTAAATACAAATTGTCTACAAATTTCAGTCTTTTTGATGGTAACTTGAGAGGGTAATTCCTATGTAGCTCCATTGACCATTAGTGGTTTTCATTGCTTTGTATCCATATTAATGCTATTCTTAATTGAATTGCCTGTAAGTAGCTTTACTGCTACTATTTTTGTTACATTAGCTTTATTTTAGTGATATCAAACCACCTACAGAATGCATAAAACTTGTTTTTCTTCAAAGTTTGATCTGCACTTACCACAAAATATTTTGCTGGCAGTTGCAGCTTTTCTAATATACCACTTCCAAAGATGCATTTTTATTTTATCAATCATGCTTTAGTTATGGATGTAAATGATCCACTCGTTCCCTTTTCTTTTATTTGACAATTTGTAACTTCAAAAATAATTCTATGCTGTATATTCCACCCATTATTGTTTGTCTTGCATCCATAGATTGCTACATTAAAGATGAGGTTTACTATTGTAGAAAGTGAGAACAGTAATGAGATGACATTTGTGGAAAAAGGGAAACTATTGTTTGTAATGAGAAGTTTGTGAAGGCTATTCATTTAATTCGGTGAGATTAGGTTGTTTTCGTATCATGAAAAGGATGATATATTGAGTAGTTTAGCATGTACCCATCATTACGGACCATTTTGAGATCTCCTTAATTAAGGGAGGGTTTGGTTCAGTACAAGGAGGCTCAGTTCAGTGCAGGGAGGATTGATTCAAGGAAAAACCATGCAAACTTTGTCCAGGCTGCTTGAAACAAGGTTGGATCAAGCAGTTCAGGAATGGATTGAGGCCAGTTTGTCTTGAACCAATCTCCAATTGCTCCCAGACTAAGCAATACCTAGATATTGCTCATGAAGCAGGTTAAAGAGTGATTTCTCTTGTACTTAATCATTTGAAGGTGAAAATAAGATGAAGAGGCAGCAAATTGCTACAGTGGTTTTCACATTGGAAAGACCATTTAAGATCATTTTTGAGCTAGAAATTTGTTCTGGCCAGATAAATTTCCTTCATGTACTTTTTTTAAAAAAATTTCATTGATATTTTGGTTGTTAATTCATGACTAGTTGGTGAAATTAGGGGAGAAGTTCACCAATCTGAGTTGAAATTTTATTTGATCATTAGATTCATGTCTTGGAGGATAAATCTAAGATCAAAATTAACAGATTCTAGAACTAACTTTAACACATGTATCTTTTAGATATATTTTAGGTTGCCGATTGTGTTGTTGTGCGATATTTATGCATGCTTAGGACTTTAAAGTATACAAAAAATCTTGACTAGGACAATTAACTTGATACTTCGACCATATTTCTTAAAAACGCATAAACTTGGAGAAGAGAAATGATAAGAAAAATAAAATTAGAATTATGATGCCAAAAAAGGTTGTACCAAGTGTGTTTGCGCGATATCTTTGTGTGCCTATTGATACTTTTTGTTGGTCCAATGTTCAATGCAAAACATGCCATACCCATCCTAGGTTGATATGGTATGAATTATTGGCATTTCAATCCTTAGTTTCATGATATTCTTTTATTTCAACTAACAAGAATAAGTAATATCAATTGACCCTTTTCTAAGATTTCTGATTAGAATGGTTTCATGTTTCATTTGATTTTTCCTCTTTTTTCAACTTAGTTCAGTTACATTCTCAGTATGTTGCAACGAACAGGAAATTGTGATGATTTGATGATCTCATTCCAACTATTTAAAGTGCACGTGCATGTGCACATGGAACTAATTCATATTAGAAGGAAAATTAGTTTTGTAATAAAATATACTAATTCTAATCATATCTTAACGTATCAAACATATTTCAATGTAGTTTAAATCCAAATAAATATTTATACTGATGGATATTTTATTTTAAAATATGTTAATGAATACTAATGGTCTCCAATTATATCTAGTAGGAGGTTGAGTCCAAATTCCATCTAAATTGTTTATCAAATGGCATATCGAGGTATCCCAACCCGTAACCAAGCCAAGATTCATCCTGACCCAAAATGGTTAGTGAACCAAGTGATGGCTTTGTCTGATTTACATGATAAAATTAATATGCATGTGAATAGAAAGCTAGTATGTTCATGGCAAATCATGGCTATCTACATTAGGAAATGATTGTCCAAGAGCTGAAAAGCAGTCCTATTGGTAGAGATTTGACAATTCGAAACCACCACCTTGCAATAATAAGCCTACAGATCAAAAAAAAATCCTCTGTTCCCGTCTTTAATAGGAGGCTTCAATCTCATCTCGTTGTCATTTAGGAATTCAACCAATTAGGATACTTTTCATCAAGAGTTATGATTGTTGACAAAATTTAGAATAGAGGGGCATTTTGGACAAAATGATATATTTAATTATTATAAGAATATCTTGAGAGAGGGATATTTTGAGATCTACATTGGCACGCTCATATAGTCTTTAGGATTTGGGTGTTTTGAGTAAAAAAAGTTGTTTAGTAGGGTATTTCAAGAATAGTTTTATCTTAGGAGAGCGATATCTTGAGATCTATATTGACACATTTATATGCTTTCTAGGATAGGAGCATTTTGAGAACAAAGGAAGATTTTTAGTAAGGGTATTATAAGAATAGTTAAAGATTTCAAACATAATAAAGGTATTATGAGATAAGGGCATTTCGAAAATAATGAAAGTTTTCAAATGCTTATTCCCTTGCTAGTATAGTTTTTAGGATTTAATTTGACAACAAAGAAAGTTGGCTGGTAGGGGTATTACAAGAATATAGTTAAAAATTTCAAACATTATGAGGGTATTAATAATGAAAGTTTTTGCATGCTTATTTCAACACTTATGTATGTTCTCAGGATTTAGTGGGTATAAGACTTGCTAAGTTCGTCGGTTGCTATCAGTTTATTAATTTATATTAACATGTAGAAAGAGGACGGAATGAACTTTTCTATGTTTTGAATATTCTCTTCTGCATTCTGAAATTTTGCAACATAGTGTTTATATCCTTGCTTTCCTAGTCTAGTCTTGTCAACTAACAAGACATCATCTGCTAATCATGGCATGACATTGGTTATCTCCAATAAGACATTCATTAAAAAGGGGGAAGAGGGAATGAAGCCTAGACCATGTGAAGCAAGACGTATGCTTGGTGATGATTCTAGGCGTACCACATTAATTTTCATTTATTAAAGAAGGGAAAAGATTAAGTAACTTGGAAACACAATGTAGCACATATGCCATAAAAAAATGTGAAGACTGTTTTAAAATCATAGTTGAAAGCACAAAATGTCCAGATAAAATTATAAAAACTATTCATATATTTAGTATAGAAACTAAAAATTGTCTTATAAAGTTTAATAAAACATTAGAACTCTATCTTAATCTATATCTTCCATTGTTCCTACTCTCCTTATAAGACTTCAAATAAAAAAATAGATAAAGATTTGTTGAGTAGCATATTGAAAATTTAGTGGGATATGATTTCTCAAATTGGTTTCTAGATAATCCTAACCTGGTTGGGAAACTTGTTTCCTAATACTGTCTCATCCAAGTGGAAAGGCATCATATTAATTATTTTTGTAAATGAGATTTTATTGAATCTCAAAATGCACTTCATTCCTACTACTTAATTTAATGTCATGGAAAACCACTATTAGAGTTGAAAACACATTTTTCAACTTCAATATTTAGAATGCGGTATATGTGGCCACTTACTTGTGTTGTCTTGTGATTAAACCACATTCCCTATATGCACCCACTATATGCATTTGGCTGCAAATGGGTCGAAAAGCTGGTTTGCTTAGCGTTGTGCAAATTCATATGTGGCAAGTTAGCATATTGCGGTTGCATATGTTGCTTGCTTATCATTATGTAGCCATCTAAGTGATTCTTTTATCATTGTGCAACCACATTAGACACACTCTTATGCAGACGAATGTGAATGGGGCAGATTCAAGTTGGTGGTGGGGTTGGATAAGGCTTTCAAGTAATGCTGCATAAACACAAACACAAAAATCAAATACGAATAGGTATCCAAGTGTCTGATTTAGCTAGAGAAAGAAGAGATTTGGGGATACAGAAAATAATTATTAGTAAATAAATTTAATAAAATTTTATAATAGAAAACTAAGATTACTGAAGTGTTCCATCTTCTTTATGGTTGGCATAATATATATACATATTTTTGCTCTTAAGCCTAAAGTCGAAATTTATTAGTAAGCAAATGAATTTTATTATCATTATGATTATATTCTTGGTTTCAATTTTCAACATTCTATTAAATTATTTATATCTTATCATTGAATATAAAAATATCGGTATTATTATACCATGGCATAGGTGTCTCTAGCGTATATGATTATTTTCTTTGTTTATGGAAATAAAATGTTCTTTACAAGGTAGGATAAGACATGAGAATGTTAAGTATTAAATGTTTTAGAAAGAAGGAAAGATTTTCTTAGACATAAGAATTCATAGCATTAAATGTTTTTGGAAAGAAAAAGAGTTTTTTCATTTTAAGAGCCAGTATTGCTTTTGAGTTTTCAAGGGGACAAGGTAGGAGTGCTTTTCCGATGGTACTTTTTATAAAGCAAGTTTTTATCAATAAAAATAATTTTAAACTTTGCAGTCAATTGAATTGCTTCGCAAGCAATAGGATCTCTTCCCAAGAACAAAGGATTTAATGGTTGTACCCTGAAAACCTATCAAAACCAACAAAGGCTTCTCGATGTCAAAAACCTTCCTCCTCTCTCTCATCTACCATTTTCCTTTCTCTCTTCCTTCCCCTATCTAGCTTCCTCCTCTCTCCTTTTCCCCTGTACTCCTTTTGCCCTTCATAGTCCCTTTTGGCATGCAAGCATGCCCTAGGCTTAGCCAAGCAGCCCCATTGCCATATTTATCATCATCCCTGACCTCAACCGAGGACCTCTGCAGACCCATGACCTAGGTCTCCCAATCTTCCCCCCCCAACCCCCCCCTTCTTACAAGCCTTATTGCATGTTCCCTTATCCTTGTAGGATTCATTGAATATGTCAAATTCTTGGAGGGAAGGGTCAGATTATTTGTGATAAAATAAGGGCTAAATTTGTGTTAGGTGCATATATAATGAGTCTGACATGTTGATTCGTCAATACATGTCCACTCATGAGTTCGGTCTTACCAGTCCAGCTAGAATTCGAGTAGGTTAAACACATTTATATTATCAATGTCAAAATTATCAATTGTGTTATGATTGTGTTGCTATTAAGAATTAAGTACTTAGTAGGAATTAGCAATTGTGAGATCCTATTGTATTTAATATATTATATTTATAGTTAAATATTTAAAATACTTACTATATATGCACCTATATGTGCTGCTTGTGTGATAGACATGCACTACGTGGGCTCTGGATTACCTATCACAGCTCCTCTTTAAAACACTTTACAAAGATACCATGTGCAACAAGATGCTTTGCTGCACTCATGACTCCTGATTCATGTTCATGCTTCTTTGAGCATCTCTCATCCCATCTTGTAAAGTTGTCTCTTGAGTGGCCCTTCATCTAATAATGCATGTACTATGTTTGGCACAACACATGCATAGTATTCCTTCCATATCATCAAATCAGTTGTTTGCAACATGATGCTTCATATCTTTTGTAACATATTCCTGGTACATGGTCAACCTTGTGTGTCAAAGGGGTATTAAATGCATTACATCATGTCTATAAATTCGCTTAGTGAGTTCTTTATAGTTTGCCATACTTGCACCCTTAGACTGGCATGATGCACAGAGGATGTGACATCCATATTATGTATACGTTATAGGCACTTAGTTACGTGATCCTCAGGCTTCAACCATAATAGCTTGAAGCAGTTTTGGTTCTTGAGGATCTTTGTTCTTTTGCCTCAACCCTCATTCCTAAATGGTTTTTATGGCTTTTTAGCACACCTCATAAGCTTTGAGTTTGAGCATCTTGGTTTGCCTGAGTAAAATTAAAATGCATAGTGGAGAAATAACTTTTAAGCTACAAATATTTCAATTTTTTGGTATATGTCTTTAATTTCCATGATTTTTAGAACTGAAATTCCATTGACATGCTTTATAATTATGACATTTCCTTAACAATTAGTGCTTCAACAGTTTTAAGATTTGATAGATAAAGAAAGCTTTTATGCATTTGCATTCTGTTATCAAACTTTATCCTTAGAAAATACCCTGCTTAAAAGCATTTTGTTTAACCAATAATTAACTACTCACTGCATGTTAGCAGTACCTCAATATCTTACACTCTCTGGTGTCTTACCTGGATAACGTGAGATAAACATGGATGATCACTAAAGTGATAATTGAATCTCATGCAGTCATTGGGTTTTTTGTGCGATTTGAGGATGATAGTGTGGAATCTGCAAAGGTGGTGAAACAGTGGAATGTGAAGATAATCTCAGTAAGTTGATCCATGAAAGCCTTTCTGTAGTTTGTAAATGAGCAGGCTGCTTCTTCTGCTTCTTCTTCTTCTACAATCTTTCTACATGACATTCATGATGCAGATCAGCAAATTCAAGAGGCATCAAGATAGAGCTGCTGCATTGGAGGTGTGGGACCGGCTGGAGGAGTTCATCCGTTCACGCTCACATGCATGAAGTGTTTTAATCCCCAAATCAATTTTAAAATCAATTTTAGTGAGTATGCTGTGGTTCTTTTTTTTGTATTGCTAGCTAGGATCAAAAGAATGCTTAAATTAGTGAACATTAGCTGTTTAAATGTTGTTTATATTGAAAAAATCTTCCCAATGTAATTGACTAGACAACTTCTCACTTCATGTGCTATAACATTTCTGGCTCACTTGGTGTACTTCTGTTTTATGCCATCGAAAATTCTCTTCAGTCATCTTTGTCACACTAGCACTATAGATATCTCTTGGTCCACTGAAGATAGCCACAGGTCACACTGAAAACGTTTTAGTTGGCAATCAAAGAGATGCCATTATTTACATAAGAATAGCTCTGGCAAAATCAGGATCCAGTTTGGCATAATATTGCAGGCTATATGTTTTTAACTATTTCGTGTTATAAGTGCAAGGATGTCCTAGTGAACTGCTTTAAAATGCCCTGCTTTAATATGGAAAGCAAACTACAGCAGCATAAGTGGGTAGGGAGGACTTTAGAAGCCTTGGTTTCAAAGAGGGAGTAGGTACATTCTCACGAGGTTGATTAATTTAGGCATATTATATGTCTTCAGAATCATTGTGCAAAGTTTGAAGAAACTTGCACAATTGTCATTGAGCTTATAGCAGATACAATTGTCTAGTTATTTATCGGCGAGGTGATATGGTTAGGAGTGAAAAATGATGACCCCATTTGAAATGCATTGCATCCTTGTGTTGTACAGATGACCCTATTTGAAACACATTGCATCCTTGTGTTGTACAGATCCCAAACCTTCAACGAATCTAAGTTTGACTTGGGTTTACACCAGGCCTTAGCCAAACTTGACCTGGCTTGACCTTATGGCTTGATCTTAGCCGGTCAAAATTTTAGATCTGGCCATCTAGTTTGCTGCTTCACTTTATTTAGTTCAGGTTTTGTTTGTGATTCACAATTTGCTTTTTGTTAATAATGAATTTGGCATGCTTAGACAGGTGATATAACTTAAAACTAAATTATACTGGTTTGTAGAATTTTATGTTGAGAACATGATTAGTATGCATCAATATATATGGAATTATTCACATAGTAACATTGCAGGAGACGCTTGTTGCAGGGAAGAAATTTGGCATATTCAGCTAATTTAGTGAAAACACTCTTCACAGAAATTCCTGGCCTGCTCATCATTTCTTAGTAGATTGTACACTCCCTGTTTGGATGCCCAGGAGAGATCTGTCCTATCTTCTGTTTGATTACCCTTATTTCTAGGGAGAGGGTAAGAGAACGGCAAATGTTCTTTTCCTTTCTCTTGGTTTATAGACAAGTCTGGCATACTTATTTCATGTCTCCTTTCGATCCAATTTTCTCTCCTCATCTGAACAAGACATTTGCATCTCCCTCCATTTTGATTTTGTTTTTCTCTTTAAATCTCAATCAAATGGCTGAATATGTGATGATAGACAATGGGCTGGATCCAAGTTAGAAATATTTGTTTTGAGAATGGAGTCTAGGTCAGTGATTAGCAGCCAAGGTTTCTCTCTTTGAAAGGATGTGTCTCTAACATGGTTCTCATATTTGAGTTTGTAAATACGGTGCTGGCAGCACTCAGGTGTTGTTGCATTGTGCGGTTGGTGTAATCCAGGCTGTGCGCCTAGCTGATGATCAAACCAGGTAGTATTGACGAGGCACTTGCTCATAGCATGGTCATTGGAAAATTGTTTAGGCCTTTTATTTGCTGGCCACCCATTTTCCCTGTGCTTGTTTGGTGGTAAGAAAACTGATGGCACTCAGTGTCTCTTAGTTGAATGCAAATGGAGTTCGGCAGCTTTTTGGATCTTTGAGAGGATGGAGGGTTGGGATGTATTACCGTTTCTTATTGATGGATAGGGATTTTGTGCTTGAATAGAAGTGCAATGTCCATGTGATTTTCGTTTGCTACAGCAGAATTGCAGCTTGAGTAGCTATCTAAACCTTTTCTCAAATAGAATGATCCTATGGATATCTTCTATAGGCTCTCAATTGCTTGTCTCTTTTCGTTTTCGGCTTGTTCCGTCTTTTTGGGATTCCGCAATGTTTTATTACAGACTGTAAAACTGTTCTTTTCTTTTTGAGAATTGGAAACGGTCCATTTCAATTATTTAATTCATAGATAAAAGAGTACGGGTAGTCCGCCAAGCTGGTACCTGTGCGATTAAAACAATCCAGTTCCTCATAAAGCACGAAGTCCAGCTTGAAGCTGGTAGGTACGTGACAAGAACAACCATAGCAACTTAAGACAAGTGGTCTCTGTCGAGCCGAAAGGAAATCACAATTGGCCGGCAATCAAACGTCTAGATGGTTGAGTTGGTAGAGCCTCTAGCAGAGTATGTCCCACTCCTCATAGGTCCTCTTCAGTCCACTTCCTGCACGAACATCACACGACATAATCAGGAATGCTTGGATTGAAGACATTCTTTCTGGCTTTGTGGGGGAGTTATTTGCAAGTTCAGGGAGAACACATCCTTGTAGCGCTTTCAATGAAGGTTGGTGATAGAGGAGGCGAAAATAGGATTTCCACGGGAGTCAGCGTGAAAGGGGGAAGGGGAAGATGCATCCATCACTTATAAGCAGGGCTGTTTCAAAGGAGAAGAATGGAAAATTGTTGTGTAGATCCTGTACATGGTATTATCAAAGTGTACAGATCCTACAGTTTAGATCACCTGATAATATTACTTGTGGAAGAGATCGAGCAGATGGTCGTGGAAGGTTTATATCAGGGATGTTATCGGGCCTATCCATGGGCATCATTTTTGTCATATGTCGGTTCTATTCAGGTTATCAGGTTGGGCCTTCTCATAGTTTGCAGAAAGTTTACCTTGTTGTGGCCCATTGACATCGCTAGCTTGTATCATGGAGATATTAATAGGTATCCAGGATGTAGCTTAGATTTAGTAAATCTCGACATAATCTTTGCCTGGGCAAAAATTAGGTCGGACTATAGATATCTTGACATCAAATTTAACCCACCAAGTCTATGCATGCTGGAACATGGTATACAAATCGGCAAGATTAGGTCCAAATCTTTTTATTTGAACTGACTTGGTTTTGGAATGATTCATTTCCAAATTTCATCTTGGTGTTTAAACTGTTTAAGGTTTGTTTCTTTCGCACATCCTAAGACAACTACTGCACAAGGTAGGATACATGACTAGTGGTACCTCATGGAGCAGATGGTGGTGTGAGAATTCGAGGTGGTAGCTGTCATGGTATTGAAGCAGATATCTGCGTTGTAGTGCCATTCATCAACGGTGGCTTGAAGAAAGCTGTATTTTGTTGTAAAAAATTGCACTTAGTCATCAACTAAAAAAGATTTTACATGTATATATATATATAGAAATGGAATGATTCCTCCTATTGTTGCACTTAGAAACTGGAGCAGCACCTGATGTTTTAGCATCATCATCGTCATCGTCTCCAGCCTTGCACAGGTGGACTGAACATTCTTTACCAATGGGGACTCCGAGCAACGAGGATGCCGTGCCATCGATCACCGCGCAAAGGCATAGTGGATGAGGGCGGATGGCATGGGGGAGCTTCTGGCATTAGTCAGGGGAGGGAAAGTCTGGAATCAGTGACACAGTCGAGGCAGGGGGCGAGGTCGATGAGTTCATCTATACAGTCTGATCGCCTGCCTCGCCTTATTGCACGTATGACAAGGACGAGCAGAAAACCCATCTGCTTGTGTTTGCAAAGCAACTGACCATTGGGGATGAGACTTTGAGGAGAATGGAATTTGGGGAGGAAGAGAACGGGTTGGTACGATTTCATGGTAGCGGATTATGTGCTTTAGTATCGCTGTAGATATTCTAGTCTTTATATAGGTTATAAATTCATAATCTATTGGAACTTGTTGCGTTCAAGTAGCAGTTGAGAGTGACAGAAACGGGTGAGACTTAACAGGTCTTTTTCGTATGAACGGGAAGGAAGAGACTGGGCTTAGGAGCACTTAAGAGCAAAATCCAAGCTGCGAAAGAAGTTAGGAGCTTGGCTTTTATCCTATTTTTCTTCAGGTTGATTTGATCAGAACCAATTCTTATAATTGTAAAACCCATATGAGATACAGAGGAATAGGTAATTCTCTTTTTTAAATTGCGTTGACGGAGAGGGAAGATTCTAATCGCAGCAAGAATGGAATTTCCACAATGATGGCAAAACCTTTCAATATTATTTGAGAATAAAAATGAAAATAAGAGAATTGTTGCAGACCATCGTCGCGCGGCGTACTCTGCATTCAGCCTTTCGAAGATAGCTGAATGCCCACCTTAGCCCCTGGAATGCCTCAATCGGAAAGCGGATGGCCGTTGCGAAACTGGGGATGGGAGGAGAGCAGCAGCCAAGCAGTGCTATTCCGCGCTTCAGCAATATTGGATGCGAATGGTGAAAGTTCAATGCCCTTTTTTTCCGCTTTGTCGTTCGTTGTGGAAAGAACTCAAGATGGAATGATTGTAGTAAAATTCAAGTTTCAATTCCACTTTTTTTGTTAAATTTTTTTATTATGATTCGACATAATGCAATTGGAGTGATGGACACATGAAAGGGGATGAACTAGTGTAATATATAGCATGATAGAGGTGATGTAGATCATGATTTGTAGTAGGTAGGAAGCAGAATTCTGGAAGAAAGAAAGATTGATTAGAGTTGGACTTGCAGTCAACCCAAGGCCACTATGCCACCAGTCTGAATTCGGAACTACTGATAGATAGACTGGATAATGATGATAGAAGAGAGAGAACTTCAGATTACCTATGAAGTACATTGAGATTTAGAACGGTGGAAATTATTCTGAAGGTGAGTTAAGCCTTTGGTGTTGGGAAATATTAAAGGAAGGCCTTAGAGGGAAAAGGCGGTCTGTTGGTTTTGTTAAGTTAATTATTTCGCGTACTCTCTCACTGATGTTCTTTTCATCTGCCTTTAGTTGACTTTCTTGTTCTCTTCTCGGAGCTGTAATTTTGTTTTGTTCTCTTCATCTCTTTCTTTCTTTTCTTGCAATTTTTAATCTTCATTAATAAATGAGGGTGGCCCTGCCGCCCTTTTCTCTTCAAAAAGAAGGGAAGCAGACTACCGGCCAGGGACGGGAGAATTTGGCTAAGTTTTCTGGTGTCTTTGCTCTCCAGGTCCTCTCTTCTCTTCATAGGATTTTTGGGCTGTTCTCTACTTTTTATTGGCATTAGAGCATTTCCTTTAAAACCTATGTAAGATTATATAATCCAGAAAATAATATTTGAGCATGGGATTATCTTCTTTGTTTTTCTCCCTTGGTGTTAGACTGTGCTTGAGTTCAATGATTAAAAACTTCCGAAAGTTTGATTCTCTCTCTCTCTCTCTCTCTCTCTCTCTGAGAGAGATGAACATGATGAGCCGAGGCCCAAGAAAATTCAGTTCTTGCAAAGAGTTCCCCAGGATATGTAAGAAAATGCTGCAAACTCTCCCTTGAACCTATCTGGTAAGTTCATCCTCACCTAGATATCATTATACACAACGGCAAAAGGCCCACAAGAACACAGTCTGGAGAGAGTTCCAGTACGACAACAAATATGTACTTAAATGTACCTCGATCTCTCAACGAACAATCATATCTTTTTCTTTTTTTCTTTTTTTTTTTTGAAGACAAACAATCAAATTTCAATCATATAAACAAATACAAACATTCCATCTAAGTGACCGCTACAGAATAGCAAAGAATCTACCGCAATCCCATAGGGGAACTTTGCTAGAATAGGACAACAAAGTAGAAAATATAATAGCTCTCACACGAATGCATGACACATAAATGTAAATAATCTGGGAGGTAGTGAATCAAGGATCCAAAATTAGTAGGCGGGGAAAGTTGAAGCATAATAAGATCCCGCGAGGAGGAGGAAGAAGAATGCAGCGGTCAACTCAGCAGAGCTTGTGGCTGCTGATACCTGACTGGTTGTTGGAACTGTCTTTGATCCAGTCCCTGCATCAATGCCAGAAACTTTATCAGTAAGTGTTACTAAAAGCAACTATTTCACCTTTGAATTTTGGTTGCACCATTAGCACCTGAAGGAATGCTGGGGACTGAAGGAGTTGATGGGGTAGTAGGAGTATCGTCTCTTGGGACTGAAGGTGTCGATGGCGCAGCAGGAGATGAAGCACCTGGGACTGATGGTGTTGATGTTGCAGTTGGAGAAGAAGCATCAGGGACGGAAGGTGTTGATGGTGAAGCAGGAGAAGTCGGTGCTGGTGCCGACCTAGAGACAGCTGCAAAACCACAGTAACTTAGCATTTGTTTTCTGGAGTTTGTAATTGGCTAACACTTGAAAGAGAGTTAACAAGAGCACACCATTGCAATTGCTAATTGAGGAGGTCTGGATATTGCAGACGCTGGTGAGGCTAAGAGCCTGGGTTTGGTTGATGATGGTTCCAAGTTGTTGGGCGAGGGCACCGTTGAAGACAGTGCAGAGGCACTGGGCTTGGGTTTGCACGACGCTGGCTAGTTGGGAACAGCATAAGGTTGATGGTGAGGATGAGTTCCCGGTAATGAAGCCGAGGCAAGGGGAAAGGCTCGCGATTGCAGGCGTGCAACTTGATTGAGCTGAGGTTTGTACCAAAAGCATAGCCATGAGGACCAGGACCAGACCCAACTTGATCCCTCTTTGACCCATTTGATCTCAATAGAAGTCGTGACCGTGGGAATGTCGTTTGGAAGGAAAGGATGAACTATGAAGCCAATTCTTTCTAAGCTGTCGATGAACTACTGAGAGGGTGGGGCTTTATAAGGAACTCTCTGCAGAACGGACGCAGCAAATTGTCTACGGTTGTGGGTGGCTGGCCGACTTTTCCTAATCCTCCAGCTGCTTGTTGGAGACCCTGGTAGTTTTCGGGATGTCACCAACTTTTCTTGACATCTGAGTGCAGGTATTGTTAGCTAGCGCAGGTATTGCTGGTTAGCCCTTTTTGACCTTGTGCATTTCCTTGTCTCTCTCTGGCCCCACCGGTTCGTCATATTAATTGGTTGTTCGACGAATGCTCACCTACGTAGGTCTTGCTCTCTCTCTCTCTCTCTTTTTTCAGAAAAGATGGGATGTCACTTTCAAATGACATTTTAGTTAGCTATTAGAAATTTCATTAACTCTTGGGATGGTCCAGGTGTACCTGTTTGGTCGTATGGGATTTCAAAGTAATCATAGAGTCAATATTTGAGAGGGGCACGGAATACTCGAGCTTTTCTCAGAGTATAGTTGAGCGCAGCTCGGGTTTGGTTCAAGGAATGTTAAATTGGAACAGGCTAAGGTCCTTCGCACGAAAGGGCACCGCGATCTCGCACACGGGCGACAAGCATCCAATTTCATCCTGCTGGCCTTTGAGATGCATGGTCGTCCTTGATGACACCTGATCATTTCTCTCAGAACATGATAAGAGTAACCTCAATGTACGATGGTCTTTCATGCCGGGGATCTAACTCGGTCCTTTGGTTCAAAGGTCCTTGGGCTCAAACGATGGTGCGGACTTGAGACGTCAGAAGGCTCAAATTTGGCCCTTGATTCGGTGACTAGCTTTTGAGAGACAAGAGGGCCAGAAAACCGGTTCCAGTTTATCTCGTAAAAGGTTCCTCAGGCTTAATGATGTAGTCATGGCAACTCATAATTCGACTAGCTTGCCGTGTATTGCAGCAATTATCATGAGAAACACTAATTTTCACATGTCATGTGGCAAGAGGAACTTTTCACGCAACTGAAATAAGTACGCTAAGAATTCATCCCCGAATTCTGAGAGGCTTAAGTTGGTTCCATACAAGCTGCGTAAGAAGGATGATGAATCTATGATCAGTGATACTAGCAGGTTCAGTGGCATGCGGCCTTTGCTCAACAGGCTCGCTCGTGCCAGGTTCTGCCCGAGGTTCGCCCAGGGCGCAACCTCTAGGCCAGAGCTCGAGTTCGACCAACGGTTTAGACAGACCAGGTCTAAATCCTGCAAGTTCATGCTCTCTGTCAGGCGAGGCTACGCTCATAATTGATGCAGCCGAAATATCGTCAAATCCTATGCCAGGGCGCTCTATGCTCCTTGACCTAATTTTGGAATCTTTTTTTTTTTTTTTTTCATGTAAAATTGAGGTGGAAAATCCTACCTCCCAATTTTATTAAGTGAGAAAGATTTACAAGCAGCAACAAAGATTTACAAGTAGCAACAAAGTAAAGAGGGCATGGACGAACAGAAGATCTCAACAGAAGATTTAGCATAGGGGCTTCATAAAGGATGATAGGGAAAGGAGATAGCTACATCTTTACCAAGAGAGGCGGAGCTCTGGTTGTGCTGGATCTTGGCACAGGTTGCTTCTACGAAAGAAGCTTTGGAGGTGAAGGTTCTTGAATTTTTTTCAATCCAAATACATCACCACAATGTCATAATGAGCTGGTCTTGGGCTGGCTTATAATCCGAAGGAATGCATCTCTTCCTCCGAGTGGTCCATGCAAGCTTCAGGCTCTCTTGCTAAACTGAAAGTGATTAGATAGTTTAGCACACACCTCCTTTTGTGTGGGGCAATTTAGGAAAAGATGGGACCAAGATTCCAGCTTAGCCCTGCAAAGACGGCAACTTGAGCTGGCTAAGCCTTTGATGCCGCTACCGGTGAGACTCGGATATTTCTGTCATATAGTACTCCTAGAGCTGCTTAGTTATGAGTCACGCTACATAGAGCAACACCGTTGAGAGATTACTCCTTATAGGACCGGTATTGTGTTCCTTGGACTGAATTTAAGCCTTCCGGTGCATCATTCCGTTATCTCGGTTTTTGTTCGCACTCTTAACAACACTGAAAGGTTAATCAATTCAGAATCTCACCAGCTAGCATAAGATCGCTACCATTTCCTCGATCCCTACAACCATCCTTATACCTGGTAAATTGTTTTACTGCGGTAGTCATGATGATCGAGACTGTTCTGATGGACTGGTTGTTTTGAAGCCGCCCTATGATGCATCTGTTGTCCCTATTTGCAAGCAGCTATCTCGTGGGGAAAGACTCCGTCCTTTTAACGTGGGCCTATTCTGTATGCGCTCTGACTCCTGAGTATATGAAGGTCCAGTAAAATACCGATTACTTCAGAGGTCTTGTTCATGCAAGAGATATATAGGTTAGTGTTTTGCTCCATTCTATTCTTCTCCTTCTCTTCTTCTTCTTCTTCTTCTTCCTCCTCCTTTGACGTTAAATTGGAGGAATTAGATTCCTCAAATTTATTAGATAGAAGGAATTTAAACGTAGGGAAGGATCAGGAACAGAGAAGAAACAGGAAAACAGAGAAACAGAGAAGCAGGAAAACAGGGACGGAGAAAGAACAGAAAAACAAGAAAGCAGAGAGATAGAAACAGTAGACAGAAACAGAGGAGGGAAGTCTCTATATGGCTGCAGTCTACTGGTCCTTCAACATGAACGCATTGAGTTCACTTCATTCTCCAGGTAAGAGTTTGAATCGTTTGGTAGCCTTTTAGGCCCCATACACAATTGATGCAGTGATTTGAATCATAGCTTACTTCATATACTGCCAATTTGTCTAGATCGATGTTCTGACCAGCGATTATTAGCCCATTTAGGCTATTGAGTGCAAGATTGGTTCCCTTTTTTTTAATTAAGAGTCATGAGACTTCATTTTACGTAGCCTTGTAGGTCTGCGTGGCACTTGGCCCAATTTAAAAATCTCTGCCTTGGTTTTTATTTTCCATCTTTTATTTTCCATCTATGATTACTTTGAATCAATCAAGCAAAGGATTGCACATTTGCACCCAAAAACTATAATAAATCATTCATATCATCCAAAAAGCTAGGACACGGTATCCCATGCTTAAAATACAGGACAAACTTAAGGAGAAAGAATACAGGAGCACACAATCAAAACTATCAAGCGGACTTAGAGACTGAAGAGCGAGACACAAGCAGCAACGCAGAGGACGGAGATCACAAGAGAATGGCCTGATTTGTTGGAACTTGTATCTGAGGATTCACCGGTGGTTGACGGGACACTCTTCGAACTACTGTCTGCATCGATCAAGAAAACAAGTTTGTTAAAAGCTTATTAGTTAATCTGATGGATATTTGATCCTGTTTTCAACCTTTAAATTTTTTTTTTTTTTCCCCCCTCTATCCCTTTTCTACGAATGTTAAAAAGTTGCCCAATATTGGCATGGAAAAGTACTGCCAAGAATTATTGCACCTGAAGAACCGCTTGGAACTGATGGTGTTGATGGTGTGGTAGGAGTGCTGCTTGGAACCGATGGTGTCGATGGGGTCTCCGGAGAAGGGTTTGTCGGGGTTGACGGTGTGGATGGGGTTGCCGGAGTGCTTGGTGCCTTGGGAGATTCCGCTGGTGGAGCTGCCGGTCCACCGGCCACAGCTGCCACAAGCCCACAACCATCAATCCTTCAGCCAGTGTTTCTAAATAACATTAATGCAAAGCCTACCATTGAGTTTTGGGGAAGAGCCTACCATTGCACTGGCTAACAGGTGGTGTTTGGACCTTGCAGGCCCCAGGGAGGGCCAGGGCTCGGGTCTGATTGAGGGTGATGCCGAGCGACGATGCACCACCATTGAGCAGCGTGCAGAGGCACCGAGGCTGAGACTGCACGACGCTGGCTAGCTGCGAGCAGCACGAGGAGGATGGGGTTGAAGAGTTGCCAGTAATGTAGTTCAGGCAAGGTGCGAGGCTCAGGATCACCGTTGTGCAGCCTGATTGGGCCGAGGCATGGGCCAAGAGCATCGACACAAGAACCACGGCCAGGGCGATCTCCATCACTCTTCGAGCCATTTCGGGTGTCAAGGAGTGGTGCTGAGGGTTGCCGGAGATGTTTTGAGAGGTGGGAAGAAAGGTGATGAGCGCGTGTCGGGCCTGTTGGTGTGGTGGTGAAGGGGAGGGAGGCAGGGGGTTTTATAAGGAGGTTTCAGAAGAGACGAATAGAGGTTATTGGATTTTAAATTGGGTGGCCTAACTCGCCCAACTGATGGCTCCTTGTGGGACCATCTAGTAGCCGAGGAAGACCTGGAAATTATTCAAATGAGGAAATGGCGGATGTCACATTTAAATTTAACATCCAGCTACTTAGGTGTCTAATGTTGAGAATAGTTGTGGCATATTGTAGAGATAAGCAATGAAAATAAACTTTTTATTTTGGGGGTTGGCCACCATCTCACTCCTAATTCTCCCACCAAATGAATTCGTGGGCCAGGCTAGCTCTCTTTCAGGATCAAAGCTAGACTTCGAAGTTAAATTGCTAGATTCTTACGTACCCCCTCTCAACTGTCACAATTTTTTTTTTTTTTTTTTTTCCCAGCAAGTAGTTACCACAAAGTTGATTGGTAGATCAGGCTGTCCTTCCTAATTTATGATTTCACATGGTGACACCGCACAATGTAGAATGACTACATCCTGGATCAAGGAAGCATTCCTTCAACTGAAGCAAGCCATACTTTTATTTTGACGGGAAAATGGAGAAGACAGTGCATGCACCGTGGACCTAAGACCAACATTTTACAAATTAATAAAGAGAAATCTGAAGATTTTCTCTCAAAAATCCTTTCAACACTCAAGCAAGCGCAGAGATCAAAGAAAAGAAAAGCAATAAATAAAAGTAGAGATCCAGTTCTCTTGAACCTCTCCTTATACCACGTTTTATAAAGACGTAGAGAGTCCATTTAATGATGGATGGAAAGATGTGTTCAAATTCTAAAGTGGACGGTTGTCTTTCGTAGAATTTCTTTCTATACAGGGTTTCTTTCTTTAGAGTAGACACATGTCATCTTCTGATCGGCTATCACATTTCATTTTCTGATCGGCTATCCAACCCTTACGACATCATCTACCATTGTCAATGGGTTAATCAATTCGACACTTCTGCTGATTCGCATTAGCTTGCTACCATTGCCTTAATCCCCAAACTATCTTTGCGCCTAGTAAATTGCTTTACTACTGTGGTAATAGTGAGGAGGATTTCTATCAGATCGGTAGCTACCGCTTGCTCTGCTGTCCCTATTGTGTGTTGTTGTCCCAGCATACAAGCCATTATCTGGTGGGTATACATTGAACCAAGCCTTTCTAGCATTGCTTGTGGGCTTTATAGCTCTCATTAATCTCCACCAAGTGTATTCCCTGATCATTTGCTCAACCAGGAACCTGGCCCTTTCTATCTTATCTGCAACCCTCCTACCGGGCTCTGTTTACATGGATACTCAGTAAAGATGGATCACTTCAGAGGACGTTTGGAAGATTGTGGGGCATCAAATACAATTGCAGCAGTGATTTTACCCATCCTGTAACCCCCACGTAGTTGATAGTTCTGTGAACTGTGATGCACTTTTGATATCACTTATTTGCTTGCATTTCTCTATTCCAAACAGGGATTGCTACACAATAAAGCTGCCAATGCGCCACCCAACAACTACTAGTCCGTTTAGGCTGACAAGCAAAAGCTTGCCGTTCCAACTGGCAAGAATGATTGGGAAATGCTTATGAATGTTGATGTCTTATTCACATTTTTAGTCCTGATATTTTATAATCGCAAGTCTGCTAGGCCCCCGCGTCAGTTAAGGAGTCTGCCTTTGTATTTGTTTTCAACCTTTTTTTTTTTTTTTTTTCAACCGTCGCATAGGATTGCATGGCCATTGGATTAACTACAAAGGACTATGCATTTGGAAATCAAAACCAAAAGGCATTCCTTCAAAACATCATCCAACAAGCGGGTACAAAGTATCCCGAATTTGTATACAGAACAAACAACAGGACAAAGAATGGAAGAGCACACGTAAGGGTGTGACAGAATCGGGTAACCAAGAAAACACAATCCCCGCAGTAGAACTAGAAGCTGGTGAGTGAGACGCATGCACCAAGGAAGAGGATGGAGACCACCAGAGAACGGCCTGATTTGTTGGAACTTCCATCTGAGGATGCACCAGTGGTCGAGGGGACGGTCTTGGAGCCACTTTCTGCATCAATCAAGAAGGCACGTTTTTGTCAATCAGATCACTTCCCTGAGGCTTTTTCAGGCTAGTTCGTTTGGTTAGCTTGCTTATTGTTGACAATGACATGAAAATTAAACTTAGATAACAGTGTTCAATATATTTAAGGGCTAATGATGAATGTTAAAGTGAGTCTGAACATTGTTGCACCTGAAGGACCACTAGGAACTGATGGTGTTAATGGAGTGGTAGGAGTACTGCTCGGAGCTGATGGTGTCGATGGAGTCTCTGGGGAAGGGTTTGCTGGGGTCGACGTTGTGGATGGAGACAACGGAGCGCTTGGCGCTTTCGGAGATTGCTGGTGTGCTGCCGGTCCGCCGGATGCCAAAGCCCAAAACCATCAATGCTTTAGCCCAAATCTCTTAATTGATGTCAAGGCAATTTTACGGATAAACCTACCGTTGCACTGTTTGGACCTTGCGGGCCCCAGGGAGGGCTAAGGCCCAGGTCTGATTGATGGTTGTCCCGAGCGATGCGCCACCATTGAGCACCAAGGGGACGTAACATTCCAAAATAATAATAATAATAATAATAATAAATTTAGAGTGCTTAAAACATAAATTTTTTTACTACCTATTAATTTCTATTCAATTTTTTAAAATCATATAGTTTCATTAACAAATTAATTGAATCAGTAAATGAATTTAGAACATTATAAATGGTATCAAAACTGATTCGATTCGAACGTACGAAAGTTGGTTGGTAAGAAAAAATAATGACCCATGGAATGGTGATTGTATTTTATCATGGCATGAAACCACTCTTTTAACATTAATGATCCAGATTGGAATGTAACTTGTAGTATACGACAAGCATGTCGCTTTATAAGGAAGAAGAGATCGTAATACTTCAAAAAATAGTTTCATATTGGATTAAAAAAAAAAAAACCGGTAACTCAACTTTTTCTACTATTTCATTTTTATTTTAATTTTTAAAATTATATAATTTTAATTAATTAATAAATTAATTAGATCAAAAAATAAACTTGATTCGTTGCACGAGACTGTACGGCACTGCACTAGGGCCTAGTGGCAAACTGCATGACACTACGCTAGCCTAGCTCAAGAAAGGCGCAAGGCTCACGATCACCATCGTGCAACCTGATTGGACCGAGGCATGGGCCAATAGGGTCGACACGAGCCAGGGCTAGGCCAGTTTCCAAGCTTTCTGAGACATTAGGCTGTCGAGACGTGACGGTGGCGGCGATCGCCGGAGATGTTTGAAAGGTGAGGGAGGTGGTGGAAGTGTGTTGGGCCTATTGGTGTGGTGGTGGAGCATAGGGGGATATTGGGATTTTTTAGGGAGGTGTCTGAAAAAGGGAGGAGCGATTGGGTTTTAAATTTGGTGGCCTAACTCGTCCTGCTAACGGTTCGTTGTGGGACCATCTTATAGTTTCCAAGAAGACTTGGGAGTTATTCAAACAAAGATGTGGCGGCTGTCATATTGAAATCTAAACATTCAGCTTCTTAAGTTTCTGATGTCATGATTAGTTATAGCATATCATAGATGTAGCCAATGAAAACATATAATTTTTAGGGTTGGCCACCACCTCACACCTGATTCTGCTGCCAAACACATGCATGGGACAGGGTAAATCTTTTTTAGGACCAAAAAAAAAAGGTATTCAAAGTGGGTTGCTGGATCAGGGCAAGCCCTTCCTAATTTTGAATTCCACGCGACACATGGCCATGTGACTTTTTACAAGATCAGGTACATGCTCGTTCAACTGAATTTAGGCCACATCCTGCCCATTCGGTTGTCCTGGTATTGTTCCCACCATGGCTTCAGATCCCAACAAGACATTCAATTTGACAGCAGGATGGGTTATCAAGGATGGCACCATGTCATCATCCCAGTATTCTAATTGATACATGTTGTGATATTTTCCATCTCAAATGTTGGTACAGAATAGAGCACTTGTGAATCCTGTGTCATGGACCGCACAGGATTTTAAACCTTAACTCTCATCCTTACCATTGCTCAAAGGTTGATCAACACTTTGTTGTCTAGCATAAGCTTACTAATATTTTCTTGATCCCTGAAACAATCGTTGTTATAACTCGTGAGTTGCTTTTCTGAGGTAGTCGGTCATTTTTGTAGGACCTCTTATAGATTTGTAGTTAGTTCTTGGTGACATTGAAGTCACCCTTGTAATGCCTCTGCTCCCCCGTTAACGAGCAGATTTTTGGTGGATATGTATTGAATCAAGCCTTCCTAGCATGGCTTGTGGGTTTGTAGAGCTCTTATTAAGTGTTATTATGTTTATTCCCTGATCATCTCATTTTCTTTGCTTAAATAGATCATCTCATTTCTCTACAAAGAGCCAGCTCTTTGAATCCATCTTGTTACTGCCGTGGCCCTGGGATCTGAATGCATGGATTTTTACAGTGGATTTTCAGTAGAAGACGTGGATTACTTCAGAGGACTTCTTCAATTACTGAAGGCTCAGTACATGATCTTTCAGCAATAAATTGGGGGACGTGTTTCACTTTTCTATCTTTCCTTGAAAAAATAATGTTGAAGGCTCCAAACATCAGAGACGCAGCATTTTGCCTGACGTTCTGCCCATAAGAGTTTACATAATTAATAGTTTCTTGGTCTTTGGGCAATGGATGCAATGATTTATCCAAGTATATACCGCACATAGTTCAAGTCAGAAGCACTCTCTGATTGCGCTAATTTTCTAACCTTTTTTCCATTTCTTTTTGCTATCAACCTTTTCGATATTTCAAGTGTGGATTACTTCATAATTAATCTGCCAATCTGTCGATATAGGAATTCCAAACTTCTGCCACCCTACCTAATAAGTGTTAGCCATTTAGGCTAGCAAGTCCTGGATTGGCTGTTATAACTGGCAGGAAAAAAATTATGGAGAAATGGTTATGGTTGTTCATGCAATTCTCTGGTCTTTATTTTACTGCTGGCGTCTTAACCATATGTTGAGTTCAATTGCAATCCAACTGCAATTCTACATGGCCCTTGTCTCTGTTAAGGAATCTGTACCTCCTTTGGATGTTTATATTCGCTATCAACACACTTCCAACCATGAGCAAGGATTGCATGCCCATAGGACAAACTAAGCAGACGTCCACATTTGGAATCAAAACCAAAAATCATTTATTCAAATCATCTAACCGGCTGGTACAAGGTGTCCCAAACCAGTATGCGAAAACAAATTTAAGGAAAAAGAGCACAAGAGCAAACACAGGGGTGTGACATCACTTGAAAACATCGAAACCACAATCCATGCAGCAGACTTAGATGCTGGTAAGCGAGACGCATGCAGCAAGGAAGAGAATGGAAATCATCAGAGAACGGCTTGATTTGTTGGGAGTTCCATCTGAGGATGCATCAGCAGTTGTGGGGACGGTCTTTGAACCACTTTCTGCATCGATCAAGATGACAATTTTGTTAACAAGCTGACAGTCAACATAAGGTGTTCATTTGATGGTGTGTTTTATTCATTTTCCTATAGGATACCTGATCCTACATTAAGGCTTTTTCAAACCAATTCTTCTAGCTATCGTTTTATGCCCATTATTAACATGGAGATTATAAACCAGGTCAGTTAAAAGAAGTTAAAGTAGACTTGTTCCAATATATGTAAAGCCCATGAACGAATGGTGAACTATGAGCATTCTGCACCTGAAGGACCACTTGGGACTGATGGTGTTGATGGGGTCGCTGGAGAAGTATTTGCTGGGGTTGACGGGGTCGCCGGAGTGCTCGGTGCCTTAGGAGATTCCGCCGGCGTGGCCGCTGGTCCTCCAGCCACGGCTGCAAGAGCATACAACCACCAGTGCTTTAGCCTTGTTTCTAAATTACATGCAATCCAAAGACCGTAGTGTTTCAGAGGGTGCCTACCGTTGCACTGACTAACAGGAGGCGTTTGGACCTTGCAGGCCCCAGGAAGGGCTAAGGCGAGGGTCTGATTGATGGTGATCCCCAGCGACGACGCGCCGCCATTAAGCAGCGTGCAGAGGCACCGTGGCTGGGACTGCACAACGCTCGCAAGCTGCGAGCAGCACGAGGAGGAAGGGGTCGAAGAGTTGCCTGTAATGTAGCTGAGGCAAGGTGCAAGGCTCAGGATCACCGTCGTGCAGCCCGATTGGGCCGAGGCATGGGCCCAGAGCATTGACACCACGGCGAGGGCCAGGCTGATCTCCATCACTCTCCGAGCCATTTAGGGTGTCGACGAGGGTATTTGGCGATCGCCGGCAATGCCTCGGAAGGTGGTGGGAGTGCGCTGGGCCTGATGGTGTGGTGGTGGTGGTGAAGCAGGGGGAGGCGCTGGGTTTTATAAGCAGGTTTCCGAAGGAGGGTGCAACGGGATTGCAAATTGGGTGGCCTAACTTGTCCTGCTAACGGCTCCATGTGGACCATCCAATAGCAGAAGACCTGAAAGTTGTTCAAAGGAGGAAATGGCTGATGTCATGCTGAAACGCAGCATCCAGCTACTTAGGTGTCTAATGTTAAGATATTGGCATGTCATAGAGGTAGGTAATGCAAATAAACATTTTATTTTGCGGGTTGGCCACCGTCTCACTCCTGATTCTGCCAACAATTTGAAGAATGGGCCCCTGTTTGTTTTAGGATCCAAAGGTAGACTTCAATGTTGATTGCTGGATAAGAGTTGGATAGGTCCATTATTTATCTTGATCTTTTCCATTGATCGTGCACTTGGGGAGAATAAAAGTGACTAGGACACCATTGGTGGTTATCATCAACGGAACATGTTGTTATATCAGCACTATCACCACCGAGCGGATGGAAAATTCCATCGTGTGGGGGTATTGATGGATGATTGTGTTTTTAGATGGTTTTATTGCTCACAGAGATCGGTGATTTCACACCAGGTTAGCTGAGCAAATCCGAGAATTTCAGAGGCCTGGTTGAAATCTGGCTCGATAGCTGGGAAAAGGCGGAGCCTATTGTATCCGTCACTTGTATCTGACCCCGTATAATGTAGCAAACATGGCTTTTAGGATAAAGAACCCCTTTGAAAGGTTACATGAGCGCATAAATATGGTGAGTCCAATTTTTATGCTGCACACATGAGAGCATTCCATTGACAAACTCTCTCAAATTTGGGAGCCAACTTCAGTCCATTGCAAGTTACTGTTTGAATGCTACATGGTTTGCTCATAGGAATCCCTGAGATCTTATGGGCAGGTTTCGCTTAGATTCCCATGTTCCACATCGTCTGGTTTCTAGAGCACAATGTGCAGTTCAAGCCATGTTGGACGATCAGATTGCCACCATAAAAGTGCTGCAGGTAAAGAAAGATTAACGGGAAAGAGAGAGAATCAAACAAAACAGAGCACGGGATTTAACATGACTTAGGAGCCACATTTTTATTTAGCACATATTGAGAGAATGTCTCTATTGGACTTGTAAGCTTCAAACATACTCTAATTATAACTGCAATTCTTCATCTTAAAGGGTGGCCCTTACTCGCTGAGGAGCAGGCCCTTCGCCATCCAAGATCTAAAAATTTTTGACGGTCAGAGAGTGGGATAGCTCTCGACAAGATTCCATTTTTATCCTTGCATATTGAATGTTGGCCTTAGTGGCCCCAAGTTAATGAAAGCTCCCCTCATATCTTGATTGGAGTAGTTTCCTATGAGTGTCATCATCGACCAACAGTGCCTAACTCTTAGAGGTGGCGCATGACTCCCATGCTCCCAGCTGAGTGATGCGATTGTAAAACCTTTTTTTTTTTTTTTTGGGGTTGAGGGGGGGAGGGGGGAGCAAGACAGAAGATTACTCCCTTGCGTAGCAGGAATCCATTGCATCTTTGCCTCCCATAAACGCCATAGGTCCACCGAAAAATCACTTTGCCAAAGGAAGGATTGAGAAGCCGATGCCGCAAGGTTAATCAGATAATCTGCTACTTGATTAACCTTTCTAAAGTTATGTTGACAAAAGAAATTTGCTAAGTTGGAGATCAGCAGCCTGAGTTTCTAAGAAAAAAAGGATGCGGACATCCAGCAATCCTATTAAGCCATGTCACCACAGTTGATGAGTAGCCTTGAAGAATCCACTCATCAAAAGAGTGGACTAGAGTAGTTGTAAGAGAGATTGCATGCCAAGCTACAACCAACTTAACAGATGAAGCAGAATCTAAAGTAACATAGAGGGTAATAGCAAATAAAGGCTTTCCATAGTGATCTCAAGCTACAATCCCAACATCTGATGAATTGGGATGAATAAAGCCATCGAAGTTGAGTCTAATCAACCCTGCTTGTGGGGGTAGACAAGAGATGAGGTGCAAGGATGAAGGTCTCGGATTCCGAAGACAAGAGTTACCCTAGTTGTCAATGTCCATACTTCTTAAGAATGATTGAAGGTAGAAGATTTTATAAACCAAGCAATAGCCCCGTCGAACAATAGAACTTGGTTAATAAGGTTTGTTTTAAAATAGTTCCTCATTCCTGCCGTTATGCTAGATCAACCAAGAAGGTAAGCTAATAAGGATTTCTTAAATTTAGTATTTGTTGAGGCTTTCTTTTGTATTAGGAATTCATAAGCTTCATCAATCGATTGGAGGTGGGCATATTCTTGGATGTTCTCCCATATCCTTCTGGATTCACTACAGTGGAAAGACAGGTGACTTAAAGTTTCAATAGCAATATGGCATCATTTATATATTAGGTTGATATAGCTAATGCGAGTAGATAAGAGAGAACTGGTAGAGATACCTTCTTTAAAGAGCTTCTAAGGAAAACATAAGACCTACTGATATACGAGAAGCTTACAGAGATTGAAGTAGTTAATGCCAAGTGTGGTATCAACATCATGTGCTACCAACTCCTAGTACACCTATTTGACGATAACTTTTGAAGAGTACCCTAAACCCCAGCATAGGATATCTTTCTGATTGACACTAGCGATTGGAACTACTTTAATATTCTTTGCTAGATTGTGAGGAAAACGTTGATGTATTTGATTTGTTTCCCATTGTCCATCAGCATTAATCAATTGGTTGACGGAGCGAAAACTAGCGATAGCATGTACATTATAAGGAACTGGGAGATGATTCATAGGAGTCCTAGAAAACCAAGGCTAGGTAGCTATATCAATGCGCCTTCCATCTCCAATGAACCAAATAAACTTATCAACAATAAGGTAAGAAGTTTTATAAATATCCCTCTAAATAGTTGAACATTTGGTTGGAAGATTGTAAGTCATCCAATTACCTTCAAAATTATACTCTGATTTCAAAATTTGAGAGAGGAGTCTTTAAAGCAGTAGCACTATTTTGTCTGCAATTCTACTTACCATAGCTGTCCACCAATATTGGATATTAGGAATGCTTAACCCTCCATCCACCTTTGGCAAACATATACTAGGCTAAGAAATGGTATGAAATGATCTACCCCCTTGATCATGACTACATAAAAAATTTCTGATAGTCCTATCAAATCAGTTTAGGAAACTCCTTGGCATAACAGTATAAGAAACTACATGAAGAGGTATGGCACAAATGATTGATTTAAAAGGTGTGACTCTCCTAGCAAATGAAAGGATTCTTCATTTCCAAGTATCCAATTTAGCGTTAACTTTATCTTTCAAAGTTTAAAGATCAAATTGTTAAGTTTTGTACTTTTGATGGAAACATCTAAGTAAATATTCAACTTATCTATCCTTCTGACTCTTAGAATAGCAGTTAGTTCACAAGCCAAATCAGAATACATCTTTGGGCTGAATAACACAACTAACTTCTCAAAATTAACATTCTAACCTAATTGAAGGCAGCAGTCTCTAATAATTTCTTTGAAGTGCATGCAATCAGACAAAATAGCTTTAAAAATAAGGAGACAATCATCTACGAATATTAGCTAACTAATGCAAAGTCTTCTCAATTTAAGGTGATAGCCACTAATGTGTCCTACAATTATAGCCATATGAATACTTCTTATCGATATTTCTGCATACAAATAAACAACCATGGAGAGAGAGGGTAGCCTTGATGGAGACCCATATGAGAGGTAAAAAAATCCATTAGAGACCCATTAACCAAAATTGCAAAGGATGGAGATTGAATACATGCTTCTATCTAATGAATCATCACCTGTGGGAATTTCAAGTGAGACAAAATTGCCTTCATGAATCTTTTCTACTCCCTATGGTAAGATTAATGGGTGGTTTTGGGCATCGCAGTGGGGCTGTAATATCCAAAGTTCTTATTTCTTGTGCACCATGGAATTAGCTTTTGTCTTCACAGCAAGGTATGCATGTGTAGGGAGTAGCAAATTTTGGGATGCAAGAATATAATTCGAACTCGACATGAATTTACCAAGTTTAAGTTGCATACAGATGAGTTTTGATCAAAATCAGGTTGATTAATTAAATATAATTAATAAATAAGTTTCCTCTCTGATTGACCTACTAGTACGAAATTGATTTACAATTGATCTGATTATTAAATGAGTCAATTAATATAATATGACCCATAAAATCCCAATACAATCTGCTAGGCTTGTTAATTAACCTATCTAAGTTAATTTCATCTTTTCAACTATCAACATAATTATTAAATTATTTTATGGTTGTAGATATATAATTATTTTATGATTTAATTAATATTAGATGAGTTACATAAGTTATAAAATAAAATAAAATCTAATTTCAAATTACAAGGGTCAAAAACAAGTTATGTATTTGTATCAAATCAAATATAACTTGATTATTAAACGAGATATATGGCTCTTATTGTGTAACATGTTTAATAAATGGTCAGGTTCAGAACTAGATTTCTTATGCGATTAATTAGAGGTGGCAATCAAGTCGGATTGAGTCATTTCAAGTTGGATCAATTCGGGTTTGGATTATTTTTGAAATATAGATTATAATATAATAAATATAATTGTAAAATTTTGTTGGTTGTACAACTTCATCAATGTTAAATTTACAACAAAGAAGTTTGATGGTGCCGAGAATTGTCACGCACCAATAATAATGATGTTGAAAATGATGAGCTAAGAATGGAGGGGTAATGGTTGGTCCAATAAGAAATGATCTTACCACCAAGTCACAGCTCATGCGAGAATAGAAAGCATGCATGACGGTGCTGAGGGTTACCCAACCAAAAGCCTTTGACATTAAAGTTAGTGAGGGAAGGAGGCAAGGGTGTGTATTGTAGCCTTCCAATGGAGGAAGAAAATGAAGAAAGCAAAGAGCTCTAAGCCTTATTGCTACTGATTGAGTGAAGGAGAGAAAAAAGAATGAAAAGAAAAGGCTCGTTTGCCTTCGGATGGGATCTTCTTTTATAGACCAGCTCGAGACCAAATACTGAGACTGCTTATACCATGGTCACGTATCTTATCGTGATAGAGCTAGTTAGCAGATGAGATTACTCTTATTGTCATTAACTGCACTCTTTATCAGAAGGACTTACATTTTTGATCTTGTCACGCTTATATAGCCTACAGTTTTGTTCAATGGAATAGCTAATGGGCCTGTTAAGCACATTCTTCTGATGTTATTATATCACAATAGATGTCAATGGTGTAGATGAGGGCCATGTTTTGATAGGATGACATTTGGCAGGATGTTAGCTAGTTGCCAGCGTAATTTGACTTTATAAGTTATTTTAAATTAAAAAGCCTTAACCATCTTTAGAGTTTTTTTTGAGAAGAAAAAAAAAAAAAAAAAGGGCAAGGCCGCCTAACCTGTTCAAAGGAAGAAAAGAAAAGAAATGCAAAATCCATACATAGAATCACCTATATCTCCATCAACCTACCTTCCGTAGAGAATCTTTTTGGAAATTGGATTTAGTTTAATTTCCCACCTGTAGATAACATAAGTACGAATGCAAGGACAATGCTTAGGAGACTTCATTTAGGTTCAATCAAAATATAATATATTAGTGAGAAACCTCCATAGATTACTTTTTTAGCACCTTTCTGTGTCTTCATGAATTCCAATGTTTATTCTCCTTATATATCTCTGTGTCGGAGCCTCTCTTTAACAAAATTCCGAGTTCGAACCGTTTCGCAAAGTTTGCGTGTTGAGTCCATGGACTCCCAACTCCGAGACGACCAGCTTAAAGAGCCGTCCCCTGACACGCCACTAATCGCGTTAACAGCTACCAACGATCACCTGGAAGAAAACCAGGAGAGCGTCAAACATTACGGCAAGTCGCAGGCCAACCACAACTAATCCAATGACCTACAAACATTCTTGGTCATCGCTTTGTCATTGTAAGAGGAAAGCTAGAGTGCCCAGTCTGCAAGTAACACGTGGTCGATCCAATGTGACCATCTGAAAAAATTTAAGACACGTGCAACCCTGTGATTTGATGTGCATATAAATTGGCTGTTTTGCAGTTATATATAATTTAAACAGTGAATTCGCTCAAAACTCATGAACTAACGTTAGCTGAGGTTGGTAATCTCCACGACCGGCTCCAAATCTACCCTCAGTCCCTAACAATCTCTCTTTATATACACGCAGCTCTCGTAACTCGTTGTAAACTCTTAACCACAGCAATTGCCATCTCTCTCCACACTGCAAAGGAAAGATGGAGAAAATGAAGCGCATTAGCTTCGTAATCTCACTATTAGCTGCCTTGTTGAGCGCGCCGGTGACTCCGGTATCCGGCCAGATCACGACGGCGTGCACGAGTTCCCTGATCACCAGCTTCACTCCATGCCTAAATTACATCTTGGGCAGCACCAATGGAGGCGGTTCCCCGACCCCCGAATGCTGCAAATCTCTTGCCTCGCTCGTCGGTAGCAGCACCGAATGTGCCTGCCTTATACTAACAGGGAATGTTCCATTTAGCCTCCCCATCAACCGGACACTCGCCATCTCGCTTCCTCGCTTGTGTAAATCCATGTCCGTGCCGCTGCAATGCACAGGTTTGATCATTTCCTATACTCATGTGGTATGGGAATAGATTTTTATGCATGCAAAGAAAGTAACACAGATCCACTCCAGCCTCATAATAATACGCGGATTGGATCTCTTCTTTCTTTAAAAAAAGAAAAGTTTTATAAAAAAACATAAATTTTTTTTGAGTACATGCATGATATTTATCCTAAAACACTGAATTTTGCTTCATTTCTCAGGTACAGCCATGCCACTTCCTAGTCCAGGTACGATTCAACCAGCTCCATTCTTAACTTGAGCTGCAAATAATAATTTCTGTGGAGTAATCAATTTGATGAATTCTAAGTGTCTTGTTGCTAATTGTTAATTTGCAGGCCCTGTAGCAGTTTCGCCTGCTCTTCCCCCTCTTCGTAAGAACTTCTCCATCTCCATGCTCTTCGTGTTTTGATGTTGATTAATAATATGGCAGTCCCTATGGTGCAACTGATCGTTGCAATTTGATTTTTGTTGCTAAACTTCGCGAAGGGTCCCATTTTAATGGTTCTGATTGCATTAACAGCCATCTTTTCTTCTAATATTATGTGTGCAATATTTGCAGCTCCACTGCAATCTGAGCCACTACCACCATTGCCAGCACCAACATCATCCTTAGAGCCGACATCTCTATCACCGTCACCACCAGTGGAGCCAGCATCTCCGCCATCGGTGATCGGAGATACTCCAGGAAACCAGGGTACATTGGTGCTGCCTAGCTCTGCCACGAAACTTTCTCACATCTTCTCAACATCCATCTTGCCACTACTTGTCATTGGAATCATGTTGTTTGATAAGTTCTAATGGGCGTCCGGCGGTCATCTGATTCTTTTTGTTTTTGTTCGAGTTCGAGGGTTGTACGGTCATAAACTTATTTGTTTGATTGGGTTATGTGGTTCCAATTTATTGAAATAAGGTTATTTGTTCATCTGGTGGGACATTTTATCTTCTTGAAGTCAAGATTTCCTCCCTTCTTAATATCGATATAATATTACCACTAGTAGCGGAACCAAGAACAATAATTTCCAGGTGGTGGAAATATATGCCTCCTGGATTTGGAATTAAGATTAAAAGAAAACAACAGCAATTGAGATACCTTTGATGGAAGAGGTATCAGCTTAAAAGGTATCAAGGGGTTGTGAGAAATAAGAAGAAAGAATTCTCCACACAAAAAAAAATCCATGCCAAACCTACATCTGCTGGTTCCTATGTTGTCTGGCCCGGCCCAGGTTATCTATATGGGCTTTTGAAACAACAATTTTTCAAACGATGTTCCATTGTCCAGTAGCCTGGGCCATCTAAATCTAACTACTGCCGGAGAAAAAAGACTGGCCTTTCAGTGGGCTTGGCCATTCTGAGACCGGCTTGGCCGAAAATAGACCGGCGAGTTGTGTTCGGACCGAATTCCCCTGGGCCAGGCCACGCCTGGAAGGGCTCAGGACTTTGAACCTTGGGCTAGTGCCAGCCTGAGCCCAATAGCCTGACCCGGGCCATCAGGACCTTTACAAGTGCCACAACAGTAGGTGTTAATAAGCCAGACGGCATGCAAAGAGAAAAATCCTAACTTTTCCTGGCTGGTAATCCAATCGGCTTCATCAGCTAGTGACCTCCACCATTGCTAAAACTCTGTAGTGGTATATTCTGTGAGTTTTTAAGTCCACAAGTTTGCGTTCGTTACATGGACTTAAAGTTCATGGTTCAACAAACAGAGATGTTTATTTTGTCCTTTAGGCTAAGATTTCTATGATGTGTTTCTATTATACTCTGAAGCCCTAACAACAACTAGCATAGCACACCATGGGGTTTGATATCCTGCCATTGTGAATAAGTTAAATGCAAATGCAAAGAAAACTTTTAGAAATTTTCGTCTAGATATACTTAAAACTAGCCATAATACCTGTGCAAATGTAAATGAATACTAAATATTTTAGATATAGTATAAATTCTTGCAGATTTTAGCAAACAAATGTCTTTTTCATGAAATTGCTTAAGAATTTTTAGCTATGTTGCATTTTAGTCTAAATAATATTTTAATATGATAAATAAAACGCTATAATTTTAAATTTTAAAAAACATGAGACTCTCAGCATCCATTGAATCATGGATATCTCAATTAGAAATGAGACTCTTCCTTAAAAGCCAACAATATTAAAATTTCATTTCCATATCAATTTCATATTTACGAAACATATCTTTATTATATTTCATAATACACCTTTTAAATATTCCTTACTTCTATGTATGTTCTTGGCCATCCATATCTTGTCATAGAAGCCCTAGTGACACATACACTACTTCATAATAGTTAATTTAAAGTGTAATAAAATGAAAGATCTCTATCTATTAGCATGGCATATTTACAATCATCTAGCATTTTTTTCCTACTGTTTGGAATTTACTTTAAATACTCTTTATAAACTTAAATTTGTTTCATAATTTTAACAAATTTTTATGATCAATTAGCAATCTAGCATCAACTCCTCACCTTTAAAAAACTTAAAATTCATAAATAGGATTTAATTTAATTAAAAAAAATAGCTTATTATTAGTCTTTATCAACTATGCGTCATGTTAAAAAGTTGAGGGGATACTTCACATAGAGCAGTGTGATACACCAAAAAGCCTATTTTGTTGCCCATAACCGGGCATACAAAATTTCAAGGCAAGGGAAGCCTAAATTTGGGAATTGGTTGCAAATCTACCAAGCCCAACCTATGAGAACCAACTAAACTGCTCTAATGAAATGGGCTTCCATTTGGCCCACACAGAATGGCTTTAACCACAAAAATCAACCTCAATCCGCCCAAGCCATTGCTTTTAAGAACCCGCTTAAAGACTTCTCTAGAAATTCATGAATTGCATCAACAAATGTGCCTAGACTAAGGACCTTATCTTTAACTTGAAGAATACATTCTCCGAGGAGGAAGAAGTTTTCTTTTGGTGGGAAGATGCCACAAAAGTGAAACTTGTGAAACTGCTACACCAGCACCAGCTGTTTATAGGCGGCCGCAAGAAAACAAGGAAGAAGTCGCATGTGAGAGCCGATTGCAAAAAGCAAAGCTCACGTAATCCAGCCTGCAGCTGACACGTGTACAATCTAACTTTTTAGTTACCCAGCAAGCTATAGACGTGCGTTGGTCCATAGTTAATGGCGGCTTTGCACTTCTGGCTAAAATTTCGATCATCGATTCCCGCAAGCAAACGCATTCCTAATACCTAAGCTTAGCCAAGCTTGCCAACAACAATAACCAATTTCAAATCTACCCCCAGTCCCCTAATCAATCTCTTAATATAAATACATCTTCTCCTCACTCCAAACTCCAACTCCACTCCAAGCTCTCATATCACCAATTCCTCAATTCGTCCACACATAAAAACTCCATCCTCCGCTCTTGGAAAAGGAGGCATGAAGGAAATCAAGTGCCTTGGCATTGCAATCTCAATACTAGCTGCCATTTTGACAGCACCAGCGACTCCGGTCACCGCCCAGATCTCAAAGGCATGCACAAGCTCGATCCGTAACTTCACCCCATGCCTAAAATACCTTCTGGCCTCCGCCATTAGTGGCGGTTCACCATCGACGGAGTGTTGCTCAGCTCTCTCATCCCTCATCAGTCTCCGCAGGGACTGCACTTGCCTTCTACTGACAGGGAATGTCCCATTCAACTTCCCCGTCAATCGAACACTCGCTATCTCGCTTCCTCGAATGTGTGGATTGATCGTGCCACTCCAATGCAGAGGTTTGATCATCTCCCATCTCCTAAACTTAGTACATGGGACTGCCCAGTCTCGTTGACGTGATGTCATTTTGCTGGAAAGTATGATGAATCGATAAGATTCCAGCCTCACAATGTTTTTCATTTATATATTAAACTCCTTCAAACTCATTAAGAGTTCTAAATTCTTTCATCAACTATACTTCCCCACAGGTACAGCGATGACACTTCCGGGTCCAGGTACAATTTCACCTCTTCTATTCCAGCATGTGCTAATGAATTTAATTTAATCTAACACTGATGTTGCTAATTGGTCCTTGACAGGCCCTGTCGCGTCTACACCATCCCTTCTTCCACTACGTAAGATGATCTTCATCACATTTCTTTTGATTTTGTCAGTTGGTGCGCTGGTTGCTTACTGCGAGTCCGTTAATGAAGTTGGCGGCCCAAAATAATTACATTTGGAACATAGTTTCTCGACTTATCGATTGACCCAAAGCCAATGGCTCCGATCCCATTAACAATTCTATTTTCATTTTATTATTATTATAATGGCTTGATTTTTTTAACTTTTCTTTTTTTTTCTTTTTTTTTTTTTTTCGGTGCACTATTTACAGCGCCACTTCGATCGGAGACATCGCCACCTTTGCCATCTCCAACATCACCTTTCGAGCCAGCATCTTCACCGCAGCGATCAGATGGACCGCCTCGGAGGGGTTTATTCAGAGGAGACGCTAAGTTCCATCATGTCTTTTCATAATTGATCCATTTTCCCGCCGCTTGCACTGGGAACCATGTTGTTTATTAAGTTCTGGGAGTCAATGTGTTGGTGTCATCGGACGCGTTCGTTCTTTTATATTTTGTTATAAGGGTTAGCTGGTTATATATATATATAGAGAGAGAGAGAGAGAGGTGCACAAGAGTTAAAAGGTCATAATATTATTTGTTTCACCTTGTGGAAGTGTGTACTTCATATTTAATATTGCCATGGTGGAATTCTGTTTCAATCCGTTTGCCAATGCAAACTCATGGTTCCAGCCAGGGAGAAACCAATTATGCATTCTTTCCGCTACCATCTTTAGATGATCTCTTGGAGAACCTTCTCCAGTATAGCCTCGGTAATCACTTTGTGCTAATAATCCCGAATCAATTTCCTGTTACATGACCTCTTGGAGAACCTTCTCAGTCCATGATTCTATCATGATCTATAAAGCCTCGGTAATCACTTTGTGCCATAATCCCGAATCAATTTTGCTATATTTATCCTTGTAAAGTCTCTTTTATCATTCACATTTTCATTCTAATTAATAGATCCATTGCTTGTTTTATGGACAATAACCAAGATGTTGGAGAAAAACATTAAAAAAAGTACTTCACCAGAATATTTAATAAGTGAATAAATTTGGTGGTCCTACAGTCATGCATCTTTAAATTAAAAGTATTCTTTTGACAACATAATTTATATTTTTAATAAATTATATTATTATATTTTTTTCAAAAGATTTTGTGGGTGATAGAAATAACGTAAGAGATTTAGAAGAGAATATCATATCATCCCTTTCTTTCTAAATACGCTGCTAAAGAGAAAAGAAAAAAAAGGATCAATTGGTCTCACCCGAGCCTCCATGAGCTAGGCATCTAGTTTTAGAAGAGAAAATCATATCATTTCTTTCTTTCTAAATATGCTTGCTGCTAAAGAGAAGAAGAGAAAGAATCAACTGGCCACTTGAGCCTCCATGAGTTGGGCATCTAGCTTTTCCTACAAGAAGTCCAAAGGTGATGAAGATTGTAAGAAGTTCAAAAAATCATAGCTCCTTAGCAAATGGGCAATATTAGAAAGGGTAGGATACAAACTTTAAGAGGTGGTGTAAAAGGGGCATCTAGAATTGACAGGCCATCCCTTCTAACCAGAATCTTTTTTTTAGTGTGCAGATTGTTACAAAGAGCAAGCTAAGCAAAGATCTAATTTTTTTTTTAAAGGAACAATTGCCTTCTATATTGCCTTATGGTAGGGCCACAGAATGCTTTCTTAATTCAAAAATTTGTAGACAGATTTTATAAAATAAGGTACCAAGATTCTTCAGATTTGGAAATCTACGTCTCTCAAAAGAGGAATAGAAGCTAGAAGATTTTCAAGATTAAGAAATAACTACCAAAGACCCCATCTATGATGATTGATCTACTTCTACATTTTCTTGATCCTGATTTCCAACAGAGTCAGCCATATCAGCCAGTACTAGAAATTTTGATGGGCCACCGACAATCTCCTTTCCTTCTGAGCTTTACTGCCCACTTGTTCCTCTTTCTTATAGAAAATGTTCGAAATTTGAATTGCTGCCTTATCAATTTCCAAAATATCTACTTTCTTGTTGTCCTTGGCGCCTTCAGTTACAGGTGGAGGATGTCACTCGGCCCTGACTCGAATGGATCACAACCCTGGTAGGAGACGGAATCAAGTTGACTTGTATGACTTTGTCTTTTCCAATCTCCCGCTAGACTCCTCGGTTGCCAAGCAACCAGCCACGAACTCTCCTCCCTACTAGAGATCTTGGAAGATGATGAGACCTTTGCACCATCAAGACCTACAGGATGACTGTGTACTCTCTCTCTAATTCCAAAGGATTCAATTTTCATCGTAGATGCAATCTTTGGTGAAGCTCTGAATTCACACTCAAGTACACCATAATCCACATGCCCGCATGCATAGTAATAAATAGGAATAACTTCAAAGATGAAACTTTGCCATAAGGGACCTTCCCAATACCTCTCATGAGATCCACGCTAAGGATAAGAAGTTCCTTTAGGCCAATAGAGATGCAAACTCTCATAAAGCCACATAGTTACAAAATATCAATCTAATTATCCAACTATAAGGATTTTGAGCCACTAAAGCAATTTTTAAGATTCTTTATTTTGACGAGAACTTTATAGGAAGTTCCTCTGTTCGCATCCATACTGCAGCATTCTTGATAAGTGTCCTCAAAGCCTTAAAGTTTGATCTTCAAAATTTCAAAGTTAATACAAAGCTCCCAACAGTTCAAGAGTTTTTGGAAGAAAGCTTCAGCAAATCAGTTTCATTCTAGAATCGAAAGATGTAATGATCCGGTTCCCCAGAGAAGACTTCAAAATCTAATCTCCATCAAGCTTTAAGAGAGCAAGTAAGATATTTTAAATTAAATCTTTTTTTTAATAAACTTTTCGATCAATGCCAACCTCCATGGTTCCCGCGCCTCTTGTACATCTGCTTCTTCCAACTGAACCACCTTTTTAAAATGAATGATTTCGCAACTTCTTCAACCTTCGACTCGGTAATTTGACACAATCCAGACTGGGAGGCCACTTATCTTACCGCTGATGACATGAATGGCGCTCTACACTGTCCAATTTCACTGGAGATCGCTGCCCAGAGAAAGCCCCATCTTTCTTGCTGAGGCTTTCGACCAGCCCGTAAGGACAGTGGGATCCCGTTTCAATCCGTTTGCTAATGCTAAACTCATGAATCCACCGAGGAACCAATCATGCATTCTTCGTATCACCATCTTGAGATGACCTCCTAGAAAAAGTTCCTGCACTCCATGATTGTATCATGGCTCACAAAGCCTCGGTAATCAATTCCCTCTGGTGCCGGAGTAACCCCGAGTTAATTGTGCTATATTTAACTTCGACTAAGCTCTTTTGTCTTTCGCATTTTCATTATACTTAATAGATCATTACTTGTTTTATGTACAAGAACCAAGATGTTGGAGGAAAACATCGAAAAGTATTTCAGCTTAATATTTAAAAAGTGAATAAATTTGGCGGCACTGCACACTGTACTCTGTCATGCATCTTCAAAAAGTATTTCTTTTACATCATAATTTATTATATAATTTATTTTCTTTCTAATAATTTATATACTTACATTTTTTTTTTCTTTCTAAATCTTTGTGATATATAAATAATTACATCATGATATATAAATAATTGAAATCAATTTATTAATTAAAAAATAAAATATCTAAATTTCATAAAGGTGGACCTGTATTCTCCTAAATCAATAGCAACTAGAAAATAAAAATAGCACACAAAAAAAATGAATTCATGGTAAAAATGAAAAACATAAAAAAAAAAAAAAATTGTTAAGGAAATAATAGTTTTTCTACTGTGGAAAAGTATATTTCATCAATGTTACAATATATCATTGAAAGGATTAAATGATCTTAGATGACATTTGTGTTACTACCTATATAATGGACTAAAGCAACAAATAGAAATGCAAATAATAATAATAATATAATAGTTAACTTTTTAGATCAGATTTTTAATTTTAATGTATAATTATTATGTAATGGATTATTTAATGTATAACAATTTATTTTTTTCTTTCACTATACTATATTTTAACTAACTAAATAATGATGAGGAACAAAAATAAAATTGACTCTATTATATATATATATAGTTGCTATCAAATATATTATTAACCAGCATAAGTAGTCTGATGGATTATAATCTTAATATAATTTAATAATTAAATTACAGCCTGATGTTTCCACCGTCGTCTTGCTGGATGCAAATAGCCATATGTGGCTTGAGGCGGTGACCATGGTATCATCGTGTCCCCATGCTAGCAACAGTTGGAGTTATAGGACACTTGCATCGCTTTCATCCAGAGGAGTCTTGAATTATATGATTGTTGGCCAAAAATGATGCCAACGATTAATCCAGCAGATACTATAGCATGTTTGATCTGCTCCTCTGTTATGATTCCGAATCGTTGCTTGGGAAGACCACACCGCCGGAACTTCTGAACGATGAGAGGCGTATTGTCATCCTAAATACTCATTACCACCATACCTCAACGTTGGTTTTTTTTAGTGACATGGAGTTCTGAAGCATCCTAACAATCCTACCCGACATCAACATTTGCAACTGAATCCAAAGACGGTCTTGTCACAATCAATGTATAACAGGGCACTATATAAAATTAATAATATGGACTATGATAAGGTAGAGTTAATTTTGATGTATGACAGGGCACTATATATAATTAATAATGTAGACTATGGAAAGGTAGAGTTAATTTTGACATTTTAAATGTGCCTTAATAAGTGATTGCAATTAAAAGTGAAAAAAATAAATATATAAAATTTAAGTTCCCAAACTCCGGATGTAATGTCATGATCTAATAATGCTTTGATGTGATCATACTTCATATCAAACCACGCATCATAATTTTCATCTAGAAGAGAGCTGGCTATCAAAATGTAAATAAAATGAAGATGAACTCTTTTCTTAAACAAGATAGCTTTTGTAATGGCACCCTGCGCTGCCATTATAATGATAACCACCACCACCTTAGCCGTCGCCATCATCCCCTTGAGCCCTGCATCTTCATGCTTTGAGCTGGGTTTTAATTAATTAGAGGGATGATCTTATGCTAGTTATATAATCTTTCCTAAAAACCCATCTCCTTAGTGCTTGCCTGCGGATTTTTTTTTTTTTTTTTTCTTTTTTCTTCAATAAGGATCTCAATTTTTTAAACCTAACCATTTAGCCAACCCACTTAACCTAATCAATTAAGTTTATATATTAATTGAAGTCAAGATTTTCTTAATTAGTTATATCTTAATTATTTTATCTTCTTGAAGTCAAGATTTTCTCCCCTCTTAATATCGATATAATATTAGCACTAGAAGCAGAACCAAGAACAATAATTTCCAGGTGGTGGAATTAAGCTTAAAAGAAGACAACAACAATTGAGATACCTTTGATGGAAGAGGTATCAGCTTAAAAAGGTATCAAGGGGTTGTGAGAAATAAGAAGAAAGAATTCTCCACAAAAAAATTCCATGCCAAAACTATATCTGCTGGTTCCCATGTTGTCAGGCCGGCCCAGGTTATCTATATGGGCTTTAGAAACAACAATTATTCACCCAGTGTTCCATTATCAATTAGTCTGGTCCATCTAACTACTGCGGCCTTTCAGTGGGCTTGGCCATTCTGAGACTGGCCTGGCCCGATAATAGACAGGCGAGTTGTGTTCGGACCGAATACACCTGGGCCAGGCCATGCCTGAAAGGACTGAGGACTTTGAACCTTGGGCTATTCCATACAAATGTATTTTTCATGAAATTGCTTAAGAATTATTAGCTATGCTATATTTTAGTCTAAATAAAGTTTAATATGATTAATCAAACACTATGATTTTAAATTTTAAAGACATGGGACTCTCTACAGGCACTAAATCATGGATATTTCAATTGAAGATGAGATTCCTCATTAAAATCCGACAATATTAAAATTTCTTTTCCATAGCAATTTCATATAATGAAACATATTTTTATTATATTTCAGAATATACCTCTTAAATGTTTCTCACTCTTATGTATATCTTTGTCCATTGATTTCATCTCATAGAAGCTCTAATACTACATACACCGCTCTATTATAGTTAATTTAAAGTGTAATAAGATAAAAAAGATTTTGTTTATTACTATAGTATAATTATAATCATTCAATATTTTTTGCCAACCATCTAGAATCTATATTATACACTCTTTAGAAATTTAAATTTATTTCATAATTTTTAACATATTTTTATAATTGATTGGCAATTCGGCATCAACTCTTCACCTTTAAAAAATTTAAAATTCATAAATAAGATTTAATTTAATTTAAAAAATAACTTGTTATTAGTCTTTATTGACTTTGTGTGACATGGAGCAGTAAAAACTGATACATTAAAAAGCCTATTGGTGTTGTAGTGAAACATGCCTCATTTAGTGATCGAGCCATAAAGAACGACGAAACAGTCCGTTTCAAAGGTCTTGATAATAAGCGGTATGGAGACGGAACGGAGAAAGAGAAGCATCCTTCATCCAGTGAAGGAGATGGGTTGCAGCATTCTTATAGTCAAAGAACAACAACTGGTAAGGATGATGCTTAGTGCGTTGAAGGTGGTTCTATGGTACCTCTCCATCATGGGAAAAGTTTAGAAGGTAGACAGTAACATAAGGAGTTTCCAGGAGGTAGGGATGGTAGTCACGAGTCTTGGGCACCTGTTACTGAAGGATTGACTCCTTATACAGAAATCTCTCAGGTGTCAGATCAAAAAATTGAGAAGTTACGAAATACTTTTGATAGAGTTGTTCGATTTGAGCAATCTAATTTGAAGGAGGCAAGGGATAAATCGTGTTTGTCTCTTCTTGATAAGATTATTAGTAGAAGGTTGAAGCTAGAATATTTATCCAATTCTCTCAAGGAAAAAGAACATCTTGGAAGGAAATTTAAGATCTTTCTAGTTAATGCGAATCATTATGTGTTTCGTTTTCAATCAAAAGATGATTTGCTAAAGATTTCAACTAAAGGACCATGGAGTGTGGGTGAACAAGTTCTTGCATTTAAATATTGGCATCCTAATTTTAAGCCTTCTAAAACTCGAATTCATTGGATTGTAGTTTGGATGCAGATGAATGAACTTTTGATGGAATTTTGGTCAAAGGATAAATTATTGAAGATTTCCTCAGTGATGAGAAATTTTTATGGCTTGATTCGTAAACTGCGGGTTTAATATTTTGAAGTTATGCTTGTGTCTGTGTCTCTATTGATTTGAATGAACCTTTAGTTCCTAGAGTGGATATTTTGGATGGTAACGGGGAGAATCCCACTTGGCAGTTCTTTACTTATGAGAGCATCTCTGTTTATTGTTTAGCTTGTAGAAGAATTGATCATGAAGCCTTTAAATTTTGCTTGTGGAAGGATTGAATGTTCATCTATCTGAGAAGGTTACTTCCATGGTAGTTGAGAATTCTGTGCTTCGCAATTCTCTAGAAATTCATGAATTGCATCAATAAATGTGCCTAGGCTAAGGACCTTATCTTTGACTTGAAGAATACATTCTCGGAGGAAGAAAAAGCTATCTTTTGGTGGGAAGATGCCACAATAGAGAAACTTGTGAAACTGCTACACCAGCACCAGCTGCTTACAGGCGGCCGCAAGAAAACAAGGAAGAAGTCGCATGCGAGAGCCGATTGTAACAGCAAAGCTCAAGTAATCCAATCTGCAGCTGACACGTGCACAATCTAACTTTTTAGTTACCAAGCTAAGGCGTGCGTTGGTCCATAATTAATTGCGGCTTTGCACTTCTGGCTAAAATTTAAATCATCAATTCCCACAAGCAAACACATTCCTAGTACCTAAGCTTAGCCGGGCATGCCAACAGCAATAACCAATTTCAAATCTACCCCCAGTCCCCTAATCAATCTCTTAATATAAATACATCTTCTCCTCACTCCCAACTCCACTCCAAGCTCTCATATCACCAATTCCTCAATTCGTCCGCACATAAAAACTCCATTCTCCACTCTTGGAAAGGAGGCATGAAGGAAATCAAGTGCCTTGGCATTGCAATCTCAATGCTAGCTGCCATTTTGACAGCACCAGCGACTCCGGTCGCCGCCCAGATCTCAAAGGCATGCACAAGCTCGATCGGTAGCTTCACCCCATGCCTAAAATACCTTCTGGCCTCCGCCATTAGTGGCGGTTCACCAACCACGGAGTGTTGCTCAGCTCTCGCATCACTCATCCGTCTCCGGACGGACTGCACTTGCCTTCTACTGACAGGGAACGTCCCATTCAACTTCCCCATCAATCAAACACTCGCTATCTCGCTTCCTCGAATGTGTGGATTGATCGTGCAACTCCAATGCAGAGGTTTGATCATCTCCCATCTCCTAAACTTAGTACATGGGACTGCCCAGTCTCGTTGACGTGATGTCATTTTGCTGGAAAGTATGATGAATCGTTAAGATTCCAGCCTCACAATGTTTTTCATTTATATATTAAACTCCTTCAAACTCATTAAGAGTTCTAAATTCTTTCATCAACTATACTTCCCCACAGGTACAGCGATGACACTTCCGGGTCCAGGTACAATTTCACCTCTTCTATTCCAACATGTGCTAATGAAGTTAATTTAATCTAACTCTGATGTTGCTAATTGGTCCTTGACAGGCCCTGTCGCGTCTACGCCATCCCTTCTTCCACTACGTAAGATGATCTTCATCACATTTCTTTTGATTTTGCCAGTTGGTGCGCTGGTTGCTTACCGCGAGTCCCGTTAATGAAGCTGGTGGCCCAAAATAATTACATTTGGATCATAGTTGCTCGACTTATCGATTGACCCAAAGCCAATGGCTCTGATCCCGTTAACAATTCTAGTTTCATTTTTTTATTATTTTAATGGTTTGATTTTTTCTTTTTTTCTTTTTCGGCGCACTATTTACAGCTCCACTTCGATCGGAGACGTCGCCACCTTGGACATCTCCAACATCACCTTTCGAGCCAGCATCTTCACCGCAGCGATCAGATGTACCGCCTCGGAGGGGTTTATTCAGAGGAGACGCTAAGTTCCATCATCTCTTCTCATAATTGATCCATTTTCCCACCGGTTGCGCTTGGAACCATGCTGTTTATTAAATTCTGGGAGTCACTGTGTTGGTGTGATCGGCCACGTTCGTTGTTTTAAATTTTGTTAAAAAAGGTTAATGGTTAGAGAACGAGGTGGACAATGGCTGAAAGGTCATAATATTGTTTGTTTCACCTTGTGGATGTGTGCACTTCATATTTAATATTGCCATAGTGGAATGCTGTTTCAATGCGTTTGCTAATGCTAGACCCATGATTCCAGCTAGGAGAAACCAACCATGCATTCTTTCCGTTGCCATTTTAGATGACCTCTTGAAGAACCTTCTCCACTCCGTAATTCTATCATGGCCCATAAAGCCTCATAATCACTTTGTACCATAATTCCAATTCAATTTTGCTATATTTATCTTTTTTATTTTTTAAAGTCTCTTTTATCATCCACATTTTCATTCTAATTAATACATTCATTGCTTGTTTTATGGACAATAATCAAGATGTTGGAGAAAAATATATATATAAAAAATACTTCCCAGAATATTTAATAAGTGAATAAATTTGGTCACACAAACATGCACTGCCATGCATCTTCAAATTAAAAGTATTCTTTTTACAACATAATTCAGATTTTTTTAATAAATTATATAAATTTTTTTTTCTTAATCTTTGTGATATATAGATAATTACATCTTTACAATATATAAATAATTGCAGTTAATTTATCAATAAAAAACTAAATACCTATCTTGAAAAACTTTGTGAAGAAAATGATAGTTTTACTATCATTGAAATATATACTTCATTAATCTTTAACATATAATTGAAGACATTAAATAACCTAACATAACATTTGTATTTACTACCATATCAACTATATCATATAATTAAGTAACAAATAGGAATCCAAACAATCATAATATTATAGTTAATTTTTTGGTGAGATTCTTAATTTTTTATCTTTAATAACTATCTAATGGACTGTTTAATGTATATCAAATTTTTTTTTTTCCTTCACTATACTATCTTTTAACTGACTAGGCAATGGTTGGAAATAGAATTAACTCCATTATACATACATACATACATACATATATATATATATATATGTATGTATATATATACATACATACATATATATATATATATATATGTATGTATGTATGTATGTATATATATATATATATTGAAATGATAGACTCTTGCTGTTATCAACAAATATATTGTTAGCTTTAGCATAATCAGTAGATTAACGTCTTAATATATTTTAATAATTGAATTACAAGCTATCAACTTGGTTCTATGAGACCTCACAGATATCCATCTTAGAGGCAAAATAATCCATGGGCTAATTATACGATGATTTATAAAATATTAAAAATCCTTATTTTATTAATTAGAATTTTATAAAATTAATAATATATATATATATATATATATATCTATATCTATAATTAGTTGAGAAGATTAAGATGCCTTATGGAACATAAGTTTGTGAGTGGTATGAATTGAAATAAACTAACTACCTTTTTGAGAGGCATCCCTGATCATAAATAAACTACCCACGGGTATAAAAGTTTGTAATGAATTAATTATAATTATTGACTATAATAAATGAACGATGTGATATAGTAACTAATAAAAGTTTATGAAAAATGCTATCCAGATTTACTATTTTTTAATTAAAAAAAGGAGTTGAATTTCCTTACGCCCTACCCTATGAAATACAATCTCATAAATCAAAGGAGAAGATGATTTTGTAGGTGGTAGAAAGAATGGACAAGGCTTTAGAAGAGAAAATCTTATTATCCCTTTCTTTCTATATATATTACTAAAGAGAAAGGATCAACTGGCCCCACTTGAGACTCCATGAGATGGGGATTTAACTTTTCCTCCAAGAAGTTCAAAGGTGATGGAGGTTGCAAGGTCTCAAATCGATACGCAAACAGTAACAAAGAAGGACCACAACTCCTTAGCAAATGGGTAATACAAAAAAAGATGGGACACAAACTTTAGGGGGTATTATAAAATGGGCATTCGAAACTGATAGGCTATTTCTTCTTAATTGGGACTTTTTTAGTGTGTAGTTTATTGCAAAGAGTAAGCTAAGCAAAGATTTTAATTTTTTTAGGAATAATGCTTTCCATATTGCCTTATAGTAGGGCCACAGAATGCCTTCCTAATTCAAAAACTTGTAGACAGATTTCATCGTAGGTGCCCTTTTTAAAAATTCTACAAATTGAGGAATCTACGTCTCTCAAGGAAAGAATAGGAGCTAAGAGATTTTCAAGCTCAGAGAAATGGGTGTGCTGCATTTGAGTGAGGGGACGAATCAGTTTAATATTCCATCTACAAGTCCTCCTGCTCCATGGATCGACAATGACAATATTCTGCTTAGGAACACCACAGTAGAGCTTAGGAAACATGGCGCAAAGCAGGGTGTCGCATACCATGAATCTTTTCTGAATCTGATTGCTTTTCCATGACCAAATATGGATGAAGTACAATTCTAAAATCTCTTAAGCTCCCTGCTGATACTTTTCCACGTAGAAGAAAAGAAGAGTAATACCTTCCTAACTCTAATGCCAAAAATTCTTTTAAGTAATAAAGCTTGATTTAAAAGAAAGCAGGAGAGAATCCATTAGTCCCAAGAGCTTTATAAGCACCACGAGAGGAAACTGCTTCCTTAATTTCATCCATACAAAAGGAATGACACAGTAGAGAGAGATCAAAATCTACATCATAAAATATATGCCAATCAATCTGAATGGCAAGCTTGCTAGACCCAAAAAGAAGCTTAAAGTAATCGTAGAAATTGGATGCAATCTCTAAAGGACAGCATGTTTCCACATCTTCCCTGGCCAGCGAAAAAATGATATTTCGTAATCATAGAAATTGGAAGCAATCTCTAAAGGATAAGATGTTTCACATCATCCTTGACTAATGAAACAAAGAAATTTCTTCTTACCTTACCAAAACCCTCTTACGAAAGAATGAAGTATTTTAGTCATCTTTTTTAAGCCATACTATTCTTAATCATTGCTTCCAATGATATAAATGTCTTCCTAATTGTTTGAGCATCTTGCTACTCTGAATTTGATGAGAAAAAGTTGCAATGATTCTTCTTTCTTTTTTTTTTTTTCTTTTTAATAATGCCAACATCTCTCAAAATTACTCTACACTAAAACCTTTTTTTTTTTTTAAAAAAAAAAGAGGAAACCAGGAGTCTAAATTACTCTACACTACATTCATTCTATGAAATTGTACGGATGGTTTTATTAAAAAAGAAATTATACGGAGGGAAACCAAAGAGTTGGCTGGGAACATCTGTGGTCTATCTAACTAGCACGCCATGATTAACAACATGGTTGACCTTCAAGTTCGTTGGCCTGACTTGCTTCCTTGAGTTGAGTCTCCATGGTTGAAGCCAATGCCATTGTAATTATGAATTAAAAATTTAAAAAAATACAGTTCACTGTCTTATGATTTAAATATTATTAGATTAAATTTTATGATTATAAATATTATAATTAATATATACTTTAAATTTTATCAAATTATACTTATATACTTTTATAAATATACTTAACTATCATGCATTTTAAAACATTATTAAATTACATTTAAGTAAAAGTTTGATTAGATTAAAAACACATAAATACTTAAGTGTAATTTTAAATCAGATGGATGTAATTTGATAGCATTTTAAAATACATGATAATTTGATGCAACTATCAATTAAATCATATGAATGCAATTTGATAAAACTTAAAGAACATGATAGTTAATTATAATTTTTCTAACCAAAAAAGTTTAATTTGATAATGCTTAAATTATATGGTACCTATCTATATTCCTAAAAATTATAACTTATTTTATGCATGGATTAAGCTTCCATGAGTTATTGGTTTTTGGATCAAACTTGTAACTAATGTAAATTTTACTGTTCTGAACGGATACAGACTTTACAGACCTCTGCCCACTCTATTTGGACCAATTGTCACGCCACTACTCATGCATGAGAGAGTATATTCCGGCCCAATATAAGTACAATATGCTATTCCCAACGATCATCCGTCCTCCTATTTAAGGGACTAATTTGCTATTAGGATTAGTTTATCTGCCTGTAAACATTCGTGTCTCCGCATGTAGCTTATATGCTCTCAATTTTTATTACACCATAACTTTTAATTACCAGATTTGATTACAGGGCTAAAACCCAATCTACTCCGACACATGGATCCTTGGTTGATGCGCGGTTGCTTGAATATTAGAAGGAGGCTAATTTTTTGTGCACCACGTGCGGTGCAGCAAAATCTGCATCGCAGACAATGATTCATTCATGCGGAGCGAAAGGAATGAAAAAAAATCAGTTTTGCCCTCTTCTTTCGTTCTCTTCAAACATCGCACTTCGTCATGGATGAATCATCGTGCGGTATAGATTTACTGCACCGCACGCGGTGCACAAAGATTTTTTCATTAGTAAGAAGCTTCGCACTGTTGACACCAATTATTAAGCTGCAAAGAAGAATAGCGATGGCACAAAGTAAATAAACGGAGGTTACTGGAAAGGCTCTTGAAGAGCTCAATGAGGTTCACCGAACTTTCTTTCGTTGGAGATTTGTGCATAATTCTATGGGTGGATGGACGGTAAAGATTGACGCGAATGTAACTAATCTTAATTTCCTCACCATCACCTATAAATACGAGAAAAACTAAATATCAGGGCTTATATGAGTCGTCCTTTTGCTCAAACCCAGGGGCATTGCGGTCAGATGAAGAAAGCTCCCCTCGAGATCAAAGACGCCGAGAAATGAAGCCCTTCCCCGCCCTCTCTCTCGCACTTCTCCTCGCTGCCGCGGCGATCGCCTCCGCCACCCTGGCACCTCCCCCGCCGGCGATCGGATGCGCAGTGGAGCTGGTGGCGATGTCGACGTGCCTGCCGCACGTGGCCGCGCCGCCCAACGACCCGATGCCGGTGCCCTCCGCTGCGTGCTGCGCGACCTTCTTCTCCGCCCTCGACGGCGCTGGCGGCGGAGCCACCTGCCTCTGCCACCTTGTCCGGGATCCCCTTCTCCTCGGATTCCCCATCAACGCCTCCCGCATCGTCGCCCTATTGCCGAGACCTGCCGAGGTTCCATCGCACCCCTCGACCTTTCTTGTCTCCCTAATTTTATTTCCCTCTCTGTCTTGGTTTTCATTTATTTTCAATTTATTTCAAATTCTTTAATTCTTTCCCCGCTTTTTCCCCCTCTTTTTTTTTATCCTTTCTTTTTTGTTTTAAAAACTTTTGTGATTTTTTCCCGCTATTTTTTACCTAAGATTGCTTCGATTTCACGCAACGTGTGCTGGAGGTAACCATACGTTACCATTATGGTCTAAATAATGGGTCACCACGTAGTCTAGTGAGCACGGGGGCCCACCCGCTTAATTTGTGGCTGGGGTAATTTACGTGATGGGGTACCGTCGGGTGGGGCGAGCAACAACCGTCTCGCTACTTATCGTTACCTTCATTCTCGTGCAGATGCCCCCATGCTGCCGCCACTTAGGGACGCCGCCCCTGCGGATACCGGCAACCAACAGTCTGGTAAAACTACAAGTTTACCCACGAGTTCGCGATTTAAATTGCTTTATACCGCTGTATTTATCCAGTCCCCTCCTCCCCTGGTAGGCGTTGCTGAAGCGCCGGAGGCAGCGTCTGCGGATCCCGAGCAAAAACCCCACTGCGATGCGGGTTAGCTTAATCATCATTCCCTGTTTTAACGAGTCACTATCCTTTTATACTTTCTCTGTGGCCTGACACTGACCCGCTTCCCGGCTTTTTATCTTTGGGTACACAGTGACTGAAACGAGAAGTCATCCGACACCGGAGTTGGTGATCATAACGAGCTCGGCGCCAGTTCTTGTGCAATTTCGCAGTGGCAAAGGCCTGCTCTTGACTGGGCCTGTCGTGCTCCTCCCTCTCCCTGTTTTCATCCTCTGTTTGCTTTGGGTCCTGTGAAACAATCTGTAATTGTGGATCACTAACTCGACTATAGATGCTTTCAACTTGCTTTTACGTGCATGTGTTTTCTTTATCAAGGAAGTTTTCAGATTCTTAGCTTCCTCGTACCATATGAGCAATTTTTCACCTTGGAATGCAACTCCGACACCAAATGAGATACAGCGCTCGAAGGTTTCTACATAAATGGCATAAGAATTCGTAGATCAAGGTTTTAGTTTTCAAGATATGTTGGAGATAAAGTTAGATGTGGTACAAAAAGTTACTACTTTTGTACTAATGTTCTAAAATGGGGAAATGAGCCTACTCTTTAGCAATCTGCTCTTTCCCAATTTCACATGTGGCTCCATAAAAACAATTTTCTGCGTTTGTGTTAAAATTATTGGAAAGGAGAAAAATAATAGCTGCACAAGAGTAAACAAAAGCTAAAGGCAATGCATTTGTACCATCCTGTGAGAATTATCTCATGAAGTAATTTACCTAATAATGCTAAGTATATTTATTTTTCATTACCAAAGAAATGGAGCTAGGCTGATTCATGTGTTACTACGAACCTGTGGAATTTTCTAGATTAATAAGTGCATTTCTATTAAATTTGGGCCTAGGACGGTAAATGCGGGATGGCGCTTCTATCGGGCGCACGCCCGCAATCGTAGCAGATCACTAAAATACAGTTTATGATTCACCATCGTGGCAACACCCAGCCCGTCTATCCGAAGTGTCACCCGTGGCCAATTAGATACTCTACCGCGCGTTTCATGTTCCGCGTTACGCTGTCATCTCCGACGCTTTGATCATCAGCAACCAGAAAAACGTAACATGCCAACGGGACGGTCAGGATCAAACCCAGCGGCATTCTGGTCAGATGAGACTAGCTTCGGCGTCTCCGATTGCAATAATCGACTCCCACTGCGGTCATATCACCCTCCATTTCTCCGGAAGCCGGATCAAGAAACCCCAGCGTTCCAAGAAGAGATGGATTCATCCCTCTCCCTCCGCACCCCTCTCCTCATCCCCCTCCTCCTCGCCGCCCTCCTTCTTCTGGCGGTGGCGGCAACCTCTGGAACTGAGGGGCAGATACCTTCCCCGCCACATGTCCAGTGCGCGGAGAAGCTGGCGGCGATGTCCTCGTGCCTCCCTCACGTGGGAGCGCTGCCTGAGAACGTGTCCTCGGCGCCTTCTGCCGCCTGCTGCCAAGCCTTCTCCACTGTCCTCAACGGTGCCGGAGGTGGCGGCGCCTGCCTCTGCGACGCGGTCCGGGAGCCTTCCCTCCTCGGATCTCCAGTCAACGCGTCCGCCCTCGCCTCCCTGTTCTCCTCATGTGGAAAATCCGACGGCGTCGCGGCCTCTACTTTTGCGGAGATCTGCCGAAGTCCGATTTCTCTCCCTCTTTATCTTGCGATTTCATGGTTATTTTGTTCTTCTTGATCTTTTCTTGGGAACTTGGTTTTTTCACTCTTCTTGATTTCCGGAGTTGGTTCGGTTATCGGGCGCCTTCCACTTATTATTCCGACCAGCGAATCAAGTGAGCTTGCGATCTTTTTTGTACACATTTTTCCACCGATTTTTTTCTGTAAGGTTTGATTTTATTGTTTTCTTGATTTCTATGGCTGTCTTTGATTTTTCTCGTGCATGTGAGTTTTTATACCTGATATCATGTCTTTTGATCGGACTATTGCACACTAACCGAATGATAAACTTGTTCTATACTGTTAAGGGTTTCTTTAGACCCTTCGCCCTCTACTAGAGCTCGTCTTCTTGGTATTTCTTTTTTTAATCTTTTTTATTTTTGTTGTTCTATTTTCACACCATTTCACTTTTCTTTATTTTAAAATAAAATTCGGTAAAAAACTTGATGCTAACCTGCACCACCAGTGATTTTTTAATGAAGTGTTCGTTTTTTTTCCCCTTCTATTTCCTTCTTCAATTTTCGGGTCTGTTTTTCGGTTGTTTACTGTTTAGCCTAGCTCTTTTTTCCCCTAAATTTTCTTATTTCTTTTATTATACTATTTAATTCTTTTATGCTTTATTTTTTTTCTCCTTTTCTTTTTCTTGGCTCGAATTCTTTTGATGTTCTTGTTTTTCGATTTTATTGCTGGTTTTCTTAACGTGCGCCGCAGTCTCTTTTCGTTGGCGCGCTCTTCGAATTCCGTCACGAGTAATGCGTGAATCTTAATCGCTTTCTGTTACTATTCGCTTTTTCTAATTTCTAAAATTATTTTACGATCATTCTGGAGTACAGACTAATTGGACAGCCTGGATCTAGAGGCATGACGCAATAAACTTATTTTTTTTATTTTCTAACGTTTGTTGCTGATGTCTAATTTATATTTCCTTTTTTAATGCTATTAAAGATTCCGTCGGAAAGCTCGGGAGGAGGTTCCCGCCACACCTCGCCTCCACCTCCAAAACTACCAAACTAACGGGAGGTGCGAACCGTTCTGTGAAATGACCGATCTAACCTCCCTTGACCTTGGTGAACACTTAATTCAAATATTTCTAATTCGTTCGTGGCAGAGCCAGAGCCAAAGCCAACAGAAGAGCCAGTGAAAACAAAGCCGCCGGGTGTTAAGTGGCCATCACCGAGCCGCACGATACTGCCGGCAAAACCAGGCCACCACCACCACCACGACTGCAGCAGCCGAACAACTATTGAACTCTTGCTCCATGGGGCCCTGGTCGTCCTCCTCTCCTTCCTTACGTTGTAGCTGTTGGTAGCTGTCTTCATTTCTCTCTGAAACGTGGTTGTCGATGATTGAATGAATACTGATCTTCTTTCCCAGTGCTCTCCGTGTATAGCAGGGCATACATACTCACAGGCACTCATCAAAGCGTTGAGCTTTAGGCAGCGTGCTTACTGTCATATCATCGTTGTTAGTACTTACATATCACTAGATAGATGAATGCAGCAGTTTCTCACAAATTAATTAGCTTTTTACCTCTTTCTTTGGGAAATCATATAAAACGTTACACGGTTTATCTTTCTCATCTCAATGGAGGTGAAGAACTTGGCTGTCATTATTCTCTTGGATGTTGTAACTCTTACAGTTTTTAGTAGAACCTTGCATGGATATAACGGTCTCCGTTCAGTGGATAACTGACTTGCTGTAGATCCTTTCAGCTTGCTATGACGTGTTTTTTCTTTGCATCAGAACCTTTTTCTTAATCGTTAGCTTTATCACATCAGTGATCAAAAGCTTCTTTGAGATTTTATATATATATATATATATATAAAATTGATGTCTCATAAAAATATTCTACACAGATGGCATGATAATCAAAGACTAAAATTCGAGTTTCAGAAGTATGGTGAAGAAAAGTAAGACGTTGCTGAAAAAGTTGTCACCACGGTAAAATCCTAGCAAAAGAAATGCAAACATGACTCCCAATCCTCTCCAGCTCTAGACTTTACAATCGAATTTGCGTGCACCTCAGTACATAAAACATTCAGATTGATTTTGAGCGGAGGGATGTAACCTGATCGAATCAGACTGTTTGTCGGCCAGAATTTATGTGAAAAGGAGCCTCTTCATCTCTTTACTCACAGTTGAAGTCACGTGTTGTGTGCAACAATAAATACGAACCGTTTTGGACTGGATATGAAAGACATTGTTTCCTGAAGCAAATTGATTACTAATACAGGCCCTACTGATCTTTACCGACTTTATGTTTGCCTATTTTCCTTGATGCACTTGGGAATATATTTAATCCCCAAGCCAAAACAATATTTTATGACGTATATTCTGGCTACACCACCAGCCCACATTTATCTTCTTCATCATTTAAGAAAGCAATGTGCTAGCAAGATTGGGTTATACATATGTGGGTAAATATTAATTCGTATCATTAATGGTAGCTTGTTGGTACGTAGTTTTTAACTATTCTTATGCTCGAGTTGTTGACAATGCCACAATGCAAATGTTTTTATACTTGCGTGATGTTTTTAATACAAAAGGAATGTGTCCAAGCGTGCTCGCCCCATGCATGTTTGGGACATAATTTATTTAACATTACGCAACCCAATGTAAGTAATGCTGGCTAGTTTCGGTCCAAGTGCACCCTTAGCTGACGTGTGATGCTCAAAATTTAGTAGAAAATTTTACATTCAGGGCTTATTTGGACAGAAAGGATGTAATTTTTAATCTTACATTGCATAAAAAGGAGAAGGTTTAAGAGAGTTTATCTATTACTAACTTTTACTCAAATTTTTAAAGTTACGCGATTTTGATCCACTAATAGGTTAATTGAACTAGCAAGTAGATTTGGATTAGAGGGTTTATAAAGATATAAGGTAAGGAAAGGGGAAGAATAAGGTAAAGGAAGGGAAAGATGAAGAAGGGCTATAAAAACTATTGTAATAAAAGGAAGAAAAGAAAGAGGGCTATTCATTTCCTCATTCCTATTTTAGATTTCAATTTTTTTTTTAGTTTAAATTAAATATAGAGAAGAAGAAAACTCTTTCATTCTTTCCAAATAAGAAAAGGGTAACGTTCTTTTCTTTTCCTGAAGGTTTGTTTGAATCTTTGAAGGGGAAGGCAGGAGAGAGTGAAAGAAGGGAAAGGATTGAAGGAGAAGAGAGGGGAATGGAGGGTTGTTCCCCTCTCCTTTGAAAGGATAGAAAGGAAAAGAAAGGTAATATATATTTGGATAGAAAGAAAAAAAAAAAAAAGAGAAGAAAAGTTATATTTATAAATGAATAAATATATTCTTTATTATTGAAAAGAGGAGATTTTAGGTTTTAGGACTGGAGGATAGTTTTGAAATAGTAGAAAAAATTATTAGGGCTTCCTTCGTTTGGAGATATTAAAATTATTCAAAAATTTGCATTTTTCTGAGTAAGTATTATCTAAGTAACACTTAAATGGAAAAATAATTTATCAATATTTTTTATATATTAAAAAGTGACTTTAATATCTATTACTTATGTTCTTTTACGTTACAACTTTCTTGAATAAGTTGCTAAGATCTATTTATCTTTCGATAATATCCTTTATACTATCAGATATATTTTGCATACTAATTGTATACTTTTTAAGTTGCTAAGATCTATTCATCTTTTGATAAGATCTATTCATCTTTTTATAATATCTTTTATACTACCAGATATACTTTGCATACTAATTGTATACTCTCTCTATAATTGAAGCTTAACTTTTCTTATCAAACTATATTTTTAGTATATCATTAATTATGTATAAATTTTATTTTTTAAAATAAAAATAAATCTTTATAGTTACTATCTACTAATTAAATAATAATATATATTCCTTTATAAAACATATATCATATCATAAGAAACTATTTTTATTTCAATTATACAATCTTTCATAAACATTATATTCTTACATTTTCTTCTTGAAATATATAGAGAGTAAAAGGCAGATGAAAGAAAGAATTAAGAAATATTAATGGAAGGAGGAATTGTGATTGTGTAAGGGTATTTGAGGAGGATAAATAAAATATTTTAGCTAATTTATGGGAAACTAATTTAGATATATTCCGAATGATTAAGTGTTAGCTCCAAATTGAAAGGTAAATGATAACTTAAGAATGTAACTTATCTTTTTAACTTTTTTAACCAAAGCAAAAGAGTATAAATAAGTTGGTCAATAAAAAAGTTGATCAACTTTCTAATAAAATTTTTTTACTAAAGAACGAGGCCTAAAACATTTTTCTTGCCTTTCTTATTCTTGATTCAGGAGTTAAAAAAATTGAAGAATGAAAGAAAATGAGTTACCCTATTCTCCTCCTCTTCTCCCTTCACCTTTCTTTCAAATAAAATATTTAATAATATTTTCGCTCCGTTCTCTTTTCTTTCCTTTTACTTCCTTCCATCCAAAGAGATCCATAGTAACACCAACTACTGCGCACCCATTTTCACTTAAGCCCAAAGTCTCGTAACTAGTTCATGGTTTAGTTTTCAAGTTATGGTGAACCCGTAAACATCCACATGATTGAATCTCCATGCTTGATAACCTCCGATAAATTAGATGCACAAAGGTCTAGATGTATGTGTGACTAGTAAGTTCCGTTAGTTAGTTTACACATTTTAGAATTTAGAGCTGGTCCATAAGCATTAATAGACTCACAAAATCTTGTGAAATAATTCCATTAACGCTAAACCAATAAAATGTGCTTCCATCAACTCAGCATTCCGGCGCGATGTTGTGGTTCATGAACGTGCCATGCTTACACCATCACCGCGACAAAATCCGATAATCCCGTGCCACGTAACGAGGCACCGCGTGATCCAACGGTAACAAGAAGGCGAAGTCCAACCGGACGGTCAGGATCGATCCTAGCACCTTCGGACCTCGCTTCAGCTCTCGCGCCGGCGCCTATAAATACGAAACCGGACTCCACCCAGTGGCATTACGGTCAAATCAACAAACCCCCGTTCCAAGACGAGATGAAGCCCGCCCTCTCCCTCGCCCCCCTCCTCCTGCTCCTCCTCGCCGCCCGATCTGCCGCCCAGGCACCCTCCCCGCCGCATGTCCAGTGCGCAGAGAAGCTGGCGGCGATGTCCTCGTGCCTCCCTCTCGTGGCAGCGCTGCCTGAAAACGCCACATCGACGCCCTCCGCCTCCTGCTGCCAAGCCTTCGCCACCGCAACTGACGATGCCGATGGTGGAGCCAGCTGCCTCTGCGACCTGATCCGGACGCCTTCCCTCCTCGGATCCCAGATCGACACCTCCCGCCTCGTCTCCTTCCTCTCCTCCTGCGGGAAATTCGATAGCGTCAATGGCTCTTCTTTCGTCGAGAGCTGCCAAGGTTCGATCTCTCTCGTTCTCGCTCTCGTTTGTTTTTTCGTTATATTTCGAATTCTTGGTTCTTTCTTCTCGATCTTTTCTTGCTGGCGGTTGCGGAAAACGTGTGCCTTCGTATCGTCTTATTGTTCGCTGAGCGAATTAAGCGAGCTTTCTTTCTCGTACGCCTCGCTCCCTCGATTTGCTTCTTTGTTGCTTAGCTTCTTTGTTTCTTGATTTCTCTTGCTTTATTTATTTATTTATTTATTTTTTCTCTCGTCGTTTCTAGGATATGTAGTTGATGTCGAAGCCTAACATTGGTTTCTTGCATCAGCAACACTTTCTTTTCATATTTGTTTATATCTTATTTCTATCGTGAATTATCTTCGCCTCTATATTTTCTCTACTGCGTTCTACTCGAACTCTTCGTTCTTTTCTAAGCTATGAACTCTATATTTTGTTTTTCTTTGATCCTCTCGTCCTCCATGCAGTTAGTTCATTGTTATTGCATTTCTTTGTTCGATCTTCATCGATAATTAAGTCGTTCTTTTCTCAGTTCGTTTCATCTTCGTTCTTCATATAACGAATTCTCGAGTAAATTCTTGCTGCTAACCTGCGCCTTCTTGTGGCTGTGAGTGAGGCTTTTCCATTTTTCTTTTCTTGGCTTAAATTTTCACATCGGTTTTCCGCTCCCTTGGATGTTCTCTTCCTTACATAAATTTTCTTTCTATTGGTAAGCATTTTTCTATATTTTCCTCGGAGGGAGTTCGTAGTCTTCCATTTTATTCGTTATTTATTTTTTTATTCTTTAATTCTTCCGGTGCCCATTTTTTTCGTATTTTTCACAAATAAAATTCCTGATTCTCTTAACATGCGTCAGTGTGCCATCTCCTTGCGCCTTTGCGATTGCACGGCGAATAGTGCCGGAATCTTAACTGTTTACTGTTAGTTATTATCTCCTTCTCGAGTTTCTAGATTTATTTTATTTCGAAATTAGTACATACGATGATGATCTATCTAGAATTCCCTATTTGGACGGTCCAGATTAGTTTATACCCTATGGTTGATGTCTAACTTCTATTTCTTCTTTTAACCCTCTATTTTTAAAGATTCCTCCGCAAAAGTCGAGGCGAAGTTCCCGCCGCCCCCTACGACAGCTTCGGGTACGGATTTTTTTTTTTCAGTGAAATGACCGATCTATCCTCAACAGTGAGGACGCTTTAATTTTTTTTAAAAAAATTTAATTCGATTCCAGCAACCATCTCCTCCGCAGACGATTCCGAAGCTGAGTCCGGTTCGGAGGACCCTGATCGCCATGGTCCAGGTAAAGCTTTTTCGAGCGACCAAAATTACATTTATCCTTTTACCAAGAGAGGTCAACTTAAATGTACGGTGGAGTTTTTAAAAAGAATAAAAGAAAGAAGAACCGTGGTTTTAACTCTTCCATAAGAGCATCTAAAATCCGATCAAATTTTTTTTTTGATGGGAAACTGGAGGAAGGATTAAGTATTTATGGGTCCTAGTAATAATAGCTTTGGGTCATTTTGGACCCCGCGTTGTTGTTTTTTTTGGGTGCGCAGGCCGACCGCCTAAGCCCCCCCGGCCATCGCCATCGCCACCACCACCACCACCACCACGACGGCCGAATCCCCCGCCGAGCCATCCACCTCCTCCACAACCCGAACCACCTCCTCCACAACCCGCACCACCTCCACAACCCGCGCCACCTCCTCCAGAGGGACGACCTTGCCCGAGAGCACCGACCGTCCCAGAGGACAAACCCGGTGATGGTAGGCGGGAGTTGCCCTTCCGTGGGGCCTTGCTCTTACTCCTCCCCATCTTGGCGCTTTGCTAGTCATCCGGAGCCCCATCTGAGCAAAGGGAAAAAAATAAATAAATCAACTGCTGCAGTGAGTGACAGTAGCCGTCGTACAGCATTTTCTTGATACTAGTAGACTCTCTCTCTCTCTCTCTCTCTCGAATATCAGATTTTTAATGAATGGATACTCCTATTCTATTGGAGCATAGTCTTTATAGCAGTTCCCCACTCTTTGTAACAGGCAGTCATCAAAGCCCTGCTCTTTAGGCAGGGCGTACTTGTTATCGGATAACTCACTGTTACCTACTTCACAGAGTAATGCAAGGATGAGTGCATCAGTTTCATATGGTATACCATGCTCTCTACCACTTTCCTTGGGGAATGATATGAAATGTTCGATGGTTTCACTTCTAGTGATTTAGTAATGGCAACGTTCTAATTTATGTCGGCCTTGATCTGATTGATGCTGAGATGGCATTAAACCCAACCGTGACCCCGAATACTGCCACCCCTTTATCGTCAAGGAGGCATAATCAAGCAGCTGGAAACGCTAGCAATAGGTTCTCCACCTCCAAATTAACATTATGTATGCTGATATTTTAGTTGCAATGAAACTGCCGCAAGAGAATGCAAGCTAGCTCCATAGAACATATTGAAAATGTCTGATGCTTGATTAGCCAGTGTTCCGTGTAGGGTCGCTCCAAGCTTGCAAAATCAATATCAGCTCCAAACTTGCAAAATCAATATCAGACTCAAATCTGTTAATGATTGAGTTGTGTATGAACTTAAAGCGAAAACCATTGAAACTTTTAAATGGATTTATACATAAAGTTAAGACTGTAGACAGTACGGATATATCCATGACTCAATCTAATTCCAATCTCATTAGATCGAATTCGATCTATATTTAAAGATCCACATGATAGGTCTAACTCAAAAATTGTATCTAATTAGATCCGGATCTTTCTTTCTTTCTTTCTTTTCTTTTTCTTTTTTCTTTTTTTCTTTTGGCTCGACTGATAACCTAATACGTTCCATCTATTATTCAATCTAATTTAAATCAATAGAAAATAAAGCTTATCTAAACCCAATCGATTTAACCATTATTCTTAATTATATAAATTTTATTTTTCTTCATTTTAATTATCTTTACCAATCCATTGAATAAACTTTTATTCAAACTAAATTTTCTTTTCATTTTAACAACTGGTTCTACTTTTATTTATTTTTACTTAATTATATCTAAATATTCATATATCATCATTTATTTTGATGAATTCTTATTTACAATGCCTTTAACCATATCCATATATATATATATATATATTAAAAATTATACTTTATAACCTTAAGATTAATCATTTACTTGGACTGAATTAAAAAATTTTAAATAAAAATTTGTTTAAGTTGGCTCTTTTAATCTTATTTAAATTTTTTAATAGATTTATAATTGATTATCAATTATTAGATTTTAGCTATAAACTAATAGTTAGATGCTTGACTTAAATGCAAATACGATCCAACTCAATTTCATTCTGAACCCAAACATTTTGAGTTAGATTTAGGTATGTTTGATCCCAAACTAATCCAAATAATTCATTAGATCTAAAATTCTTTTTATGGATTTGACCTAATATGTTCCAATCAACAAATAGGTTGAATCTGGATTCAAAATCATGACCTAAATATAAAACTGAGCCAAACCAAGCTCAAGCAAGAGCCAACCCATTTGCAGCCCTACATAAAGTTGTTCTCAATTTTTAGTACATTATTATTATTTACTTAACCACAAAGCACTTACTTTTTATTTAATTTTTGTAGCATGTATTGGATATTTATAAACTTTTCAAACCATGACTTATTTAGCTTGGGTAACCACTTGAGCTATACTATTTGATACCTGAAACCCAATCTTCACTCTATTCAAACCCAATACACATTTATTATCCAATCCTGAATCCAACCCAATCCTTCAATATATCAAGTATGGAACAAAAATTAGATGTAAATATCAACAAATATGGATATGATTGTAGTAAAACTTGGAGATAGCACCCTCATTCACAACATAGTTCAAGTAACTTGTATGTGGACTCACTTGAACTAAATAATTTGCCAAATTCTATATGGCCCGTAATTGATATTCGTATGGTATTTTGTCTAGAGACAACACAACCCTTTGCAAGTAAGAAGGCATGTCAACCATGGCACTATACCCTATTGGATGCAATGGATTGAGTTATGTGAGCTGAGTGATGGAAGATGGTTTTTATAACCTATAATTTGGGGTTGTTTGAGACTTTGTAGTTGAACTTACGCTACAAATTAATCTATAGTATGGTTCACTTCATTTGTTTGGAGCTAAAAAGTTAAAATATTTGATGTAAGTCAAGTTGCACTTATAAAATTAAAAACTTGCAAGTTGGCTCGCAGCCAAATTGATAGTAGGTTGAGCTACAAGATGTTAGAGTCGATGAGTTATGCAACAAAAATACACCTCGTTCGCATCTCCTCACCTCTTGATGATAGATGCAAAACATACAATTGTATTCTTCCGCATCTCTTGAATTGATAGTAAGTTGAGCTACAAGATGTTAGAGTTGATGAGTTATGCAACAAAAATACACCTCGTTCGCATCTCCTCACCTCTCAATGATAGATACAAAACACACAACTGTATTCTTCCGCATCTCTTTCAAGAGATTTCTTCCATTCAAAGCCTTCGTTTCTAATATTTTTTCTCCTCTTCTTTCCGCACTCCATCCATCACTAATTGTCTAGGATTTAAAGCACCGCGTATAAAGTGAGGCAGAAATAGTGGATTATATCCAAATGGAGTATTTCATCTATTTTTTTTCCTTTCAGAGTATGTTATGCATCTATTCTATTTTTATTTTTATTTTCATGCTCTTCTTCCTCTTCTCTCTCACTAGTTTACAGGATGACCGTATCTCTTGTTGTTACATCTAAATAAATAGCTTCTTTCAACTTATAGCATTATAGTTGCTACTGTAATATCCCGAACTTGGAAGCATTGTAATTTCATTTTTAAGCATATTTTTATTGTTAGTTTAGTCTTCTAATGTGAATGATTTGAGTGGAAACCTTAAAAAAATATGAAAGCAGAAATTTGAAGTTATTTTGAGTTTCCTCATGATCCTTATAAAAAGCTAATAAAGTTAATTATTTGGGCTTGTAATTGAAGTTTTTGTAATGATTTTAATGTCTACTAATTATTTTTGATCCTTAGGAGAGGTTGGAATAAAAATTTTGGAGGTTAAAATGCTCTAAAATATGGAAATGATTTTAGGAAGTTAGCTGGCTGTAGAGCCAGCTAACTTAGGATTTTAAGACGTTAGCTGGCCCTATGATTTTAGAACATTAGTTGGCTCTAGAGCCGGTTAACATATGGTTTTGGATGGTTTTTTTAAAAGTAATCGACTCGTAAGTTGATTACTTGGCAGAAATTTTCTGTAAAAACTGATTTGGAACAGTTTTTAGCCACAGTAGTTGACTACATAGTTGACTACTGTGGGAAATTCTTTTGTAAAAAGAGTTGGGAACCAATTTTATCCAAAATAGTCGACTACTTTAGAAAATCTCTTTATAAAGGTGGTTTGGGACCAATTTTATACCGTGGGAAATTTTCCCGTGGAATTGGTATGAGACCAATTTTTCTCTTGTTAGTCGGCATTTTAGCCAACTAATGAATAAAAATTAAGGACTACACCAATTTTACACTGTGGGAAATTTCTCTGTGGAATTGGTATGAGACCAATTTTTCTCTTGCTAGTCGGCATTTTAGAATTGGTATAAGACCAATTTTTCTCTTGCTAGTCGGCATTTTAGTCGACTAATGAATAAAAATTAAGGACTTCCCAGGAGGTCACCCATCGCTCTCACCCAAGCACGCTTAACTTTGAGTTTTGGTGGATAAAAATCTTATGTGGATTTGGTTTAAAACCCATATTACTCTCATTAGCTAGTATCGATGCTGTCTAATAGGTGAGTAACCCCTGTCGTTCATCTGATAACGAAAATTAGCCAGGGGCATAAATAAAATTTGATAAAAAGTCATTTGAGAGTTTGATTAAGGGTAAAATGATAAAAAGAATTAAAAAGGCAAAAATACTTAGCAGAGAAGAAGCCATATGGACTTTGAAAAGCGTGACTTAAGAATAAAGAGAGGCAAAATGAAAAATTCTAAGGGTATTAAAAATTCATTCTTCTTTCCTTAGCCCTTAAGCCACCGTAAGAAAAGAGAGAAAAGAGGGAGAAAAGAGAAAGAAAGAGGAGAGGTTCAGCCAGCCATGGGAAAGAAGAAGAGAAGAGGAAAAAGAAAAGAAAAAGAGAAGAAGAGAAAAAGAGAAAGAGAAGGAAAAGAAGAAAACTTGGTGGTTTAGCCCATCTGCTAAGGTAAGCCCAAACCTTTTTAACCTAAAAAATGATGTTAAAATCTCATGATTTAGAGGTAAATGAAGTGATAACATGAGTATGTTGTAAATCTTTGAGTATGTTAGGGATCGAAGAATACTATACTGGGATATTAAGGCATAAAGCATGCATATATGTTTCATAAAAATCTAGGTATATGTCGCATAAATAAATTCATATGTGGTAATATAGGTCAAGGAAATCAGGTAAAGGAGCCTTTTCAAGAGGGGTAGCAACCGTGAAAAAGAAAAAATAGCAAAAAGGTGAGTGGGTTTCTCATCTAGCTTTGTGAAACATTTTATAATAATATAGTGATATTTTGCTACGAACCAGAGTATGTTATGCTAAGTATAGTATCTCAGATAATTGAATATGAGAAATAAGAACCCAGTTATGACATATTTTATTTTTAAAGCGTGTTTTAGAGTAAAGCATGAGTTTAAAGAATAAGCATAGATTTACAGCACATTTTCAAAGCTAAGCAAGAGTTTCAACAAAGCATGAATTTAAGAAAAAGAAAAGGAAACATGAGTCATAGCATGTTTCAAAGCAAAGTATAGAGTTTCATGAAAAATATTATTTGGATAAAAATATATGTTTCAGTAAAGCATGAAATTTATCTTTCAGATTTATGTTTCAAAGTGATGCATCGGCATGCATGAATATTAATGTTTCAAAAAAAGTATAGCTGATTATATATTGGATTATAAACTTATATTTAAGTATTTTTACAGCATACAACATAAAGAACATTGGGGCATCTATGGGGTTGATCACCCTGTAGACTGTATCATAGCATGAGCATTGCACACACTATTTATAGCCGGCACCTCCTTGCGACTCGATCGTGCTATGATCCCGAGGCCAGAGGGAATACAAGCTAAATCAGCATAGTGGGGCAGATTGTAAGCAGCTCAGTGGGGCAAGAATCATAGCTCGGTAATGAGCTAGGTTACTATATAGCCCGAGGGGGCTCAGAGATATTGGCCTATGGAAGGAGCAAGCAGAAGGCCCAGGAAAAAGGGACAAACTCATACTTGGGGTGAACCGCACATGTGAGGGGTGCCATGTGATGCGGGGATCCTCGGCGCTTAGTACACTCACCCACTGAGAGTACACCTGCAGGAGGATGACTGTAGGGATGTACCTTAATGGTAGCACACCCAGCCCAGCATCATGAAATTTTGTAAATGTGATATTTTTTCGTTTAAGTTATATTATTGGGAGCATAAGCTAACTATTAAGTTAACTTATCTCATTTATAAAGATTTTTGTATCTATCGTGGTATGTTTATGAGTTTTATAATGTGGTTCTCAATTTTTTTTCCTATTGTTAGATGGTTATTCAGTCACTGGGATTTAGGTCTCACTCCTCTATCATTGATATTTTTGGATTTCAGATCAGAGATAGCAGGTTAGCCCTGAAAAGCATGAAAGTGATTTGGGTTGTTAATTATTGGATTGTATATGTATTTGAAATGGATATGGATGGATTTGTATAACTGTAACCCTATGATGTATTTTAGGACTTGGGTGGATATGAGAAATGATTCTTATTGTAGAATAAATTTGTGAATATGATCTTGATAGTAGCATTGAGATAAGATTATATTGCCTAGAATCATGTGATGAATAGTGTGAAAATCATATTTTATCTGAGCAGGATGAAATAAATTTGAGATGTTATTTTATAAACAGTATGAATGAAATGAGCAGGTCAAAATTTTTAACAGGTACAGTATTTTTGTGCATGTAACTTATGACAATTAGATAAGGATCGCTGGAGCTTTATGGTGCTTAGTATAAAGACTAGCAGATCTTTACCTAATTTTTATAAGAAATTATACCGTCGGAAAGGGGCCCGACAGCTACTTTCCAAACAGTATAAGATCAATTATATTATAATTTAATTACATACAACTGAACTATATTTTAACTTCAATTGCATCATAATTTCACTTGCAAAATTCTAAGCGGCTCCTTTATGAGGTTTGAGTATTTTGTATGCACTATACATATGTATAAAAGAAAAAAAAAAAAAAAAAAAGAGAATGAGCTAGAGATAGAGCATATTTGATAGGGACAGAGAGATTAGATGAAGACTTTTGAGGGAAGGAAACGATGTTTTTAAGTGAAACAGATATGGAATGGAATGAAATTTCTTTTAAAAAAGAAAAAAAAAGCTTTTAGAAAAGAAAAAAAATAAAAAAATAAAACTTTCAGAACCACATATATTTAATACAAGGATTATACAGGGTTAGTCTATTTTTCTGCGTCCAATTTCAGAAGTTTATATTATATACAACAGAATAAAATTAGATAGATATGGGATATTCTCAATTTCACTCTAGTAACCTGGTAACATAATCTCAGAGTATTGTAGTGTATTAGTGGGTATATTGATTGCTATGGATGTAAAGGGTCAATTTTGGGCAAAACAGATATAATAGTTTGAGTATACCCTAATCAATGATTTAGCCGGGAATAGAATAAATTTGTACCCGTGGGTATCACTGCTGGCAGTCTTTACTGGCATTTCTCAGAACAGGGCATACATCGACTAATTGAAGGGACGGTTCTCACCTACTAGTTAAGCCAGCCCGGAAATAAGCGTATACATCGCATGTTGTTCAGTTCAAATGCAAGTTTCCTAGACTGGCCACAGAGAATTCCCAATTTAGTCTCTACTTTCAAAGTTAGATGTAGCTAAGTTATATAAATAGCCGAGTTTGGTGGAGTCCATCGAAGCAGAAATGAAAGTTAGATGCAGCTAAGTTATACCAATAGCCCAGTTTTGTGGTGTCCACCGAAGCAGAAGTGAAAGAAAATTGAACATTAGTACCTAGGAAGGGAGAATTAAACAGGAACTTCCTACCAATCTATAAATCAATTTTCCAGGACACTGTCGATGTCCTAAACAAATCAGTTAGGTGGAAACATATGTTTTTCTTTTCCCCTCACGGCATCAAAATAGTTGAAAACGATCAGGTAGGTCGGTCACCAGCCAATATCTGATTTGAATATTTGGAGTTTCCGTTGAATCACTGCAGACTTCAAATGGTTCGTTAGAAAGTTGGAGAAACCGTTCACCCACAAATCTCAACTCCGCCGCCGTCTCTTCCTATGCGCCCCCCCCCTTCCAATATAAACCCATCCGCCCCTTTTTTCTCCCTTCATCTCCAAAGCATTAAGACTCCGTGCCTTGAAAGCTTCGCCATCTCCCTCGCCTCCAAGGATTTTGAGCGACCGCGGCACCAGGATCAAATGGCGACAAGAGTGCTCTGCATCGGCCTAGCAGCAGTCCTCACGGCCATGCTCTGGTTGGGTGCATCAGCTCAATCGAGCAGCTGCACATCTGCCCTCGTTAGCTTGTCTCCCTGCCTTAACTACATAACTGGCAACGAGACGACACCATCAAGCTCGTGCTGCTCGCAGCTTGCCACCGTAGTCCAGTCGGAACCACAGTGCCTGTGCGCGGTCCTCAATGGCGGAGCTTCGTCACTTGGGATCACCATCAACCAGACTCAGGCTCTAGCCCTTCCCGGTGCTTGCAAAGTTCAAACTCCGCCAGTTAGCCGGTGCAATGGTGAGCATTGCCAAACCTAGTCCTCCATATGCATGAACGCATCAAAAGATTTGCAGATGGTTCTTCAAAGAAACTACTAATTATTTTTTCATGTTGAAACGTTGTGATGGCAGATATCGCGGGACCAACTGCTTCCCCAACATCACCGTCAGCGCCAAGCGTTCCTTCGGGTATGAGCTCAAGAATGTCCGAACTTCATATCAAAGTTGTTGAGATTTCGTAATAAAAGAGTATTTTAAACCTCCTCTGGAATGCTGGCAACAGTGATGACCAGTGGTTTATACTTCCATTACCAGGCTATTGTGACGTTCTAGTTCTGATGGGAGAGTTTTAAATGGATGCAGGTGGTGGATCAAAGAACGTTCCAACAACAGGCACTGATTTTTCTGGCGGAGATACTGTCAAAATACCACTTTCTATCACGTTCTCACTTCTCTTTGCTGCAGCGTATCTTTCCACCTCTTACAGCATTTTCTAAGGCGTTCCGTTGCCATGTAGGCTGGGAAGCTCGGTTTTACAGTAGATTATAGGCATGAGTGGTATATGATGCTTGGTTTATACTCTATTCGTTGTTTCTGTTTTTGTGATTGATATGTGCCCATTTTGAGGCTATTTGAGTTTGTACTGCATAATAAAGAGAGATTTCCATATCCACTCTCTTCTTATCTGCGTCACCATCACAGAATTGTATTAAAGTACATGAACATACAGCTTCTGCCATTGCACTTTTAAATTTAATCAGGTTTACAGAAACAATTTATGATTTCAAAAGTTGCATCTTAAATCGTTGGATGGCCAGCACCAGAATTAGTCAAACCATTCTGAATCAGAGAATTTGGACCGAACTAAATCAAATCAATCCAAAATCGAAATAGTTCAACCTTTCGAATCAGTACACAAGGCAAATCACCTATACCAACTCCATAATGGTATATTGAAATAATTCAAAGCGATTCATGAATTGAATTCTTTTGATCTACTTCATCGATTTGCTATTAGTTCGGTACAGTACATTTAATACTGAATTGATCTGATATCTAAATAATACTAATTCTTAGTATGACAAACCATGATAAACACTATTAGCTTTATTTTATGATCACAAGAACTATAACCAATTTCTCATCATATATTTAGGAATTTATACCTAACTCAGCATGACTGAAGCAAAAAGTGATAGATGTTCAACATTGGGGTAACTCTGGTAACAGAACCCGAATATGTTTCACGTCAAATATGTTTGATAGTAAGTCACTATTTTATTCTTTCCAGACATGGTGGAAAATGGGGAAATTGTTTGACGAAGGAACTTGGGTAAAGAAAAGTGAAAGATAACCAGTGAAGCAGCATAATTTCATAATGAACTGCATCTAAACCACATTCTAACCCTAGTTCACAACAGAAACAATCCATGAGGCTCTTTCAAGAGGAAAAAGAAACCACCACCTCAAGCTGTAGTGACTCCGGTATCTTTAATAGATTCACGCCACGCAAACTCCCTTGCTCCATCCTTGTCAACAATCTTGATCACGAAGTTCGGTGGGGCGACAACCAATCTAGATCGGATTTCTGCTATGCATTTGTCCGCCAAATCAATTGCTTCTTCTAATGACATCCCACTGCGATAGTACCGATCCATCATTGATAAGGAAAAGTAGGATCCGTAACCAAATGCACCCTTTTCAATTTTGTGCAGAGTTGCAATGTAGTCGATGTAGTAGAGAGATGGACCAATATCCTTGTCATAACCAGCCAGTAGAATGTTCACAAAATATGGATTCTGAGAAACCAAAAATTCATAAGGTTTACCACATAAGCATGCTCATAAAATAGATTGCAAACTAAAATATTATTTTATATCAACCAATTTATTCCACTCAAATAAAACTCTAGCCGACCACATTAATGGTCCTAGGCTGTAACCCCTTAGAGGTCTTACGCAGTACCCTGGGTTCCTGATTGGGTAGGGTACTGAGAGAATTGGGAGGGCTGAACTAGGCCTTCAGCTGTCATATATCAAAATACAAGCAAAGACCGCACGTCCAATGTGATTGGGTTTTAGCAATTGTCCTGTTACCGACACTTGCCCTTTTTCTATCAAATAGGTATATTGAATTCATGTTGATTACGATTTATGAAATGCCATGTAAAACCGATACTGATACCATAATTGACACCTGTGGTGATAAAATATCATGACAAAATCTCATATTCAGATTGCTATTAATAATACAGAAACCAGACCAAGCAAGGAGAAAAGAAGACAATGTTTCTCATAAAAAAGCACAAATATTGGCACTGATACCATAGCCTTGGTATGTTGAATTGTTGATGCTAATCTAAGTAACATAACTAGTGAAATGGTATAAAGCTAATGGTGATGCATTATCACAACTAAAGCTAACAAACGCAATAATACATTGAAACTAAAAAGATAAAAATAATAATAATGGCACTGATAATGGCTGAAGTACTAATTCATATGCTACCTTATCAAGCAACTATACTATAGATACCATACTAGACTAAAACCAAGTAGTGCCAACAGCAATAATAACAATAAGTTGACTGCTTTTGGAGGCTTTGATAATGAGTAATGAAGAAACGCCTTTGAAGAGTTCCATGGTGTTACAATACCTAGAAGTTGAGAAACCATTGGCATAGGACAAACGATGGAAAGGCACGATGAGTGAAACAACGCTAAAAAAATTAAGGGCAAAATACAGATTATTATCCTGTGGCTTAAACATTATCAAATTGCATCCATATGATTTGAAATGCCACACTTAACTAAGTGTAACATTTCAAACCATATACGTGCAATTTGATAGTGTTTAAAACACATAGTAGGTAAGTGTAAATGTCAAGCCACATGGGCATAATTTGATAGAATTTAAAACACATAATAGTTAAGTATAATATTTCCAACCACATGATTGTAATTTGATAATGTTTAAACCATACGATAGTAATTTATATTTTATCCTAAAATTAATGTAAGGAAGTTCAGATCTGCATAAGTTACCAAGAATAGTTTTGTTACATAAATTTCACTTATTAAAAAACTCAGTTGTCGCACTCAGCTTATCTATCATATCCCATCTGCCCATGCTAATCAAGAAGCATTGACATGGTGGTTGGAAAGTGAAAAGATGCGCAATTTTGCATAAAATGATACTAAATATAAAAAACAAACTACTTTTGAAAAGGCAGAAGAAAAACATACTGCTCATAGTACAGTGCCATCAAGATGCATATAATAACACAAATGTGGTAAGTTACCTCTTTAACTCATTCTAGAAACTTGTGACTCATGACTTTGAACAAAACTGCATATTGAAGCGAAATTAATCCAAGTCACCTGGCTGGATCCTGTAATGGACAGAGCTATGTTCCGGACACACACACAATTTTGTAGATAGACACATGATCCACCACTTAAACAGCACTTCAAACTTATCATCTTTCATCCACGTTATTGAATCAGCCAGAACTTCACTTTTCTGTTCATATAATGCCATGCAATAGTGGATACAACAGTCACATAACCTATGTGAGCAACAGATTCAGAGCCCACACTGGAATTTCCTCGCATGTATCTCAAACATAGCAATGTCCATCTCATAGGAACTTTCAAATTCTTCTATGTCTAATGTCACTTTGAATTTTTATATGTATCCATGCTTGACTAGATACTGTTGAATTTTTACCCCTTTTTTCCCTCAGACTGCTTTTACTCCTTGACCTAGATAGCTCATATAAGGTTTGATGGCAATGGATTGTACAATTCGAAAAAAAAAAAGAAGAGAGAGAGAACATTCTCAAAGCAAACAAAACTAAGCACCAAACCTGCTTGACATACAAAGACTGATTCCTCAACACCAACAAAGAACTTCCTACTGCTTTCAGCAAATTATTTACAGCATGACCCTTTGCTCAAACTTAACATTTGTACCAAGCAATCTTCTGTTATCATATTTCTACTAAAGGATATGTGGAGAAAAAGGTTAGACCAAACTATGCAGAATAAATATTCAGCTTCAAGAGAATAGCCTCACTTGAGACAGGTTTCCTATTGAAAGATATGTAGGTTTTCACAACCAGGAAAATCTGGAACAATAATGCATACAAGTTCAATAAAACTAAAAAAATTAAAAGCAAGATGCCCACACAATCATTGAACTTGAGAGATTTGGTATTTTAGTTTTGATGCCATATTCTAGCTTGAGGCTCACACAGAGCAAAGATTCAAGGTATCACAAAACTGGAGAAGAAAGAAGATAAATGCATACTTCCATCTATCACAGCAGTGTCCTGTTTTAGTGGTTATTCTTTGGCAGACATCACTATGTATGTGGTAGGCATATCATAAACACCCTGGAAAGTTTCATTCCTACTACCAATATTCTACTGATTCCATGAACTCCCACATGGGCAAAGTATTTTAGGCCTTTCACACTGCGCATGTGAGCATATGGGTAAGAGTGACAGTAAGAAAGAGCATGGAACTATTTTATGTCATCATAAATCTCATTCCATCTGTATCAACCAATGCAACCAATATGAAGACTGCATTATATGGAGACTGAACTGATTGACACATTATGAACTTAATGAAGCAATCAAAATTATTAAATCAAATTTACTCCATGTTAATCAGTTAATGGTCCAATAACCAAGATGCTTGCAGTTTATGCCATTGGAGAAAGAAAAATTAAAACTTAAGCCTGACTAAAGATAAGACCCTAACCAGGCCCTTTTTTCCCTACAAAATAGGCATGTGCTGAAATTAGTTAATACACATAGAAGCTGTCATGCATCTTTTTGTTATGTCCAACAAAAATGGTACAAGCATAACTGTAAAAGAAGTATGTTATGGACAAAAGGAAAAAAAAAGAAAGAGGAAAGAAAGGACTTTAAATGAATTGGATAAAGCACAAAGATTGTGCACAAACTGATGGAATAGCTTTTTGTTGATTGTGAATATTTTTTGTGCTTAAACAGCATCAAGTGCCCTCAAAAACATAACTTTTTTGTGATGATCTTTATGTACTAAGGAGAGATAGTTTGTTAATCGTGTTACATGGTGAGGATGATAATTATTATCAGTAACATAAATAACATTTTAGACAGCCCCAAATAATTAAATTGACATGAGTTCAACAACAGAAATACGTATGAAAAAAAGAACTCATAAAAGTAAGTTAGAACCATTATACTTCATCATGCATGGTTTGAAAGGAGTTCCTCTTAATGAGACAAGATGCAGCCTTAATCTGTATGGCTTAAGCTCCGTGGATTTCCATTTCATATAAAAGAAGAAAATTCACAAAAAAGGTGATGCAACTAATACAGGAAACTTCATCTACTTTATCATCTGTGGTACTTAGAAGGACACCATTTGTACATAGGGGATGGTGACAATGCATATGGAGTGGAACTAGATAACTTTACACCCAAGGCCAAATTCAATGATGAAGGTTATGATTAAAAAAAAAAAAAAAAAAGGATATGACCTACCAGGCCTAAGGTGCTTATAAACAAAAAAATTATATGTTTTTGAGACTCTTTGCCTATGCATCAAGTCACCCAAATTAATAGTTTCGAAGAAACAACTTAATGTTTTGAATATGGGATGACTAGGTGCATAGGCAAGGGCTCTCCCAGACAGCCAAGGGATCTATAGCATAACCTAACTAGTCATTATCACAGTACAACCGCATCGAGATCATGATGAATTTCTGCAAGACAAGAAAACAAAGAGCCCAAAATCTTCAACCTATAGGTCCTTCAAGTTCCACCAAATTTGAATATAATATCTAAATCAAAATGATAATGGTATCGCAAAGTTCAAACTGTAAAGTTTTCATAATGAATTTGAAATTACTTTGCAATGGAATTGTTAAGTTGAAGTATATGAATATGCAATATCCACAAGTGATCCTTCAATCAAACATTCTAGATTGTTGTTACATTGATCGTGGGCTTAATGGAAAAACAAAAGGAGTTTATCACCAATTCCAACTTGAAAGGCCATTTTTTCATCATGAATACATTGGAGTTGATAGGAAAAATCTACAACACCACTTGAGATATCGGTGTTCTAAATTAAATTGTAAGTGAAGCATTCATGCTTACTCTTATTTTTTTCTGATAAACTATGAAAATCAGAATGTGCACTCATTATAAATTTAAATAGCTAGAGAACTACCACAACAAGGATTTGCTTCACATTCTTCTTATTGGACTCTCGTACCATCCAACTCAAAGAATGCCCTTCATATCAGTCAACTAATTTAAGTTTGCAGGCAAAAGTTAATCTCCCTTTGGCTTTTTTTGTATAAAAAAAACTGTGTTATAGTCCAGGGATAAAAAAGGGGGAAATTTATATTTGCTTTTAGTAAAAAAGCAGCACTAGAAACTTCATCTTCTTAAATGCCAGCTTCCATTGCCTGCCATTGGACATCAACAACGAGCAACTTCTTTGTCACCGATTTTTTATTTCCATATCCCTTCGCTTAAGGGAAGCAGCAATAACCACTTACCCCTGTTATGATCTAACACTTCTCTTGTTTTTACATGAGAAGAAGAAGGGAAAAAAGAATGATCTCAAAACCAATTGGTTCAGTCCAAATGGACTGAGATTCTCCCAATTCCAAAGAATAGTTTTTTCTGAGCCAATGGCAAACCCATTCTAAACCCTTCCTTCCCTGTTCGTTATCCCTTCGATCTCCCCTTCCCAATTAACCTCTTCCTTAGCCTCTCTCCAACACTATCAGCACGACCACCTCAACCCCACCCACTCTATCATATCTTCTTAACATCTCCAATACATACTGTTTCAATGTTTCTTTATCTACACCTTGCTATAACCCATTATCTTCATCCTCTTCTTCCTCGTCAGCATATCTCCTCAGCTTATTTCTGGGCAAAGGAAGTGCTCAAAAGGAAAAAAAAAAAAGAAAACTGGTACTGCAAGGTTGTTGTTCCTTTTCAGACTTGTGGTGCCATTGGCTTTAAGCCTAGACTCTTAGCCTCTTTGTCAAGGACTTTATCTTTGAAGTTAACCCCAATCTAATGTACTGAATTCGAATTCACTAATGCAAGGCACTTGAATAGACAAGGAGTAGGTCTTTAACTTCAGCAAACTGCTCTTCTAGTTATGATCACCCAATGATGTCACAAGAATTCCGGTTCTATGGATTTCTTATGGGCTTTGTTCTTCATCTATGTTTTGGGATGTGCTTGGGACTTCATAGATCTTGTATTTAGCTTCCTTCAACTTATTCATAGGTGAATTTGAGACTTTCAATGACTCATTTTTTATGCTTTTTAGTTTTCAAGCTCAAGTAAAATGGAGAATAGTGAAAAGAAGATGAGAAGGATGAATTGCGGGACCAAGGGCTTAAGATAAGGTGCTTCACCAATTTAGAAATCTCTTCTTGATTGAACCATGAAACTGATTTTTTTTTTGGCCCAATCTGAAAGCTGTACAAGTGTTGTTTTATGTAAGGAGGAAGTATTCCATCAAAAAAGAAAAAAAAAATGTGAGGAGGAAGTAGTCATCACAATCGCAACATATTGCAAGTTAAATGGCTTCCTTGCTTAGGAAGTCAATATGACAAAAAATTGATACTACTATTTTTGTTGAGCAATGCAGTAGTTGTTTGCATTAATGGTTACAATTGAGATTTGATAAGTATTGGGAGTGAAAGTAACTAGTGTGATAATCATTCGATCAAAAACAGGCTCAAGTGATTTACATAGTTAAAACACACTTGAATCAAAAACATACATATTACATTCATGTATGTCAATATTTGCATACACCATAAATGGTAGAGATATAATGTGTACTAGTGATAAGGGAAGAAGCAGTCTCTTGTATGAATGTGAAGACATTGGTGGTACAAGATAAGCACAAAGGAAAGAAAGGTGATAAGAGTCTAGTTTTCCTAAATAAAAGGGTGCGAGACCCATAAGCAAGTGCCCAAGAATGTTACCACTAATGAGGAAAGCAATAAAAAAAGTTAGATCCAATGTCCATTTAATAAGGTAGACCTAAATAAAATAGTTTTGGCCCAAAATTGTCAAAGGACAGTCATGAGTTTTTCTTATAAAATAAGATGCAGTTCAGCTATCAGATCCATGATCTAATGGTTTCAAGGTTCATTCACTAGTCAATATTATAGCGCTCAAAAACAGGACTCATGGGATGGGTTGGGATGGGATGGAAGAGAGGTAAGAAAGCTAGAGCCACCAACTCTCTGCCTCTCACATTCCCATTCTCCTTTTCTCTGATACCTAAGAATGCTCAAGGACAGGAAGCAATGGTGACAAAAGAAAGCTCAGGCCCATAACATCTATCCATGTCCATAACATCAAATCCAAACCAACTGTTCAACAAATTGAATATCACCACATCTTAATCTAAAGGGATACCTAAATAATCAGAAAATGATCAAGCTTTCTTATATCTATGTCTGTGCAAAAACTTACCACTGGTGACTAACTCTGAAAATAATAATTATGTCAAAATGATTAGCCTTTGTTATATCTCACATCTTCAAAAAATAATCAAATAAGGGGCAAAGTCACAAGGAAATAAGAACATATACAAGCTAAGGAACATTTAATGAATCAAAAGCAAAAATCTCCATAAGATGGCCCAGAAACTATGATGAGTAAGTGTGTGTAAGTGTGTGTGTGTGTGTGTGTGTGTGTGTGAGAGAGAGAGAGAGAGAGAGAGAGAGAGTCTATACCACAATTTGTCTTTAGCAACATCTTTCCAACTATCCGTACCCATCAATAGGAATTAGACGGGCATTCGTTCCACTTTCATTATCCCACTTCATCCCATTAACGAGCCCCACAGTTCGTCCTCAATATTCAGTCAGCTAGTAAACAGTTTGTTTCAAAAAACCAATTATGTATCCCAAATGCAGAGATCCTAATGCACATTACAGCCAAACAAGCCCTTTGATCATCAATCTCCTTTTCAATCATCAAAGACATGAAGTTAAGCATACTGATGCTCAATTAATTATAGGCCAACTAACTGCTTCCAAAAACATTCATTTTTGTTTAGCAACAACTAGACTGCACAATAGAGAAGCTAAAGTTCATAACTTTCTTAGTTGTTCCTCCACAATAATAGAAATGTTAGTTAATAACACTACTAATTCTATAGAAATCAAACACTAGAATACGAACCTAACCACATTTGACGACATTAAAGTCGAAGAGAAGTACCCAAAACCCCAAATTTCGACAAATTACAAGCGAAAGAAACCCCAAAAAAAGGGAGAAAAAAGCGACTGATCTACCTTCCGGAGGGCGATGGCGAGCTCGCCGCGGGTGAAGTTGGCGGCGGCGGCGGTGGTAAGGGGGATGCTGTTCCGGAACTGGTACAGGTGGACGTTCTTCTGGATGTACTCCGTGAACTGCACCCTGCCATCCACCATCCGATCCATCGATTGAGGAATCAAGGGACAAGATCAAGACAAAGATGTCAAGGGAGGAGGAAAGGGATGAGGACAGAGAGGAACGAACCGGTCGCCGCCCTCGCCGGAGGCGCCCAGGAGCTTGTGGGAGTCGAGGATCATGACTTTGTCCTCGTTGGATTTGTGGACCAGGATCGAGTGGACGGCGGATGTGTCCGCCGCGATCAAGGCGAAGCCGTCGCCGACGAGCCCGAACACGCACTCCATCGCCGCGAGCCGAGCAGTCTGTGTGGAGACTGATTCGTAGACAACAAGAAAAGAGGGCACGCAGCCTTCGACTCGGCTCGAGGAACCGCCGAAAGGGATCCAGCGTTCAGTGGATCAACCTAAAGAGACCTGAACCCTGGGCCTTCGTGGGCCTCATTGGTTTGCGATGGCCTTCGTGGGCTTCACTGGTTTGCCATGTCGATGTGGAAGCCCTCGTAGTTTTATCCAATGGCTGACATGTTTAATTGCGGAGAACTAAGAATATTCATCACCTTCATAATGATATCTCCATCCCTTGATGCACCACTACCACTGTACCTTTATCAATGCCACCCTTCTTTATCATCTTTCATCACCTCTACTATATTTCCACCACAATCGCCACCTGCCACTATACACCTCTACCATCTATCAATCACCATTATCACCGTGACCACTATTATTATACCACTACAACCCTTACTACCACACCTTCACAACTCATCACTAGCATCGACCACCACCATCATTCTTCTACTATCACTGCTATCCATCATCACCACTATATCTTCACCATCCTTCTCCACCATTATCACAATCATCATACTTTCATTAACTACTATTATATCTTTGCCACTCATTACCACTCATCCTTCACTATCCAGCATACTCGCCATTATATCTCTACCACCTACTACTACTACTATCATTCTTCTACCACCTATAATCAACCATCCTTCGAACTCCTTTTTTTTCATATTTTTAAATTGAAAAATAATTTTTATTTCTATAAATAATTTTTGATTTTCTTATGAAAAAGAAAAATTGAAAATGAAGAAAAAACAGAAAATAAAAGATAGATATTTCTACAACCAAACAAGCCTTAAGCTTTCCTACTCATTCAACCATGGTAACCAAAATAGCTTTCCATATCTACCCTTGATTTTGTTTGCTCTTGCATCCCTTTGGATCCATCCATCCTCTTCCCGTCCTCTTCACCCATGGCAATGCTAGCTCCCTTTCATCCCTCTCTTTCCCTCCCTTCCCACGTCTTCTTCTTCCTTACTCTTCCTCCTCTTGCCATCTTCTCTTCTCTCCCTCCCATCTTTACGAAAAGTTTTGGACCCAACTATATAACAAAGATCCAAAGAGAATACATTGAAATTAAAGGTGATAAAAACTTGAGCTGATCCATCTTAAAAAAATAGGATTAAAGTTTCTTTTTCTTTTTTACCAGAACTTGAAATGATCTAAAAATTTTTAGATTAGGTCATAGATAACCCATAATGACCCAAATTTTGTATTTATCAGAAAATGCATAATCTTTAGTTACTACTCAAAATTAGTTATTTAGGTATAAGGATAAGATATATTTTTAATACCATCTATTTTAAATTTTAAAATTTTATCTAAATGACACTATATAACTTTATGAATTATCAATTAAATTATTTACATAGTTAATATTTTAATATTTTATATTCTTTGATATGTAATATAATTGATTCTGATGAGTTCAATAAATGATGGATTTAGAATAGTATTTTTTCAAGTTAAGTGTTATTGAAGAATAAACATCAATAGCTTCAAATACTCTTAAGGAGGAGATAGAAGAGTAGAATTAGGCATGGCTTTACTCTTTTTTTATTTATGAGATTAAGCATATTTTCAGCATTTGCTTATTTATTTTGTAATCTTATTAATAATTTAACATTAATGTTTATTTAATTTTAAAAGTATATTTTAAATAAATATTACTTAATTATATTATTTTAATATTTTATAAGTTTATAACTATTATTTTTATTAATGTCTAATCATACTATAATTTTATATCTATCTACTCTAACATTTAGAGAACAAATGGGTAAAAGAGAAAAATGAAAGGATTAAATTGATCATTGATAAACTATTTAAAAAGAATAAGAAAAAAAGAAGTATGTATTGAATTTAAAAAAAAAAAAACTAAATCAATTCAAAATAACTCATAGGTTGACTCTAACTCAATCATTTAAGGTTAAGGTTTAGAATCGAATCGAGTTGGATTAGAGTTGACCCATACATTAGGATTCATGTCTCAAGAGGCGATGGAGATCGCTAGGTAGCTAGTGGGGTTCAGAATCGCAGAGCTAAGGGATACTTATGATCTCACCAACTAACGGTGTACCTTCTCATTCAACATGGGAGTGGTCATCTTAAAATAGCCTTCTCCTTTTACCACTATGCCCACCATAGTGGCCTTTAAGCTATAGTGAAGTGCCATAATGGCTTCCTATAAGAGAATTGGACAATACTTCATCATTCAACAAAAGGCTAAGATTATTAGTGAAAATAATGAGTAAAGTCGTTAAAAATAGGTGATATAAAACCACCAAGTCACTTTCTCATGTTGTAGTTGGGATATATTAGTTACGCATGGGCATATATGGAAATTGACTTTGGCATTAAGAAGAAAGTGGGTATTTAAAGTAAGAAGAAAGGGGCATCGAGGCTCAGAAAGGAAAACAAAGAGAGAGTTAAGGTTTTCTGTACAAAGGAATTTTCTTCCATTCTCTTATACAAGGAGTTTCACCAAAATCATTTGGAGCTTTCCTTGCATTATATTTCTCTTGAGTATTAAAGGATATAATGAGAGAGAGAGCATATTCTTGTAAAGGGAACAAGAAGAATTTGTTGGTGATTTTACAACAAGTTTATAAAAAGAAAGGGGTAACTTTCATCTTGTACTCTTCTATCATTTCGATAGTAAAATATTCATTTGTCGGCTTGTTTGTGTGGGTGAATCATGATTGTGTTGTTGTTGTGCTTGAAGTTAGTTTCGCAACTTTGATCTCTGATTTCACATAACATTTGAGTTTGTATTATTAGATTGTTAGTGCTATTTTGTGTAAAGTTTATTAACACTAGCAATTGTATTTGGAGAGTGGGCAAGCCCGTAACAATTGATATCAGAGCACCCAGGTTTTGCAAATCAAGTGTTTGTGAAGTTGCTTTAAAGGAGAAAGTGTAGTTAAATAAAGAAGTCTCAATTGGAGATGGAAAAGTTTGATAGCTGGAAGAATTTCGAGCTATGGAAAATAAAAATCAAAGATGTTCTAATGCAACGGGGACAACACAAAGCATTATTTGGTAAGGAAAAGTAGCCGAAAAAGATGACAGATGAAGAGTGGGAAGAGATGGATGAAAGAGCGATCTCTACAATCTCCTTATGCCTAGAGATCATTTTCAATGTGAATGGAGAGACTACGGCTGTGGGTTTGTGAAAAAAAGCTTGAGAGCCTATATCAAGGAAAGTCTCTTCTTAATCGAATCCTCTTGAAGTGGCGGTTGTATACATTAAGAATGAAGGAAAATAATTGTTGCCCAGCTAAGCAACCCAAGAGGGAGGGTGAATTGGGTTCCTTTTAAAATTTTAAATAATATGTGCAATATTTGCTAAGTTATGAGAGTGTGTGAGAGTGAAGTATCAAACTTAAAACACACAGCAATAACAGTGGAAGGCACACACAAACACAAGGATTTTATAGTGGTTCGGTGCTAACCCTTGCACCTACATCCACTCCCTAAGCACCCCTTGAGAATTTTCACCACTAATCGTTCTTCAACGATTACAACCTAGCTTACTCAGCTAGCTTCTTGTTTCCAGGTACAAGGGAGCCTTTACAACCATCAATTTAGGGTTTGGCACACCCCTCACAAGTTTCAACCAAGTTGAAACTCAACAAGATACAATAAGAAACAAGTTCAGAAAAAATAGCTCCTTAATGAGCAAATAAATACAATAAAGAGTACTTTACAGTTTTAAAGCCTTTTTTCCTTGAATGAGCTTCACTTCTTTGAATGCTGGAGTTAAGAGCACTTGATGAAGCTTCTGGAGTAGTTGGTGGGAGCTTTGAATGGGCTTCCAAGGATTTTTGAACTTCAGCAACAGTAGTTTTTGAAAACTGGAACAGGCTGAATTTTCTTTGGATTTGACTTGGTAAATCTCTCTTTTTCTTACTTGTAATCCTTAAAAAATCTACTTAACTTCTTGCTAATCCATCCCATTAACTTGTATTTATAGTTGGTTGAGGGATTGGACCATTGAAATGGCCGTTTCCGAACGTTGGAATGTCAAAACCAGCCGTTGGGCAAGTTCTCAGGGCGTTAGTCGGCTCCAGAGCCGACTAACCTGGGAATTTCTTCTTCCCAAGCAAGGTTAGTCAACTCTAGAGTTGACTAACACCATAGTAGTCAGCTCTAGAGCCAACTAACGTAGGTAAACCCACTGTTTTTCCATCAGAAGTCGGCTCTAGAGCCGACTAACTTGAGGAAAGTCTCTGTATGGCCATAGTAGTCGGCTCTAGAGCCGACTAACCCATGAATTTCTTCTATAAAAACTTCTGTGACACATTTTTGACTTGATAACTCATATGTGGGTCGGCTTAGGGCTTCATTCTTTCATTCCAAGTTTCAGTAGTTGCCGTGAGAGTTGACTAATGTCTCCAAAACTTGAAAAATTATTCCACGGACTTGTAAATCCATTGAATCAAGAAGGCTTGGTCTCACAACTTGAACTTTTTTCACTTGAGAACATTGCCAAACATCTGAGATTCACTTAATTTGACCTTGAATCCTTCTTCTCAGATCTTGGGATTCTCTCTCTTGAACCACACTGATTTTGAAGCTTGAAATCCATTTAGATATTCTTGGTGACTCCTGTGTACCTGTAAATCACATTGACTCACACCAAAATCATCAGTAACTTACTTAATTATTTTGTAATCATCAAAATCAATGCAGGGTCAACAATAATAAAATGCCCGAGCACTTGAATACATTCAACAACATCCTTAGTCAACTTGAGAGCAATTGGTGTTAAGGATGGATGAGGAGGATAAAGCGGTCACTTTGTTGTGTACATTGCCGGAGACTTATGACAACTTGGTGATGACCTTGAGTGATAGCAAGGCAGACAAGCTATGCTTGGATGATGTGGCCAATGCATTATTCACCGAAGAACTACGAAGAAAGGCTTCCTTGGAGAATTCTAAAAGGAGTGAGAATGAGGCTCTTGTGGCTAGAGGGCGGACCAAGGAGCGAAATGGTTCATCAAGTGGGAAGTTTAGAAGCAAATTCAAGGAGCGATCAAAGTCAAGAGACCGATATTTTAAAGATGCTTGTTGGATTTGTGGTAAAAAGGGGCACTTGAAGAAAGATTGTTGGTATGGGAAGGATAAACATACCAAAGGAGGCAACGACAATAATGATGACAAACATAGTACAAATTCAAAAAAATGAAGCTAATCAAGTTGAAGAATGTACCTCCAGGGTCATCTTAGATGAAGTGTTCATGGTTAATGTGAGTCCAATGTTCCATCAAAATTGGATTCTTGATAGCAGTGCTACACATCACATGTGTTTACACTGGTCTTGGTTTAGTACTTATGAGCCTTGTGATGGTGTAATCAACATGGGAAACAATTCAACAAGCAAGTTGTAGGGAATTGGCACAGTGAAAGTGGAGATGTTTGATGGTGCAATGAGAACACTTAATATTGTACGGCATGTACTGGATTTGAGAAAAAACTTGGTTTCTCTCACTTGGATAAATGTGGCTATAAATACCGAAGAGAAGGTGGAGTGCTCTCAATATCTCAGGGTTGCATGATTGTTATGAAAGGTGTCATGGTAAACAATCTATACAAGTTGCTTGGTACTATGATGGTTGATGATGCAAATATAATGAAGGAAAATGATGAGTTACTGGCTCGGTTATAGCATCGAAGTCTCGGGCACATGAGTGAAAAAGGCATGGAGATGTTAATGAAGTGCAATCTCATTCCAAAGATGAACATTGGTGAGAAGGAATTTTGTGAGCATTGTATCTATGGCAAGCAATGTAGAAGAAGCTTCAAAGTAGGTAGCCATACAAGCAAAGGTATTATTGATTACATTCATTTGGATTTGTGGGGTCCTTATTGCACTCCCTCTTACAGGGTGCTTCTTACTTTATTTCTTTCATTGATAATTTTTCAAGAAAAGTATGGGTGTCATTCTTAAAGTCAAAAGATAAGGCGTTAAAAGCATTCAAATATTTCAAAACTGAGATGGAGAAACAAACCAAAAAGCGCACAAAGTTCTTCGAACAGATAATGGGTTGGAATATAAGAAGAATGAGTTCCGAAAGCTATTTAAGGAGGAAGGGATTATTATGCATAACATCGTTGTTCACACGCCTCAACAAAATAGTGTGGTGGAGCGCATGAATAGAACTTTGTTAAAGCATGCTAGGTGTATGCTAAGCAATGCAGGCCTATGCAAGGAGCTATGGACGAAGGCCATTAACACAGCATGTTATTTGATGAACCGTTCTCCTTTAGTAGTATTGAATGGTAAAACTCTATAGGAGATATGGCATGATGCTCCAAATGATTATTCTGATTTGAAGATATTTGGATGTGGTGCTTATGCCTTGATTCCTAGTTGCCAATGAAGCAAGATTGATCGCAAATCCAAGAAGTGTGTGTTTATTGGCTATGGAAGGAATGTTAAGGGGTATTGATTATGAGACCCGAAAGCTTCCAAAATCATTATTAGTTAAGATGTTCATTTTGATGAATCTAGAATGCTTGCCAAGAATGTTGATGCTAAAGAAAAGAAGACTTAGGTTGAGGTGGAGCATATTGTATTGCAACCGGAGAATTCCACATGGAGAGGGAATGTTCCCAATGGGTATATCACTAATGAAGATGATGAAGATGCCAGAAATGATAATAATGTTAATGAAGTTACACTACAACCACCAGCACTACAAAATGGGCATCTAAGGAGAACTCAGTTGCCGGCATGTCTTAAGGATTGTGTAGATCCCACCACCATGGAGACCTTGATCACAGAAGGAGAACCTATAACTTTCCAAGAGGCAATGGAAAGTGATGACTCATTCACATGGAGATAAGCTATGGATGAGGAGATGAATGCTCTTCATAAGAACCAAACTTGGGATTTGGTAGAGTTACCACAAAAATGAAAAGTGATTGAATGCAAATGGGTTTACAAACTCAAGAAAGAGGCTGATGGTAAGGTTGAATGCTATCGGGCAAGATTGGTCGCTAAGGGCTTCTCACAAAAGGAAGGTATTGACTTTTCTTGAACTTTTGTACCGGTTGTGAAGTTAGTTTCTATCCGCTTTGTCTTGGCTCTTGTTGCTAAATTTGACTTAGAACTTGAGCAAATAGATGTGAAGACAACATTCTTGTATGGTGATCTTGAAGAAGAAGTGTACATGAAACAACCTCAAGGGTTTGTTGAGAATGGTAAGGAAAATCATGTGTGTAGACTCAAGAAGTTATTGTATGGCCTTAAGCAAGCCTCAAGGCAATGATACAAGAAGTTTAATGCTTTCATGATGAGCATTGGGTATCAAAGAAGCAAGTATGATTATTGTGTTTACATGAAGTTTTTTTAAGATGGCACTTTCTTGATGTTGGTCCTATATGTGGACGATATGCTTTTGGTGGGTAAAGACAAGGCTAAGATTAATGAGCTCAAAAAGCAATTAAGCAAATTTTTGAGATGAAGGATCTTGGTGCGGCAAATTATATTCTTGGGATAGAGATCCAAAGAGATCAAAGGAGAGGTACTTTGTCACTTTTACAAAAGCATTTTGTCAAATGGGTGTTAGACAAGTTTAGCATGAACAAGTGTAAGCCGATAAAGACACCATTAGGAGCTCACTTCAAACAATCTTCTGAACATTGTCCATAAACAGAGGATGAGATAGGAAAATGGATAGCGTTCCATATGCTAGTCTTGTTGGGAGTTTGATGTTTGCAATGGTGTGCACGAGGCTTAATATTGCCTATGCGATTGGGGTACTTAGCCAGTATATGGCTAACCCGGGAGGACAACATTGGAAAGCCACCAAGTGGGTGCTTCATTACCTAAGAAGCACTAGTGATTATGCTATCACCTATAGCAAGTCTCCAGATGATTCTATCATTAGATATGTGGATGCTAATTATGCAGGTGACTTGGATAAGTTGAAGTCAACTCCAGAGTATGTGTTTCGATTTGGGAATAGTCTTGTTAGTTGGATGTCAAAGCTTTAATCAACGGTTGTATTATCCACAACGGAGGCTGAGTATATGACATTGACCGAAGCATGCAAAGAAGTGGTTTGGCTTCAAGGCTTGATGGGTGAGGTCGGTATGGATCCTAAACCCATGGAGTTATTTTGTGACAACATGAATGCTATTTGCTTGGCTAAAAATCCAGTTTATCACAAGAGAACAAAGCATGTTCGAGTTCATTACCATTTCATCCGAGAGATGGTTGAAGATGGTGAAGTGATTGTGAGCAAGGTTAGAACCAAGGAGAATTGGCGGACATGTTGACAAAGGTAGTGACTTTAGGGAAGTTATAGTGGAGCTTAACTTCTCTAGGCATCAATTCAAGGTGAGGTGATGAAGTTGGCATTGGCAAGCGGTGATTTTCTATCAAGGTGGAGATTGTTAAAAATAGGTGATATAAAATCACCAAGTTACTTTCTCATGCTGTAGTTGGGATATAATTATTTACACATGGGCATATGTGGAAATTGACTTTGGCATTAAGAAAGAGAGAGTTAAGGTTTTCTTTACAAAGGGATTTTCTTCTATTCTATTGTACAAGGGGTATCTTTGAGTTGTATTTTTCTTGGGTATTAAAGGATATAGTGAGAGAGAGCATATTCTTGTAAAGGAAAGAAGAAGAATTTGTTGGTGGTTTTACAATAAGTTTGTAAAGAGAAAGGGGTAACTCTCATATTGTACTCTTTCATCATCTTGATAGTAAAATATTCATTTACTGGCTTGCTCGTGTAGATGAATTATGATTGTGTTGTTATTGTGCTTAAAGTTAGTTTTGCAACTTTGATCTTCGATTTCACATAATATTTGAGTTTGTATTATTAGATTGTTAATACTATTTTGTGTGAAGCTTATTGACATTAGCAATTATATTTGAAGAGTGGGCAAGCCCGTAACAACAGCACTGATACTCACATGACCAAGGTTAACAACGAAAATATCTAAGTTGAGATCGCAGAGTTATGGGTAGTCATAGGCATGAATAACAGAGATTTTGATTGCTCAAAAGCCTGACACCTGATCTTAAAATTTCTTTGATGGCCCAGCTAAAAACCAGCCGCTAGACTTAGCTTTGGTCAGTGCTTGAAACTGTTTTTTAATTGCCTTTACAATCTCTCCCTTGTTCTGATGCCCAAAAAGTATATCTAGGCAATCCTTTGTGGTCTAAACATAGAACCAATTATATAAGTCTTCTATAATCCAATAAAATAACTGAAATGTTAATTAGATATCGATGGAAGAAGAACATACATTGAAGGCAGCGTGCTGAAGCTCCTATAAAAGTTCTTTGGAGCCCTACCCCCTGCGCCAAAGAATACCTGTACGACAGAGATCGTTAAGTAATCAATCCATTTTTCTCTAAGAAAATGAAAACTTTGGCAATACCGATAAAGATGTGATCTAGCTATGAACCTTGAAGAGACCAGGAGAGGAAATAAGTCGGAGGAACTTAATAATGTGGAGCTTTTTGTCATTGTTGTTGATTACATGTGCCTGAGATCAAGGGTCAACTGATTGTAGATAAAAAAATAGAGGAAATAATGGTGGCAAAGCAACTAAAAACAAATTTTTATTAAAACAAAACTCTTGTACGAGATAGAACACTTGCTCACCAAGACCATTTTACACTCACTCACACATGAGACTCCCACTTCATGCACACACTGATACTCTCACAATACATGCTGCACAATGCTAGGCTTCTCTTTACTTGCACATTCATATATGCTTGCTCTACTAACTTAACTTTCAAAAGATACAATGGTCCTATTTATAATAGCTCTAAGGTAATTAAGAATTCCTTTTTAATTTATATATCCAGCTGGCAACCATGGCTCTAGAATGGCGATACAGCATCAAAAGCAAGATAAGATCCTTCTAGAGTAAGAGATGGCGATGGAGATCGAGAGAACAATCTAGTGAAAGGCTTCTAAAAAGAGAAAATTCCAAAGAGAGAGAGTTGGTGGTGACTCTGTCAACACTCCCTCTCAATACTCAATACTATCTCTTAAATCTTTTCTCGAAGTCATTTCACACTATCTTTGAAACTTCACAAACTTTGTGCCATTAAATCCTTTGTTGAATATATCCACCATCGTCTATGTTGAAAAATTTCATCTTGATTTCTCCTTGCAATACTTTTTTTTGTTGTATGGAATAATAGCGTACCTGTTAAAATTTAATTCCTTATTGTTATCATTATTATACGATAAGTATTTTATTAATAAGTCTGGTAGTTTGTTGAGTTTAAAAATCAAATGTGGTTAGTTGTGAGTGGGTAACGTATTGTTGGATAGATAAGTATGATTTCAAAATGAAAAATATAAATTTTGGATGTTTCACTTCTTTCCTCTTTCTTCCTGAGAAAAAATTCTAGCTGAAACTACAGCCATCAAACTGGTATCAGAGCATCGCCGATGATCCTCCGTCGAGTCTCCATCGCTCAAATCTCTTCCTTCTCATAGCAACGCGGTGCTTCCCTTCCGTGTTTCACCGGAACATCGAAACGAATCAAAAAAAAAAAAAAACGAACGTAACGCAGGCGGTATCTAAGAAGAAGATACTACTTCCGTGCATGCGTAGGTGACGAACCTGGTTTTCAGATATCGATCTTAAAAAAAAAAAAAATTCAGAGAAAGATACATCCAAACAGTTTTCCCACGCTCTCAAGGTGTTCGACAAAAGGCTTGAGTGAAGATACCTCCAAGCAGTCTCAAGTTTTGGAGATGACGAGTTCAAGCAATCAATCTGTAAGTGCTCAATAATCACAAGTTCCCATTTTTGATGGAGAAAACTATGATTTCTGGTTTGTGAAGATGAAAACAATTTTTTTATCATATGATCTTTGAGAGTATGTGGAAGATGGGTATGATGAACAGGATGATATAGTTGCTTTGAGTAATGCCCAAAAATAACAATTGAAGGATCAAAGGAAGAAAAATGCAAAGGCTCTAGCTTTGATTCAACAAGGAGTTGCCGATAAAATTTTTTCAAGAATTATTAATGCAACAAGATCAAAAGAGGCTTGGGATATTCTTCAAAAGAAGTATAGAGGCACTTTCAAGGTAAAAACAGTAAAGCTTCAAACTTTGCGAAGAGATTTTAAAAATTTAAAGATAAAAGAAATGGAGTTGTTGAAGGATTATTTCACTAGAGTCATGGAGGTTGTGAATCAAATGAAGATATATGGGGATACTATTTCTGATCAAAGAATTATTGAAAAAATTCTTATCAGCTTGCATGAAAAATATGACCCCATTATTGCTGTTATTGAAGAAACTAAAGATCTTGAATCTTTGAGTGTTGAAGAGTTGATGTGATCAATTAAAACATTTGAGCAAAGGTTGAATAGGCGTTCTGAAAAATCAATTGAGGGTGCTTTTCAATCCAAGCTCATGATAAAGACTCTAAAGGAGAATCTTCAAAAGGTGGAAGATATACAAGAGAAAGAGGTAGAAGCAACTCAAGAGGAAGAGGAAGAAGCAACTTTAGAAGACAAATTAATGAGGAGTTCACTCAACAAAAATATAGAATTTGTCAAAGAAGTAGCCATGTAGAGAAAGATTGTTGGTTTCGAGGAAAGCCTCAATGTCACAATTGCAAAAAGTTTGGTCATGTCCAAAAAGATTGTTACTTGAAAAAAAATTAGCAAGCAAATTTCATTGAAGAAAAAGAAGGTGAAGCCAATCTGTTCTATGCTTGTCAAGCAGCTATGGACCGAAAGCATAATGTTTGGTTTCTTGATAGTGGGTGTAGCAATCATATGACCAGTAATGAAAGAATTTTTATGGAGATTGATTCAACTACCAATTCTCAAGTAAGGATGGGTAATGGTGCCTTAGTTCAAGCAAAAGAAAAAGGTATAATTGCCATAGAAACAAAGAAGGGAATAAGATATATCCGCGATGTGCTGCTAGTTCCAGAATTGGAGCAAAACTTGTTAAGTGTTGGACAACTTGTAGATCATGGATACTAAGTTCACTTTGAAGAAGACTCTTGCAAAATTTTTGATAAAAGAAATTAAGTTGTAGCAAAGATCAAGATGAAGAAAAATAGAAGTTTTCCTCTAACTTTCTCTTACAAGAATGATGTAGCTTTGAAGATGGATATAGTTGGTGACTCATGGTTATGGCATAGAAGACTTGGGCATTTGAATTTTCAAAGCTTGAAGAATCTTCAGTAGAAGAATATGGTGTATGGGCTGCCATCTATACAAGAATTAAAAGAAGTTTGTGAAGGTTGTGCACTTGGGAAGCAACACCGAGAAGCATTTCCAATAGAGAAGGCATGGAGAGCTAGAGCATCATTGGAGCTTGTTCACACAGATGTATGTGGTCTTATGTCAACACCATCTCATGGAGGTAACAAATACTTCCTAACCTTTATTGATGACTTCTCTATAATGACATGGGTATATTTTATGAGACAAAAATCAGATGTGTTCAGTATCTTTAAAAAATTTCAGAATTTTGTTGAGAGGCAAAGTGGACATTTGATTAAAGTGTTAAGAAGTGATAGAGGTAGTGAGTATAACTCGAATGAATTTGATAATTTTTGTGAAGATATTGGCTTGAATAGACAACTAATGGTTGGATACACTCCACAACAAAATGGAGTGGCTGAAAGAAAGAATAGAACCATTATGGAGATGTCAAAAGCAATGCTTCATGAGAAGGGATTGCCTTTGTCTTTTTGAGGTGAAGCAGTTTCTACTGTAGTTTATTTGTTGAATAGATGCCCAACAAAAGCAGTAATTAATCAAACTCCAATTGAAGCTTGAAGTGGAAAGAAGCCATCAGTGAATCACTTAAAGGTTTTTGGATGTATTTGTTTTGCTCATGTTTCAAAGAATGTTAGAAACAAGCTTGATGAGACTAGTGAGAAATGCATTTTTGTGGGTTATAGCTCAAAATCAAAGGGCTATAGACTCTTTAGCTTGAAGAAAAATAAGTTGATTATTAGTAGAGATGTTATTTTTAATGAGAAGGGTACATAGGATTGGAAAGAGAAGAAAGTCCAAGGTCAGGCCATTATTCTCAATGAAATACCAGAAATTCAAGAATATGAAGATAATGTTCATGAAGATGCACCACAAATGTCTCCACAAATATGTTCAAGTTCATCATTAAGCTCTAGTTATTCATCATCAAGTACACCTCCAAGGAAAATGAAAAGTCTTAGTGATGTGTATGCTAGCTGCAATTTTTGTGTTGTTGAGCCAGAAAGTTTTGAAGAAGCAATTAAAGAAGAGACTTGGAAGAAAGCTCTGGAAGAAGAAATTAATGTGATTGAGAAGAACAAAACTTTGGAGTTAGTTGAAAGATCAAAAGACAAAGAAGTGATTGGTGTCAAGTGGATCTACAAGATGAAATTCAATTTGGATGGTACTATCCAAAAGAACAAAGCAAGGCTTGTAGCTAAAGGGTATTCTCAACAACCAGGAATTGACTATGAAGAGACATTTGCTCTAGTGGCTCGGCATGATACAATTAGAGTTCTTATTGCCTTGGCAGCTAAATATGGCTGGTTATTGCATCAACTTGATGTAAAATCAGCGTTCTTGAATGGTACTCTGAAAGAGGAGGTTTATGTAGAGCAACCTCAAGGCTTTATAGCAAATGGAGAAGAAGAAAAAGTCTATAAGCTAAAAAAGGCTTTGTATAGCCTCAAACAAGCACCCCGAACTTGGTATAGTGAGATTGATGCCTACTTCAATAATAAAGGTTTTCAAAGAAGCAAGAATGAGCCAACATTATATATTAAGAAGCAAGGTATATCTGACATTCTTATTATTTCTCTCTATGTTGATGATATGGTGATTACTGATAATGATGAAAGAATGATTGCTAACTTTAAAATGAAGATGAAGCAAAAATATGAAATGAGTGATTTGGGTTTATTACATCAATTCTTGGGCATTGAAATTTATCAAGAAGAAGGAGTATTTATTTGCCAAAAGAAGTATGCAAAAACTCTTCTTGAAAAATTTTGAATGGTGAATTGTAAATCAGTTTGTACTCCATTGGTTGTGAATGAAAAGCTAAGCAAAGAAGATGGAAGCAAAGAAGTGAATGCATCACTCTATAGAAGCTTGATTGGAAGTTTATTATATTTGACAACTACTAGACCTGATATTATGTATGCAGCAAGTTTGTTGTCCAAGTTTATGCACAAACAACTCAAATTCATTTTGGGGCTGCTAAGAGAGTGTTGAGATACATTCAAAGTACTATTGATTTTGGTATTTGGTATGAGAAGAATGTTGATGCAAAATTATTGAGATTTTGTGACAGTGATTGGGCTGGATGTATTGATGATATGAGAAGCACTTCAGGATATATTTTTTCTCTTGGTTCAGGAGCAGTTGCTTGGGCTTCTAAGAAACAACAAACAGTGGCACAATCATCAGCCGAGGCTGAATATGTTTCAGCATCATTGGCAGCTTCACAAGCAATATGGTTAAGGCGTATTTTAAAGGATATTGGTGAGAAGCAAGAAGAAGCTACTCCAATCTTGTGTGACAACAAATCAGCAATTGCTATGACTAAGAATCCAGTCTACCATAGACGTACAAGACACATTGCCATCAAGCATCACTTTATTAGAGATGCAGTGGAGAAGAAGAAGATTCAAATCAAATATTGCAGCTCCAATGATCAAGTTGCAGACATTTTTACTAAAGCACTTTCAAGAGACAAGTTTCAGTACTTTAGAGAATTATTGAATATCACAATAAGGAATTAAGGGGGAGTGTTAAAATTTAATTCCTTATTGTTATCGTTATTATACGATAAGTATTTTATTAATAAGTCTGGTAGTTTGTTGAGTTTAAAAATCAAATATGGTTAGTTATGAGTGGGTAACATATTGTTGGATAGATAAGTATGATTTCAAAATGAAAAATATAAATTTTGGATGTTTCACTTCTTTCGTCTTTCTTCCTGAGAAAAAATTCTAGCTGAAACTACAACCATCAAACTCATGCTTTATTCTTGCATAGAGTACTAGGTTTTCTATTAATTAGTGTTGAACCTAAGGTTTTAATATTATATATTTTGTTGATAATAAAAATATTGATTAAAGGACTAATGCAATGCTTAAGTTTGTGATGATAAAATAGGTACTATAATTAGAATAAATTAAAATATGAGCAAAAGATCATTCAGCATATATTTGAACTCAAATTAAATGAAAGAAATCCAACTCGGAGAAGAATAATGGAAGATCATCTACCAACCAATGCTAGAATGTCCAAAAGAATTGTTTCATTCATAATTTTATTTTCCTAATGAATGCATTCTAAAAATTTTAAGAGAATAAGTACATAAGGCTCAAAAGCCTTAAACATGAATTAAATTAGGTTTTGAATCAATAATTAAAGTAAAATTATAATAAAAATCCAAAGCTAGGTATGTATGATTGACCGAACCACAAAACGGTCAACCGGACTAAACCGTTCCAAATAAAACCCTCAAAATTAGGTTTCTATCTGGCCTAGCGATTGACCACTACTAAATAGAGGGTCAACTGGCCTAGGCTAGCGGTCGATTGTTAAGGCTTTGACAACCTAATGGTCATATTTTTATTTGATCGTTAGAGTTACTCTTGAATCCCAATGGCCATATTTTTTCACCCCTATAAAATAGAGACTCGTGGGTTAGTTTAAACATGAAAAAATAAGTTAAAAATTATCAAAAAATCTTTGTGAAAAAGGTTATAAGCCTAGTATGCATATTCATTACTTTTCCAAGGTTAGTGCTACAATTGAAAATCTGCATTCCTTATGAGAGTATTATTTCTTCCTTCTCTTATTGAGAAGTTTGAAGGTTCCTCCTAAGCCCATGAAAATGAAAGAGTGGGTTTACCCTTAGTCCAAAAAGAGATTGTAAAGATTCCTCCTAAACCTGGTAAAAGGAGTGTGTGAGGGTTTGATCCTCACCTAATAAAGATGATTGGTATAGTAAAAATCCCAAGGAGTCTTGGATAGTGGATATAAGCAAGGATAATGAACTACTATAAAAATCTTGGTACCTCATTTATTTATTTGCTCTTTTACATTCTTACAATTAGTTTCAAATGCTCTTATATTGAATATCTTACAACTAGTATTTGCCTCTTGTGTTTAAATTTTAAATTGTTATACTTGTGCTTTGTTTTTAATTGTTCACTTATTTTTAAGTATTTAGTTTTTGAGTTTAATCTGTTCTTGATCAACCCAATTCACCCCTCCTCTTGGGTTACTTTGAGTCTAACAATTAGATTACTAACTGATTATCACAATGTAGTGTCACTAAGTAATCAGTTGGTTGATGAAGATCTTCCATAAGTTTCATTATCCATGTACACTCTTGAGCTCTGATAGCTACTGCTCTATGCTCTACCTTCATTATTGATAGCGATACTATCAATTGTCTCTTGCTGCATTAAGAGATTGCTCCAGAACTTAGACTGAACACGTAACCAGTGGTCAATCATCTTGTGCAATGGTCACCAGCATCGTCGGCATCATAATGCCCTACCAACTCACAAGCTTTTCCTTTCTTGTATAGAAGACTATAGTCAATTGTTCCTTTGCCATATCTTAGAATTTGTTATACTGCTTCCAAATGAGTCTTCTCTAGTTTCTACATGAATCAGCTAACCACACTAACTACAAATGATATGCTAGATGTGTTAAGGTGAGATATATCAGACTACCCACTAATTGCCTATACATATATTGCTGCATCTTCCAAATCCTCACCTTTGATTGAGCAAACTCTTGTATTAACTTTCATTAGAGTTCAGATAGGCTTGCACTCAAGCATCCTAAAGTTCTATAGAAGATCGGTAGCATACTTTTATTCGAACAAGAATAATCCATTTTTAATACGCACTTGACCTCAAGACCAAGGAAGTGTGATGCAGAATATGGATGAGACACAAATGCAATGAAATAATATTATATATATATATATATATATTATGAGATGGCTAATTACCCAGAAAGATCAAAAACTAGTTAAGCTATACTATGCAAGACAGACGGAAGCATACACTGGAACTAGAATTATTAGAATATTAACGAAACCAGGAAAGTGAAGGTTAAGAAACCCTCGGTCAGGACATGCTCTCAACATTCACTAAATCAGAGAGAGTATTAGAGAAAGGATTTCATATACCAACAGTGATCACTCGAAGATTGAAACAGGAAGATCGCTCTGACAGATTGAAAGTCCTAAATGAAGAAGCTGTCTACCGGAGAGGATCTTCGAAATATGGTTCAGGGGCAAAGACGACTTCCTCTTCAGCTTGTGAATCCCTGAGAAAACAGCAAGAGGAGATGGGGGTCTATGGTTAGCGGCAGGGTTGTTTTAGGGTTTTTAGAGGAAGGCTGGCTAGGGTTTGGGTTTGAGGGAGGTTAGAAAAGATGAAAGGAAACACTAAGGGCTTCACACCCACTCCTTCCCGGAGTACCAGAGCCTTCACAGCAATGGAAAAGAACTTCAGAATTTTCTCATTAATGGTTTTTTTATTTACAAGAGAAAGGTCTTTTTATAACCCTTTCATGTCAATACAAGTTAAATCATTCATTTTAAGTACATAATTGACATGGATTGTAATGTATAGCATGTGATTCTTCTTGAGGAGGTAGGGATCTCTGCATGCTTTATCTAGGACGGCCAAAAAGAGAGAGTGGTTGTAATTTTCAAGCTTGTAGAGGAGAGGGACCACTTGAGAAAGGGAAAGAGTGGGGAGGCAGGGATCTCTGCATGCTTTATCTGGGACGGCCAAAAAGAGAGAGTGGCTGTAATTTTCAAGCTTATAGAGGAGGGGGATCACTTGAGAAAGGGAAAGAGTGGGTGCCCCTTGATTTCTCCTGCCATCTTTGACTGGACGGCAACCTTCTTCCATCTGGGGCACATGAAGATCTTTCAATTAGAGAGGGGCAGCCAATTTCTTCCATAGATGCTTGCTAGGGGATCGCATGATAAATGTGAAAGTCAATGGGTGCCCAAAAGCTTCCATATAAGGATGGGCGGCCTGAAGAAAAGAGGAAGGAGGGTGTTGGCGCCTAGATTCCTTCCTAAATTGATGTGGGCCGGCTCCTTGCTTTGCTCTGGTGATGCCATGTGTTCTGGAGTGGTCCAAGACATGGGTCATTGCATGGTTGATGGGTTTTCTCTTGGGTCTTCAAGGTGGACCTTCTTTTGATTTATTACAGGACTCAATGAAAGAAAATAACACTTGGCACTTGATGGGATTGTTTTCCACCTGAAAATATTTTGAAGGAAAGATCAAGGTAGAAAAATAGAGAGGGAGAGTTTTCTTTTCACAAAAAATAGATTTAGGGTTCATCCACACAACTCTTAAATTTTTGGTTATACAATATTTTAAATATAATGCCCCTCTTACATGTGAGGCTACCATACCCTGCATAAGTTTATACATCAAAACATAAAACCACCATAATAACATAAGTTTAACTATATATAAGCCCAACATATAATAAACCAGAACTAAAACATAGCACTTAGAAATTAACAAGAACAAACATTACATTTTAACACTCCCCTTTAATGGTTGTTCTTGGATGCCCATGAGATCTCTAAAGTGAATGAATTTCTCCTTGGGTAGTGCCTTGGTGAAGATATCCGCAACTTGGTCTTGAGTCCTCACATACATCACTTGAACTTCTTTTCCTTCTACCACATTTCTTATGAAATGATATTTGATTTTGATGTGTTTGGTACGGCTATGATAGATAGGATTCTTTGTCATAGAAATAGTAGACTTGTTGTCACATAGTAGTATAGTAGCTTCTTCTTGCTTCTCACCCAAATCTTCAAGAATTCTTCTCAACCAAATTATTTGTTATGCTGCCAAGGTAGTTGAAACATATTCAGCTTTCGAAGATGATAATGCCACAGTATCTTGCTTCTTGGATGCCCAAGATATGACACCAGATCCAAAAAAGAATACATAGCCTGATGTGCTCTTCATATCATCAATGCTTCCGGCCCAATCACTATCACAAAACCCAAATAACTTCACATTATCATTCTTGTTTCTTTCATATATGATCCCATAATCTTTAGTGCCTTTGATGTATCTCAAAACTCTTTTTGCTCGTCCAAAGTGAACCTTGCTTGGTCTTTGCATGAATCTAGAAAGTAAACTTGATGCAAACATTATGTCTGGCCTTGTAATTGTAAGATACAACAAGCTTCCAATAATGCTTCTATATAGTTGTGCATTGGCTTCACCACTTTTATCTTCTTTCATGAACTTCTCATTTACCACCAAAGGTGTTTCCACAACATTGCAATTTTTCATTTTGAACTTCTTGAGAATGCCTTCTACATACTTCTTTTGACAAATAAAGATGCCATCTTTTCTTTGAATGATTTCAATTCCCAAAAAATAATGGAGCAAACCCATATCATTCATTTCATATCTTTTCATCATACACTTTTGAAAGTCAAAATCATATTCTCATTGTTACCAGTAATAATTAAATCATCAACATAAAGAGAGACAATAAGAATATCATTACCTTGCTTCTTCACATAAAGTGTTGGTTCACTTAGACTTCTTAGAAAACCTTTCTCATTGAAGTAGGTATCAATTTGAGAGTACCACGCTTGGGGTGCTTGCTTCAACCCATACAATGCTTTTTTCAATTTGTATACCTTACTTTCTTAACCTTTGATGATGAAGCCTTGAGGTTGTTCAACATAAATTTCTTCTTCCAACACTCCATTTAAGAATGCCGACTTTACATCTAGTTGGTGTAGTTTCCAACTTTTATGTGCTGCCATAGAAATGAGAGTTCTAATTGTATCTTGTTGAGCAACCGGTGCAAAAGTTTCTTGATAATCAATCCCAGGTAGTTGGCAGTATCCTTTAGCTACCAATCTTGCTTTGTGTCTTTGAATGGACCCATCCGGATTGTGTTTTGTCTTGCAGATCCACTTCAAGCTAATGACTTCCTTATCAATTGGTTTTTCTATTAACTCCCAAGTTGTGTTCTTCTCAATCATATTAATTTCTTCTTGCATTGCCTTGTTCCACACTTCTTCATGCATAGCATTTTCATATGTTTTGGGCTCAATCATGCAAAAATTACAAGTGGCATAAATGTCACTTAGACTTTTTATTCTTATGGGAGTAGAACTTGGAGATAAACTTGAGCTTGAGGTGGGTGATGGACTTACATTTGGAGAAGTTTGTGGTGAACCTTCAACCTCATTTTCTTTATTTTGAGCATCATGAATTTCTTCATCAAGAGAAATAATATTTTCTTCAACTTTCTTTTCCTTCCAATCCCAAGCAACTTTCTCATTGAAAAGAACATCTCTTTTTATGATCACTTTATTTTTCTTCAAGCTAAAAAGTCTGTAACCTTTTGATTTAGAACTATATCCAACAAAATGCATTTTTCACTTACTTCATCAAGTTTGTGTCTCCTTTCCTTTGGAATATGTGCATAGCACACACATTCAAAGACTTTGAAATGTTTTACCGAAGGCTTTCTACTAGACCAAGCTTCAAATGGTGTCATATTTTGGAGAGCTTTTGTTGGACATCTATTCATCAAGTACACCGTCGTATACACCGCTTTTGCCCAAAAAGAATTTGGAAGGCCTTTGTCTTTGAGCATAGATCTGGCCATCTCAACAATAGTACAGTTCTTTCTTTCGGTAACTCCATTTTGTTCTGGTGTATAGCCAACGATCAATTGTCTTTGCACACCAACATCTTCACAAAACTTTTCAAATTCATTTGAGTTGTATTCACCTCCTCGATCACTTCTTAGCACCTTGATGTAGTGCTCACTTTGTCTTTCCACAAGATTTTTAAACTTCTTGAAGATAATGAATGCTTCGGATTTATGTCTCATAAAGTACACCCATGTCATCCTTGAATAATCATCAATAAAAATAATGAAGTAGATGTTACCGGCATGAGAAGGAGTTTTCATGGGTCCACATATGTCGGTGTGAATAAGCTCCAATGGTGCTTTGGCTTTCCATACATGCTCCTTTGGAAATGCCTCTCTATGTTGTTTTCCAAGTGCACATCCTTCACAAGGTTCTTCCTTATCATGTATTGCTGGTAGACCATACACCATATTCTTTTGATGTAAACTTCTCAAGCTTTAAAAATTTAAGTGCCCAAACCTTTTGTGCCATAGCTATGACTCATCATTCACTTCCATCTTCCATGCAACATTCTTTGCATAATAAAAAATAAGAGGAAAGCTTCTATTTTTCTCCATGTTGATATTTTCCATAAGTTGTTTTTTCACCCCTTTGTCATATATCTTGCAACCATTGTCTTCAAAATGCACCATGTGCCCATGCTCAATCAATTGTCCAACACTTAAGAGATTTTATCTCAAGTCTGGAACAAGTAAAACATCATGGAAGAACTTCCTCCCTTTCTTTGTATTGATTGCAATTGTGCCTTTGCCTTTTGCTTGGACTAGTACACCATTTTCCATCTTTACTTGTGAGATTAAAGAACTATCAATATCCACAAAGATGGATTTGTCATCGGTCATATGGTTGCTGCATCCACTATCAAGATACCATACATCATTCCTTTGCTCCTCCACAGTTTGACATGCATAAAATGTGCTTTGCTCACCTTCATTTTCTTCAGAGAAGTGTGCTTGCTGACTTGTTTGGTACCTACAATCTTTTTGAACATGGCCAAACTTTTTACAATTATAACATTAGGGTTTCCCCTTAAACCAACAATCTTTTTCAACATGAGAAGACCTTTTACATATATTACACCTTTGTTGAGCGCTCTCATCATTTTGTCTTCTTGGAAGGTTATTTCTTTGCCTTCCTCTACCTCTTCCTCTCATATTTCTTCCTCCTCCTCTAGTTTGGTTTCCACCTCTAAATGACTCTCTTTTAACTTGTGCATGTCTAGATGATTCTCTTTGAGAACTTTTGACAAACACTTTGAGTTTAGATTGAAAGGCACTTTCAATTGATGATTCTTTATGCCTAAATAACCTTTGTTCATGAGCCTCAAGAGATCCCGTCAACTCATGAATACTTGACATAGAAAGATCTTTAAATTCTTCAATAATTGTAACTATAGTATCAAATTTTGGAGGCAAACTAGCCAAAATTTTTTCACATATTCTTTGCTCGGTGATAGTTTCACCATAGCTTTTCATTTGATTAACAATCTCCATGATTTTGGAGAAGTAATCCTTTAATTTCTTATTTTCTTGCATTCTCAAATTATCTAACTCTCTTCTTAGAGTTTGAAGTTTGATACCTCTCACTTTGGTGTTTCCTTGAAATTCCTCTTGCAAGATGTCCCATGCCTCCTTTGATTTAGTGGCTCTAATGATTCTTGAAAAAATCTTGTCAGACACGGCTTGTTGGATGAAGAACAGAGCTTTGGCATCCTTCTTTTTATAGTCCTTCAATTACTCCTTTTGTTAGTTGGTTGGAGCAGATGGCTCTTCATACCTATTCTCCACTAAATCCCAAATTTCTTGTGAAATGAAAAGGGTCTTCATTTTGATGCTCCAATAATCATAATTTTCTCCATCAAAAGTAGGAATAGAAGGCTGATTGATGCTCATACCCATATTACTTAAGCTTGCCATGGAAATATTTTAGGATAATGCTATCGTGCTTGCTATGGACCAAATCAGCAGCTTTATTATTTTTTTTTTACTACATTTTTTTTTAAAAATAAATACCACAAGAGATTTAAAGGGTCAAAGCTCTACTATCATTTTTCCAATACAATTTCATTCAACTCTCACATGGCCTCTATGCTCCAAGTCCTTGTCAGGTGCATGCTCCCACAGCCATTGCTTTTTTATTTGTACCCTCTCTTGTCTTTTTCCAAGACCACTTTGAGAAGATCTAAAGCCCGAAACTCCTCTTTTCTCTGCTATCGGGAGGAAAACTGAGGTTGAATCTCTCTCAGAGTCTCAGATCCGAGCTCTTCCAAGATGTCGAAGCGAGGACGTGGATGAACAGCTGGGAATAAGTTTGTTGCTGGGTCTGTCGATGGCGACGATAATGAACTGCACCGACAATACAGGGGTGAAGAATCTTTACATCATCTCGGTGAAGAGGATAAAAGGACCGCTCAACCGGCTGCCCTCGGTCTGTGACGGGGATGAGGCAATGCACAACTTCTATTTCACGATCCAAAACTATAACCCTAGGCCACAAGAAGGCCACGAAACCCCAAGAATGGGTCAAGATCTAGTGAACTTGGTGACGGCCTTGGTACCCTTGGAAACGACGTGCTTGGCAAACTCGCCAGAGAGGATGATCGGCTACGCGCGGAAGGGGAGCACCGCGTCACTGGCCGACGGCGCTTGCTCCGGTCTTCTCCTCCTCCTCGTTGGCTTCCTCAGCCTCAAAGCCTTTGAGAAACGCCGCAACTCCTAACCAGGCTCTGATACCAATTTTTGATGGGATTGTTTTTCACCTGAAAATATTTTGAAGGAAAGATCAAGGTAGAAAAATAGAGAGGGAGAGTTTTCTCTCCATAAAAAATAGATTTAGGGTTCATCTACACAACTCTTAAAATTCTGGTTATACAATATTTTAAACATAATGCCCCTCTTATATGTGAGGCTACCACACCCTGCATAAGTTTATACATCAAAACATAAAACCACCATAATAACATAAGTTTAACTATATATAAGCCCAACGTATACTAAAGCAGAACTAAAATATAACACTTAGAAATTAACAAGAACAAACATTACATTTTAACAACACTTGACCAACTCCTGGATTCCAACAATGAACCAGGCTAACTAGCACAATTGGACTCGACAAGGACTCTAAGAATAAAGAAAAAGGATTCTCATAAATCAGAGATCCATAAGGAATCCTGAAACCTCTGTCTCAATCTGGTGCCTGCACCAATTCTTCCGGGCTGGGAGGAACTCGACCCCATCGAGTAAGGGTCAGTTTGACTTTGGTACTTCTCTAGGAGGTCTGGGTCTATGTGTTGCAGATCTTTCCGGGTAATCCATGAGTCCTCTGATTCTGGCCGACCTTGCCAACAACCAAATATCTTTAGTAACCTTTATTGCGGGTCGTGACAGCTTGGTCATCCAGAATCTGCTCAATCCTGCCTTTCGTCTCAGGCCAATTTGTGGGTGGACACTCAGGTGAGGGCTCACTCTCAAAGGAATGATCAGGTCCAAAAACTTGCTGGGTACCACTGCTGGGTCCCTATATTCTACTAAGTCTGAGGTAGTGAAAATAGAGCTAATGCCTAACCATGAAGGTAACTTTAACACACAGGCATTAGTTCTCACCTTCTTTAACATTCTAAAAGGACTAGCTCCACGAACATGTAACTTTCTAACATGACATAGTTTTTCCTTAACAAAATCCTTGACTCGATTCTGGGGATTAGCCAACTTATTATCAATATTCAAGTGAATGCTAATGTCATGATGCAGGTGCTGTGCAATTGACTCTGAAACTCGTGTATGGTTGGATAAGTTGAATGGGTAGGTGAACTCAGTAGAATGTGACAAAAGTCCTTATTACTAAGACTTGGATTGACACTTAACTAAAATGCGAACTTACTAAGGCATTCCTATGGAAAGAAATTTTATTGGACTCTTTGGACCTAAACCTAACAGACTACAGACTCTCTAGGTTTGACCCTGGGTTGGTGGATGGCATGGATTCTTAAGGGGTTCCATAGGGTCTTATAAAAGTATGTGGCAAATCGAACTGGGACTAGATCTAAGAGATGTAGGATATCCCTAAGTAGTGCAAGGTGACTAGATATTCTTTTTGTAAACATCTTATGAAATTCTCCTAAAATCTCCACTACTACCTCTTGGATGTGATCATGAATTTTTCTAGTCCAAATTGATGACCCCTTACTGATGTCTTGTTCTAAACCATCAGCAAAAATTACATAAATCTCTTGCTCTAAATCCTTCATGAATTCCACTATTTCTAGGGGTTGCTCTATAGGGCTTAGCTCTTGGACTTCAGCTTCCTCAAGTTGACCATTTTGCTCCTCCATAATCTCTTTAGCTACAAGCAATGGTTTATGTTCAACTAGGATGATATCAATTTCTTTAGACTCAACCCTTAGATCAGACTCAGTTCTATAGACTTCTCTTTCTATCTCTCCAATAGGTGTAGTTTCTTCTTCCTGTAACGTGTCACTGGGCTCAAGCTCTTCGTCCTTAAAGCCTTCAATGGGTTCTACCTCATCCTCTTCATATTCATCAACTAAACTTGCATCAGCCTCATATACCTCCTCGATACAACCTATAAGGGGTTCTTGATCTCTCTCCTCATCACAGTCAATAGTTCAGGGTTTTCTAGATTGTCAATTTAAGTAGGATCCTAAACAACTATGCCTAGGCTGGCCATGTCTAACTTTTCCTTCCTATGTTTAACTATGATGGTAGGAATGGGTTGGGCAAACTGATAGATAGGAATGAGTCGGATAGTAGGAGTGGATGGGGCAAGTGGGGGAATAGGAGTGGGTTGACTTATGGGAATAAACGGGGTGGTAGGGAAAGGTGGACTCTGGTGAACATATGGGGCAATAGGGATGGACTGGCTAAATGAGCCTAGATTAGGACTTGACTTATTTTCAGGGATATTAGTCCTATTAAGTGTGGCCTGATGGGTGATGGGCTCCTTATATCTATAGGACATGGGTAGGTATTTATCCCTAAGTCTAATCTTCATGGCTCTCCATGTTCTAATGGACATCTCCCTCATTTGACGACATGCATGCTCAACCTTTTTCCAATATATCCTAGCATGTTGGGTTAGTTTAAGCCTAACAAATTTTACCTTCCCTTCTTCTGACATTTCTTCCTGATCGAAATACTCATCCATCCACCTTTCCCAATCAATGTAATCCTCTAGCTCTAGATCACCACCAAAAGTGGGTGCATAGAGCCGGGTGCTCCTAATAGATCTTTCCTCTGAGTCCATTAAGTATGGGTATGAGCTTCTAGGGTGATATTCAGGGGTAAAATCATAGTGATAGGCTCTCCTAGGGTCAGGATGTGGGGTAGGTAGACGAGGGTCTAACTTAGGCTCAGTTCTGGTCTTACAACTTTCTTCTAAGGAGCTCACTTGATCATTCAATTGGGTCAATCATTTAGTAATGGTCCTAAGCATAGCTCCAATGTCATTGTCCATGGGTGGGTCGGATGGGGACTGACTCTGACTGGGTTGGTATGGGCTTCGGACCGGGTTGATATGCAGGTAAGCACACAAAAAGAAAAAAGAACGACTATTGGCTCCTAGACCTAGAGCTTAAATAAAGTGTGTCAACTAAATGCTAATCAATCACCAAGTACCCTGTAGCTGGCCAGGTAGCAGGTGGGAGGGGGGGAGGTTCTTTCTGCTTAACGCAGGGGCCTAATTAGAGTAACCCCGTCACTCCGCTTAAGTCGTTTGACATTTGACCTCCAGCCTTAGACACCAGGTTTCAGTCGTAAATGGAGAAAGACTCACACCAGTTTCGATAAATATGTGAACCTAACCATGGGTGTCCCTACTGCTCAATTATGTCTACTAGATTTTAAAATTGGGAGGTTTGGGCTCGTATGCAGGTTGATGGTTTTTTGGGTCCAGGAAGGTGATGAAATCCCCACCTGATCTGAGATAGCGGTGCCCTTAAGTCAATTTAATGCAGAGTTGATGGAATACTAAGACTTGAGTTAACAAGTCGGATCTCTAACCAAAAAGATGCAGTAATACAGATTTTTTTTTCTTTTTTTTTTTAAATTTTTAGTGATGAAACTAATTAATAGCAGTAATTAAAATGTTTAATTTTTTTTTTTTTTTTGCCTATACGTGTCACTTAAGGCCTTAACTCAAGTCAGCATTTCTTGCGATGGCTATGCACAGCCCTCTTGGTAGCATACCGTGCTCTCGAAACGTAGGTAGTTGGGTCAAACATACCAAGGTACTACCGGTAGCCTCCCTTATTGGTACGTCCCTGATATTCCTACCAAACGCCCGTTGGGTCAAATAGCCCGGGGTACTACCTCTAGCCTCTCCCTTTGGACTATTCCTAAATGAGCACAGTAGAGACCAAGATATGCTCTTTTTTTTTAAAATTTTTTTTATATGTAAGAAAAATAAGCAAATATGGAAGGTGTGCAGAAATTTTAGCAAGCTGAAATTTTTAGCACCTATGCAAAGCTACTTTTCTAATATGATGCAAGAACAAGTCCTAACAACCTGCTCTGATACCAAAACTGATGTAGAACGTGGATGAGACACAAATGCAATGAAATAATATTATATATATATATATATATATTTTATGAGATGGCTAATTACCCAGAAAGATCAAAAACTAGTTAAGCTATACTATGCAAGATAGGCGGAAGCATACACTGGAACTAGAACTGTTAGAATATTAACAAAACCAAGAATGTGAAGGTTAGGAAACCCTCGGTTAGAACATGCTCTCAACATTCACTAAATCAGAGAAAGAGAATTAGAGAAAGGATTTCATATACCAACAGTGATCACTCAAAGATTGAAACAGGAAGATCGCTCTGACAGGTTGAAAGTCCTGGATGAAGAAGCTGTCTAATGGAGAGGATCTTCGAAATATAGTTCAGGGGCAAAGATGACTTTCTCTTCAGCTCGTGAATCCCTGAGAAAACAGCAAGAGGAGATGGGGGCCTATGGTTGGCGGCAGGGTTATTTTAGGGTTTCTAGAGGGGGGCCGACTAGGGTTTGGGTGTAGAACCTTGTGTGGTACTCCAAAGCCTCGATTGGGTAAGGGAAAGCCCAAGGTTTATGATCCATGAGGTGTTCATGTGGTTCTAGGGTTGATATGAGCCCTAGGGTGAAGAATTTCAGCCTTCACGATTTTTTAGGTCCATAGGATTAGGACCTAATGTTTTTGAGTCCAAGTAATTGGGTCTTGAGGGGGCTAACCTATCATTGGGCTAGAGTTGGGCCCAAGGTGAGTGAGTCTAATCACATATGGGTTAGTCCAAGGGAGTTTTTTGTTAGGGTTTGGTTTCTATTTGACCATGTATAAATACTTTATGTATGGGCATCTTGTATGTGGCTGAATGAATGAAAAACCCTTTTCTTCCTAAATTCTTTCTTCTCTTCTCTCTCTCTCACGTGGTTGCCTAGGTTTCCTAGGGTTTGTAGCCACCCCTTGCCAAGAAAAGAAAGAAATCAAGGCATCCAAAGAGGAGAAGAAACCCTAGTGACCTTCTCTTGAAGAATCCTTGTGGGACTAGAATTGTTGCAGCCTATTCCCACTTGGAGTCATTCTCTTTTAGATTTTTGAAATAAATCTAGACTTTCCATGCCCAAAAGGAGAGGATTCACGTTCTCCTATTACTGCTGGTGAAGAGAAAAAAAGGAAAACTAGTGCCTACATCGACGGGGGTGATTACCAAGAGCGAGATCCGAATCCTGCTGCTGCAGAAAATTTCTGCAGCAAGTTCATCTTGTTTCCGCTTCTCCACATGCCTTGGTGTTGGTCCGTTGTGTGCCACGCTCTAAGGGAAGATCGAGGATGCGACCCCCAACATCTGGTATTAGAGCTTGGTTGATTCGGTGGAGAAAAGATTAAACTTTAGCTGGGATCTTGGTCAGGTATCGAAACAGATTTTTTTTTCTATTTTGCTGTTTGTGTTGTTTCTTGTTTGGGTATGGCATCTAGTACTCTAAAGATGGATTTTGAGAAGTATGACGGCAAGGGGAACTTTACCCTATGGCAGCAAAGGGTGAACGATTTGTTAGTACAACAAAGAATCTATAAGGTCTTGGTGAAGGAAAGACCGGACAACATAAGTGCTGAAGATTGGAAGGAGTTAGAGGAGATTGCCTTTAGCACGATTCGGATGTGCTTGGCTGATCAAGTCTTGCCAGAGATCTATATGGAGACCATGGCGAAGGGGCTTTGGGAGAGATTAGAGAATACATGCATGGAAAAAAGCATGACAAACAAGCTGTGGTTGAAGAAATAGTTATACAGCTTACGAATGCCGAAAGGAGGAGATCTTGTCGCTCACATTCAGAAATTCAATCAGGTGTGCTCTGAGGTTATGAGTCTTGATGTGAAGATTGATGAGGAGGATAAGACTCTTATACTGTTGTGTTCACTTCCAAGTTCCTATGATGGTCTGATCACAACCTTGGTGTATGGGAAGGAAACCCTGAATTTTGAAGAGGTTGTGGGTGTTCTTCGGTCAAATCAACAAAGAGAGAAGATCCGCATGGGGAGTTCTAACACAGAGGTTCTTGCTGTAAATGAGAGGCAAGGAAGACCTTGGGAAAAGGTTAGAGACAAGTCCAAAGGCAGATCGAAGTCTCGAGGCAAGCAGAAGGCATGGAAGTGTTACAAATGTCATCAAGTTGGTCATCTGAAGAGGAATTGTCCACTTCTGAAAAATGAGAAGGGGAAGGGCATTTCTAAGGGTAGTTCGGCCAACAATGGCGGTGCAAATTCATCTAAAGATAGTGGGGATAATCTACTAGCAGTTTCAGATGGGACCATGAAGTATGACATGTATTGGACACTAGATTCAGCATGTTCTCACCACTATACTTCGCATTGGGAGTGGTTTGTAACTTATGAAGAATCTGATGGAGGGAGTGTAAGCCTTGGTTATGATCACCCTTGTAAGGTTGCTGGTGTTGGTACCGTAAGGGTGAGAATGTATAATGGGGTCATAAGGACCTTGACCAATGTCAAATACGTGCCGGAGTTGAAGAAAAATCTGATTTCTTTGGGCTACCTGGAGAAGCATGGTTATGCATTTGGAAGCCAACCGGGCAGCGGGTGTTTGAGGATTACCAAGGGTGCATTAGTGGTGATGAAAGGGAGAAGGTTAGAAAATAATCTCTATCAGATGGAGGGCTCAGTTGTGATAGATGATGCAAAGGTGCTTGCTGCAGCAGAGAAGGAACAGTTGGCATATAAACTGTGGCATTATCGGATGGGACACATGAGCGACAAAGGGCTCATGGAACTCAATAAAAGAGGTCTGATTCCAGCACTTAAGAAGGAGGGTGATGACCTTTGTGAGCCTTGTATCTATGGCAAATAGCATAGGGTAAAGTTTGCTAGCAGTACCAAGCAAAGTGAAGGCATTCTTGAGCTAATTCACTTGGATGTATAGGGACCGGCCCCTGTTTCAGCCAGAGGTGGGGCTAGGTATTTTTTGACATTCATTGATGACTTCTCTAGGAAGGTATGGGTGTATCTGATAAGGAAAAAGTCAGAAGTGTCTGCTCGGTTTAAAGCTTGGAGAGTTGAAGTTGAAAAGGAGATAGAGAAACCGGTGAAGTACCTAAGGTCTGACAATGGAGGAGAATATACTAGCAGCGAATTCAGAAGCTACTATGAGGAGAATGGTATCAAACACCATTACACAGTGAGGATGACTCCCCAACAAAATGGTGTAGCCGAAAGGATGAACCGAACATTGACAGAGAAGGCTAGAAGCTTGAGGCTGCAGGCATCACTTCCCAAGTTCTTTTGGGGTGATGCAATAATTTTTTCTTATTTTCTTGTTAACAGATACCCTAATCACAAACTTGATGGAGGCATTCCAGAGGAGATTTGGAGTGGGAAGAAGGTGGAGCTTGGACACCTAAAGATTTTTGGTTGCCCAGCCTATGCATTTGTGGAGGCAACCGAAAGGAGCAAGCTGGACCCAAAATCGCGGAAGTTGATTTTCATCGGATATCCACATGGAATCAAAGGCTACTTGCTGTGAAATTTTAATTCTTAGAAGTGTATCATCAGTAGAAACATCATCTTTGATGAGAAGAGCATTTTGAAGAAGTTCGGGATTGCAGATGGGGCTGAGAAGGCTAGACAGGACAGTAGTGGACAACATTCACTGACAAGTGATGTACCTTCTACTTCTACTTCAAAACGTGCTTCTTTTGAGGTGGAGTTTGGTAGACATGTTCCCACATATATGAAGGATCAGCTAGGAGAGCCATCAGTCCAGGAGGAGGTGCAGGTAGAGCCACATACTTTAGATTTGGAGGATCGTCAAAAGGAAGTGGCACTGCACAAGCCGAAGCGCAACATCTATAAACCTGTTCGGTATGGCATTGATGAGACCATCTCCTATGCTCTCATCACTGCTAATGGAGATCCGAAGACCTTCAAAGAAGCCATGGAGAGTTTTAAACGGGAATCATGGATGCAGGCCATGATGGAGGAGATGGAGTCACTGGAAAAGAACAAGACATGGTAGCTAATGGATCTACCTAGAGATGCTCGGGCCATTGGTTCTAAATGGGTGTTCACGAAGAAGGAGGAACCTTCAGAGCAAGGTGGAGTCAGATATAAAGCAAGGCTTGTTGCCAAGGGGTTCTCGTAGAGAGAGGGAGTGGATTACACAGAGATATTCTCTCCGGTTGTGCGTCATGCTTCGATTCGGTTGTCGTTGTCTCTTGTAGCTCAGCATGATATGGAGTTGCAGCAGATGGACGTGAAGACGGCTTTCTTACATGGGAGTCTAGAGGAGAAAATCTATATGAAGCAACCAGAAGGATTCAAGCAGTCTGGATTGGAGGAAAAGGTTTATCTACTGAAGAAATCTCTCTATGGTTTGAAGCAGTCACCCCGTCAATGGTACAAAAGGTTTGATACTTTTGTTTTAAGCCTTGGGTTTTCTAGATGTGAACATGATAATTGTGTGTATGTGAAAGATGTGGATAAGGATGATGCACTATATCTACTTTTGTATGTGGATGATATGCTCATTGCCAGCAGGAGTGTCGAAGCAGTGAATTGGCTAAAAATTGCATTGTCATCAGAGTTTGAGATGAAGGATTTAGGTCCAGCGAGGAAGATACTTGGGATGGAAATTTGGAGAGATAGGACTAAGGGTATTCTCCACTTGTCATTGGGAGGATACATTCAGAAGGTGTTGGAGAGGTTTGGGATGAATAAAGCCAAACTGGTTGGAACACCTTTGGCGAACCATATGTCTCTTTCAAAGCTACAGAACCCCCAAACAGATGAAGAGAAAGAGTACATGGAGAGAGTTCCATATGCCAGTGCTGTGGGCAGCATTATGTATGCTATGGTGTGTTGTAGGCCAGACATAGCATATGCAGTGAGCCAGGTGAGCAGGTACATGGCAAACCCAGGAAAGGAGCACTGGAAGGCACTGAAGTGGATCTTGTGGTATCTTCAGGGAACTCGAAGGCTTGGTCTATTTTTTGGGCAGCATGAAGGACCTAAGAAGAACTCCAATATCTCAAGTAAGTTATTAGGTCCATTGGAAGGGTTTGTTGATGCAAATTTTGCAGGTGATCTGGATACAAGGAGGTCTACTATATGTTATGTGTTTAGCCTGTATGGTGGACCAGTTTCTTGGAGATCAACCCTTCAACCTATCACGGCCTTATCTACAACAGAGGCAGAGTATATAGGGATTACAGAGGCTGCCAAGGAGGCTCTTTGGTTGAAGAGACTCATTAAGGAAATGGGGGTGAAGCAGGGTACAGTGGTGCTACACAGTGATAGTCAGAGTGCTCTGCAGTTGGTTCAGAACCCAGTCTATCATGCATGCACAAAGCATATAGATGTAAGGTATCATAGGATCAGAGAGCTGGTGGAAGAAGGTGAGGTGGAGCTGGTGAAAGTTCATACAAAGAAGAACCAGTCAGATGTACTTACGAAGATTCTTTCGCGGGACAGTTTTCTCTCATGTGTGACACTGATGGGTCTGAAGGACTATGCAGATTTTGCAACGGCTTTAGAGCACCAAGGTGGAGATTGTAGGACCTTGTGTGGTACTCCAAAGCCTCGATTGGGTAAGGAAAAGCCCAAGGTTTATGATCCATGAGGTGTTCATGGGGTTCTAGGGTTGATGTGAGCCCTAGGGTGAAGGATTTCAGCCTTCACGATTTTTTAGGTCCATAGGATTAGGACCTAATGTTCTTGAGTCCAAGTAATTGGGTCTTGAGGGGGCTAACCTATCATTGGGCTAGAGTTGGGCCCAAGGTGAGTGAGTCTAATCACATATGGGTTAGTCCAAGGGAGTTTTTTGTTAGGGTTTGGTTTCTATTTGACCATGTATAAATACTTTATATATGGGCATCTTGTATGTGGCTGAATGAATGAAAAACCCTTTTCTTCCTAAATTCTTTCTTCTCCTCTCTCTCTCTCACACATGGTTGCCTAGGGTTTGCAGCCGCCCCTTGCCAAGAAAAGAAAGAAATCAAGGCATCCAAAGAGGAGAAGAAACCCTAGTGGCCTTCTCTTGAAGAATCCTTGTGGGACTAGAATTGCTGCAGCCTATTTTCACTTGGAGTCATTCTCTTTTAGATTTCTGAAATAAATTCAGACTTTCCATGCCCAAAAGGAGAGGATTCACGTTCTCCTATTGCTGCTGGTGAAGAGAAAGAAAGGAAAACTAGTGCCTACATCGACGGGGGTGATTACCAAGAGCGAGATCCGAATCCTGCTACTGCAGAAAATTTCTGTGGCAAGTTCATCTTGTTTCCACTTCTCCATATGCCTTGGCACCGGTCCGTTGTGTGCTACGCTCTAAGGAAAGATCGAGGACGCGACCCCCAACATTGGGTTTGAGGGTGGTTAGAGAAGATGAAAGGAAACACTAAGGGCTTCATACCCACTCCTTCCCGGAGTACCAGAGCCTTCACAGCAATGGAAAAGAACTTCAGAATTTTCTCATTAATGATTTTTTCATTTATAAGAGAAAGGTCTTTTTATAACCCTTTCATGTCAATACAAGTTAAATCATTCATTTTAAGTATATAATTGATATGGATTGTAATGTATGGCATGTAATTCTTCTTGAGGAGGTAGAGATCTCTGCATACTTTATCTGGAATGGCTAAAAAGAGAGAGTGGCTGTAATTTCCAAGCTTGTAGAGGAGGGGGACCACTTGAGAAAGAGAAAGAGTGGGCGCCCCTTGATTCCTCCTGCTATTTTTGATTGGGCATCAACCTTCTTCCATCTGGGGCGCATGAAGATCTTTCAATTAGAGAGGGGCAGCCAATTTCTTCCATAGATGCTTGCCAGAAGACCGTATGATAAATGTGGAAGTTAATGGGCGCCTAAAAGCTTCCATATAAGGGTGGGCGGCATGAAGAAAAGAGGAAGGAGGGTGTTGGCACCTAGATTTCTTCCTAAATTGATGTGGGCTGGCTCCTTGCTTTGCTCTGGTGATGCCATATGTCCTGGAGGGGTCCAAGACATGGGTCATTGCATGGTTGATGGATCTTCTCTTGGGTCTTCAAGGTGAACCTTCTCTTGATTTATTATAGGACTTAATGAAAGAAAATAATACTTGACACTTGACCAACTCCTGGATTCCAACAATGAATCAGGCTAACTAGCACAACTGGACTCGACAAGGACTCTAAGAATAAAGAAAAAGGACTCTCATAAATCAGAGATCCATAAAGAAACCTGAAACCTCTGTCTCAATCTAGTGCCTGCACCAAAGTGTCTTAACTCTCCAAGTTACTTCATTTGGAAGCATACTAAGAGATTAGCTTTAGCTTGATGAATCTATATTTCATCATCTCAGTAATGATAAGGTCATCCACATACATGAGTACTATTGCTAGCTTTCCATTTTAGGCTTTTATGTATAAGTTCAAATCTGTTAGTGCTACTAAATATTCACTTTGTATCAAAAAATTTGCTATCTTATCATGTCATGCCCTTGACACCTGTTTTAGTGCATAGAGTACTTTCTTCAATTTATAGACATAGCTAGGGTGAGCCTTGCTTTTGAACCCTTTTGGCTGCTTCATATATATCTCTTGATCTAACTCTCTATGCATAATGCATTTCTGACATTCATCTGCCGGAACTTCCATGACTTATTTGTTGCAAATGCCAAGAAGACACGTATAGTGGTAATCTTTGCCACTAGAGCGAAGTGTCATTGTAACTAGTCAATATTTCTAAGATAATCCTCAAGCCATGAATCAAGCTTTGTACCTTTCAACTGACCTATTAAGTTAAGTCTTCACTTTATAATTCCATTTACATGATATAGGTTGTACCTGTCTAGGCTTAGGCACCAATTCCCACATTTGATGTTCTTGGAGTGCTTGAATTCTTCCATATATCTTTCCTTCCTTTCTTGCTTTAGGATGCCTTTTCATACGTTGTTGGCTCTTTTATTCCAATTTCCTCAGTAACTACTGCATTAGCATGCCTACTTTCTCTATATGATTGATCTTCGAAGCTATAGTTGCAATATGACCTCTTATCTGGATTATTTTTATATAGTTTCTTCTAACTGGCTTGGATGACTCTTCTATGCTTCTGTATTGCATGCTGCTTTTCCATGGATTTCTTTCCCTCTCTTTCTCTTTTCAAGCGGTGATTGAGGTCCCTTAACAACTTCTAGGCTTAGCTTTATTTCTCTAGTTTGGTCCCCAACCTTTCCTATAACTTTTCTTTAATCTTCTTTGAGTTAGACAATGTTACTTGTTGAGGCATCTACCAAATGATGCTTCATCAAATGCTACATTATAGGATATATGACACTTCCTAGTAATAGGATCACAATATGCCTATCCTTTTCTTTTGTTATCGTAACCCATAAATATGCACTTGATTGCTTTCTTATCAAACTTCATAGATGATCAGGTACAAACATATAACACACAAGACTTTAAAGTAGCTTATTGTGGGTTTCAAGTTGTATAGCTTCTAAAAAGGTGAGATGAACCCTAACCTTACTTTTAGTAACCTATTAATCACAAGGGCCATAGTCTTCATGCATTCTGCCTAAAATCATCTAGGCATAATTTCAACTTGCTACAACAAGTTTTGACTAAATGTTGATTTGTTCTTTCAGCCACTCTATTCTATCGTGAAGTGCAAGGGCATGTCAATTGCCTACATATCTTGCACTCTCAGAGATAGTCATGGAACTCATCAAGCGTATACTCTTCATCATGTCTTTGCATAAGTATATTATCTTTCTTTCCAACTCATTCTCAACTTCTTTAAACACTTTAAATTTTGCTACTGTCTCAAAATTTCTATTCATAAAATAAACCCAAATGTACCTAGAGTAGTCATCAATGAATGTTACCACATTTTATTCCACTAATTAATGGTTGTTTTACTCTGCCAAATACGCCTAAGTGGACAAGCTCCAATGGTTGCTCTGCTTAAAATGTTGACTCTTGATATGGCAATTGACACGCCTTCCCATACTAGTATCCAACATAGGCTACATCACTGTGAATATTTAATTGGAGGAGTCCTTTAAGCATGAGCTTACTCATCATCACTTTTAACTTGTGATAGCTAACGTTTCCAAACCATGCATGCCATAGATCAGCTATTCATTCTTTCTCGTCTTGTCGACATATGCAGCTCTTGCTGACATCACATAAATGGAGTCTACTTTCTGTCCTAGTATAATTAGTATGGCAACTATGATCACTTCTCGAGACACGTTGACATCTTTAAGGCCAAAAACTGCAAAGTGACCTAGCTTTGCTAACTATGATATTAACAAAAGGCTCTTCTTCATTCCTTCCACATGATAAACATCTTCTACCTGGACTTAATTAGAGTTAGAATGAAGTTCGATGACTATGTCTTTAACATGTGATTGGCAACATTACATATTGGCAGTTGCCACCATACCTTTTCCTTTGTACTCTGACATATTTTGTAATTTCTCTTCCTCACCAATCATATGATTAGAACTCCCCTAATCGAAGATCTTATCCTTCTCATAGTCAACCCTTCCAGAACTAGACACAACTAGTGCAAGCTCTTTTTCCACTTGTTCATCATCATTAATTACTTCAAGCATACCTAGACTAGGCTACATGTCATTCAAAACTTCTTCCTCATTGATTTCCACCATGGGGAGGGATGTTTCTATAGTCTACTCATCTTCATTATTGTATACTTCTTGGCAACCATAGAAGGTTGTGGTGTTCACTTCTACTGATTTCTTTTAGACCAACAATCCTATATGTAGTGTCCTTTTCTACCGCAGTTAAAGCACTCATTGTTAGGCTATCGAAATTCTTTACTTTGCCCTTTTGTCTTGGTCTTTATGATATTGAGCTCCCCCTAATTGAGAGCCATTTCCTCTTCACATCTTTGATTCATCTTTTTGTCCTTCTCTATTTGGTCAAAGCAACTTAAAACAAAATTTTATTAAAGCAAAACTCTTGTACAAGGTAGAACACTTGCTCACTGAGACCACTTTTGCACTCACTCACACATGGGACTCTCACCTCATGTAATCACTGACACTCTCACATAACATGCTACACAATGCTCAACTTCTCTTCGCTTAACCACTCATATATTTCTACTCTATTGATTTAACTTTCAAAGGATACAATGTTCCTATTTATGGTAGCTTTAAGGTGGTTAAGAATTCCTTCTTAATTCACATATTCAGCTATGATTTTAGAATAGCGGAGTAGCATCCAAATGCAAGATGAGATCCTTCTAAAGAAAGAGGTGGTGGTGGAGAGGGCAATCTAGTGAAAAGCTTCTGAAAAGAAAATTTCAGAGAATCAGTGGTGACCCTCCCAATGATAACATACTGTCTCCTTTGGTTATATTATATGATTTTCTATCCCTGCTCTCAAGAACTTTTAGAATTCCTCCCCCTGTGACTAGTGAAATCTATCACAATTTGTGAGGTAGTATATATTAGATAGAGAATGACATTACCTTCCATTATGTAGAAGAGTTCCTTTGTATCCATATGCAATGGCAGTACAAAGTGTGCGGGTCTATCTCCAAGATCACTAACCGATAGTTCCCGATCTCTTGCAAGTGTTCCCATCATTTGATGAACCTCTCAAGTGCCTTGAAATAGGTGAGTTCATTCTTCATCAAGTATTTGAAGTTCTTGTCCTAGTAGTATAGATTTTGTACTCCTCTACTATGTTGCTCCTCTTCCTCCTCTCTTTCTTCCCTACTTGATCCATGGTACTTGTTAAAGCAAAATTGCTCGTAATTTGCCAACAAGCACCTATCCTGGTGGTAATTGAAGTTCTCTTGATACTTTTGTTGAGACTTAGGAAGTAAGGGATTTTAGGAAATTCTTGCAGAAGTGGGGTCTTATTGATTTGGGCTTCTCGAGATCACAATATACTAGAGGCAATAACCAAGATGGTGGTGCAAGAATCTAGGAGAGGTTGGATAGAGTAGTGGTTTCGGATTCTTGACTTCGTATATTTTCTAATGCTATTCTATTCGTCATTTACTTAGAATAGGGTCTGATCATTGTCCTTTAAGGTTATCCAATAATATTGGGTGTACGAGTCCAATTCCTTTTCCATTTGAAAATGCGGATGCCTTTCCTGAGATTGATGCAATTATTCAAGGTGCTTGGCGCTCAGTAGCTGATCTTCTCCTATGACGAGTCTTGTCCAAAAACTCAAAAAAGACAAAATATATTCTCAAAAAAAAAAAAAAAAAAAGAGACTGTAGGTAATGTTTTTAGCAGAATTTCCTGCTTGGAGAGTGATATTGGTGCTTTTCAACTCAAGGAGGCTGAAATGGGGGTACTTAGGGCAGTGGATTTGGTGCCTTTGAGGGGGCTATTGAAGGAATACCATTGGCTTCTTTCCATTTAGGATATTTTTTTGGAGACGGAAGTCGCAAGTGCAGTGGCTAAAGGTGGGGGATTTGAATACAAATTTTTTTCATAATTCTATCATTATTAGGAAAAGGAGAAATAAGATTCTTCACATTGATGATGGCTCAGAAAGATTCACTTATAGCCTAGAAGAGATCAAACAGATATTTCAAGATTATTTTAAAGCTAGATGGTCCACTCTTAGGAAACTTCTCTCCCAAATTTACTACTAGTGGGGCCTATTTTATCCGATGAAGATGGCACCTTGCTTACTTCCCCTATTACAAATGCGGAGATTAAAGCTGCCTTGTTCTCAACAGCTTCTGACAAAGCTTTGGGTCCTAATGGCTTTCCTCCTATATTTTTTAAGAAATATTGATATATTATCAGGAGGGATGTTTGTTTGGCTATCCAAAATTTTTTCAGTCAAAAAATAATGCCGAGGGCTTGGAAAGCTACTTCATGGCCTTAATTCCTAAATGCCCAAACCCTAGTGCACCTCTTCATTTTCTTCCCATCAGCTTATGTAGTACTATTTATAAATTATGGCTAAGTTGATTGTGAATCGAATTCGGCTTCTTTTATCTAAAAGCTTATCTAAGAGGAGCAAGGGGCTTTTGTCATAGCCCAAGAAGCAACACATTCTATGTTGAAGGCATCAGCAGAAGACCAATGATGGTTATAAAATTATACATGGAGAGAGCATATGAAAAGGTGGATTGGAATCATCTTTTTGTTGTACTATATCATTTAAAGTTCCCTCCTTTAGTGATTGATTGGATCAGAGGTTGTATTTTGGCTCCTGATTATGCTGTATTGATTAATGGGTCTCCTACCAATTTCTTCCAATCAAGCATGGGTTTAAAGTAGGGATGTCCTCTATCCCTATACTTATTTTATGAACTGAAATATTGTTATGAAAGCTTAAGGAGGCAGTTTGGAATGACAGTATCCATGGTTTTCAACCAAGCAAGGGAGGGTTGAGTGTAAGTCATTTGATATTCGCTGATGATTATTTGTTACTTTATGCTGCTAAGAAGAGTGATTGTTTGATATTGAAAAGGATGATAGAATATTATTGTTTCCAATCAAGACAGTCTATACATCTTTAAAAGTCAATGGTCCAATTTAGTCCTAAATTGGTGAGTGATATGGTACTATTATGGGGAAGTGGAAGCGGAAGTAGAAGTTTTATCTTTTCCTGGGTGTATTACACTTATTAGGTCTATTTTATCCTCTCTTCCATTGCATATTATCTCTAATATGGTGGTGCCTAAAAGGTTTCTTGAGTGGTTCTCTCATTTGCTGAGAAACTTTTCTCGGGTCATGATATGAATTGCAGGTCTTTTCATTTTATTTCTTGGAATCTGTTTTGTACTTCAAAAGAGGGTGGTGATCTTGGCATTCCTAATCTGAAGACTTTTTGGGAGGTTCTTATAGGCCATAATATTGTTAGGTTATTACTTTATCCTTCCTGTTTGTGTGCTAAGGTTTTATTTGCTAAGTATAATTTTAATGGTAATTGGTGAAGTTATTCTCCCCTTAAAGGTGCCTCCTTGTGGAAACTATTATGTAAGTTATCTTTTTCTCTTTCCCAACATCTTTTGTGGTCCATTAAGAATGGTTCTTCCAATTCTATTGTTTTCCATCTTTGGTGGTCTCATATTCCTCTTAATCGCCTTCTGGAGTATAAGATTGATATATTAGATGCTCGAATGACGGTTAACGATCTTCTTCTCTTACCTAGTATTTGGAATGATGAGCTACTGCAAAAGATTTTTCCTTCTTTTATGGTGACTGGCATTCTATAGATTCCTGTTGGGAACTATTATCAGGAGGATTATCTTTGTTGGGGGTCAGGCTACAAATCTAAAGTTCCATTTAGTGAAGTATTTAATGTTATTCATAGGAGTGATCCTTTATACTTTTGTTCTGAGGTCAGTTTGATTTGGAAATTGAAGTGTCAACAAAGAGTTTTATGTTTCTTATGGAAGCTTTGGCATAATGAGATTCCAACCTCTCATCTTCTGGCTTCTAAGATTCCATCAATCTCTCCTATGTGCTGTAGATGTGACTTAGAAGAAGAGACTATAGACCATTTGTTCTTTTTTTGTGCTGGTTTCTCCTTTATTTGGAATCTGGTTCATCTACAAGGCTTTCCTTTATTTCAGTCTCTACATCAGGTTTAGAGTTTTCTCTAGTTCTCCAGGCTGTCTTCTATCAAGATACTCTGATCCTTATCAGTTATATTCTCTAGTGGACAGCTAGGAATGAGGTTTATTTTCAAAACAATCAGTTTCATCCATGGTGGGTGTTTAGATAGGCTACTGCTTTATCCCCAGAAGTTTGTGATTCCATTAGAAAGCCCTCTTCAATTGATTCTGGCATCTAGGGCACCTTCCCACATTCTCATGTGGTCTCTCCTACTTTTGTTTCTTGGGTGCCTCCATAACTTAGTTTTTTTGAAAGTTAAATTTGATGGCTCTACTCACTGGACAGCAGCTGGGGTGGATGTGGTTATTAATAATTATGAAGGTAAAATTCTTATTGCATCTGTAATTCCTGTAGCTACATCTGTGCCTATCACTGAATTGGTGGCATCTTAGAATGGTGAAGGAAGTGCTTTCTAGGTTCCAACAGTATAAGATTATATTAGAAGGTGATTCAACCATGGTAGTTTCTTGGTTGAAGGCAACACCTCCTTGTCTCCATCCTCTATTGTGGGATTTGCATTTCATACTTCCATCTATCCCACAAGTCCAACGCTGTCATGTTTACAGAGAGGCCAATCGGGTGGCTGATTACCTGACAAATTGGGCAATGAAGTAGATGATGAAGAAGTGTTGGTCCTCTAGTTTCCCAAATGCACTTAATCAGTTAGTTGTTGTAGATTATTGTGATGTAGTGTTTCTGAGGCATTAGTCCTTCCATTGTTGTTACCAAAAAAAAAAAAAATTCTCTTCTATACCTGTCTAATAGGTTTTCCAAAGGAGCGGATGAGGAGGAGGGCGGAGGAGAGGAGGTTGGGAAGAAATTGGGCTCTAGTTTTGGCAACCTGTTGTCTTTTGCTTTTGTTTGTGGAGGGAAAGAGGAGAAGGGTTATTTATAGCTAGAGAGGGAAGGAAGTGGTGGTGGTGAGACGAGTGAAGGGTGATACAATCGTGTGATCACAGCCTATATACATGTTGTTTGGTGTTAAAATGTGGAGACGTGAAGAATAGAATGAGTGGGACTCCTTGATCAAACATTCGATGGAGCTCATGAGTATTTCTATGATCTAATAATGGTAAATGATATGGTAGATCCTTAGCAACCATGCTTCAATAAAAGGAAAAAACAATAGTTGTTGTGCATTTTGTTTTTATCTTTTTTTTGAAAAAAAAATAAAAAGACTTTCTTACCATGCCTTCTTAATTTCACATAACGCCTCACTTTCCAACTAAAAAAAAATATAACGCCTTACTTCATATATATATATATATACACAAACATATAAAGAGAAAAGAATAGATTTGGCTATATTCACGTTTATATTCAAATATAGTTTAACCTAGATTTGATCATCTCTCTATCCTTAGATTCATATAGCTCACAGATTCTAAGATAAAAAAGTAAAAAAAATAAGATGATTCCAAAATTCATATGAATCAAATAAAAAAATAATTAAAAATAATAAAAGTTAAATAATAATAAATACCATGAATACCACTGAACCTTATATAAGGATGTGGAGACCTTGTATGTATATATATACATATAATAGTAAAAGTTAAAATATAATAACTAATAATGAATACCATGGACCTCGTATAAGGATGTGTCGACCTTGTATATATGGTGGCGGATGATGGCTCTTAGGAGGTAGAGAGATCAAGAGGCAGCTAGGAAGTGGGGGGGAGGCGCTTAGGTGGGAGGAGAAGGTAGAGACGGTTGCATGAAACATACAAAAATTATCTATTGGTTAAGTTTGGGCAGGCTAAGTCCAAGTCTAACTTTGATTCCAAAATCAAGGTTAATATTTGGCTGGGTTCTGTACATAGATTATGATCCCTCTTCTAACCTCCTCCACTTGCTGTCAAACACGAGTGCTTTGAGAACTCGACCTCTAGAGCTGGCAGCGAACGATGGCCTCAACTTCACCTATGGTGTCTCTCTGTTCCCCTTCCAGGCTTTCTCGAATGAGTTTGAGATCCTACCAGCACTTTCGAACCTTCATCATCTTCGGCGCGGCGGCCCCCACGTATACCATCCCTCTTCTTCCCCCTCGCTGTCCCCTTCCTTCTCCCTGCCCCTGCCAAGAGTTTCAATGGGGTCTGGTGCATTAAAAACGACGACGAATAATTCTCTTTTAGAATTTTTTTAAAAAAACTCTTGGTGGGTGTACTTGAGTTTTTTTAAAAAAATAATCAACAGAGGGCCGGTGGGGGAAACATAAAGATCTAGGATTTTCTTGTTTTCCAAGGGAAGGATTCAAGAATTTTAAAATAGTTCAGCTACCCCAACACCTCGCCTACTCACCTTGTGAGATTCCATTTTTTTCGCGTAAAATGTTCTGGCTTTGGGCGTCCGTGCTATGGATTGAAAATCACTCCTGGTTTCATTTTACTCAATTTATTAAACCCGTAAAAATATTCAAAATTGATAAAAGAAGAGTTTATTAATATATTTATTGCATTGTTGTCTTGGTTCATCAATTTTTTTTTAAGTTTTCAAAGACACCAGTTATCGTACGTCGCATGGGGACCGGAACGGATGTTCGGACATACGGGGAAGATTCATATACGCGTCGCATATTATCAATTGGACTACAATCCATGCAGATCAAAATTTTGCGCCCACCTCGTCGTAACAGCTCATATCTTGAAGGATGAAATAATAATCAAATCAAGCACCACAACCATCCATGCAGTGTTTCTGGCAAGTACTGGTTGTCCAAGACAAAGGCCTCCATAGATCACGTGCTTATAATCCTTGAAATCGTCACGTGCTAGCAATTAATGGCAAAGCAGAGCAGTAGCTGCCAAATAGAAGTGGTCCATGAATTAAACACCGAAATAGAAGGGAAGGCTTTTATTCCAAGGCATTTTAAAAGCGCTTATTCCACAGGATTTACATGCATCACTCCGACTACGACGACGACGACGACATACTACTAGTACTAGTATTCTACGCTCTCATACATATTTCCCTCACGCTGGTCTCTACAACTCCGATCCTCCCTTCGTTCCTTCTCAAAAGCCGGCAAATCCCAGGATAGATTCAAGCGGACCATCTCGGCCTTCCCCTCTCTGGCTCTCCCGCTCGCGCTCCTCCGGGCCTTCCAGGAAAATCTCCTCTTTTGGGGCATTCAAGACCTCGTCCACCTCCCTCGCCGGCAGATCAAAGGCCAGTTCCTTGGTCACCCTATCCATCCGCTTCAATACGTTGTTCCTCCCTGTATTCCACCACAAGAATCAAATTACATTAGAGAGTCATATATAAAACTTGCTCAAATAAGCAAGAACAACACTTGGAAATTGCAATGGGCCAGCAACCAGCCATTCTCATGCAAAAGTTTAAGAAAGACAGATACCTGCAAGCCAGGTCCTGTGGTTGTTTCTGGCAGTTATTTCGAAGCACAAGACCTCAAGATTCCCCTCGCGGGAAGACATGGTGACGGATGGGTGGCCGGGGAGAACGACGAACACCTTGCCACGAGATAAGCCCGATTCGACTCTTTGGTAGTGCGGGCCACGTTGCTGTTGCTGCTCTTCCTCCTCCCTGCCTTCCTGTCGACCTCGCTGTTCCTCTTCCTCCCGCCCTCGTCCTTCCTCCCGTTCTCTCGACACGTGCGGGCACACTATCTGGGCCTTGCCTCTGCCTCTTATCACAACGGCAATCTTAGTTGCCATTGTGTTATAGTATGGTGAAATCATGGATCCCTGCCGAACAACCACCACTTAAAATTCTATCTTGAAAGCCTCATTGAAACAAGAGAATGTGAGAAGGAAAGCCTAATTACCCTGCTGATGTTAGCGTAGGAGACTCGGATGTCGAGGCCCTCGAGCTCCGGATAGTCATCGCGATCGGCCTCTCTTAGCTCTCCATGGCGGTTGGAGAAGGAAGGGCGCTTGCGGAACAGATTGAACGGCCTCCTCGACACACCGAAGGGCCAAGGCCGACCCTCGGTGCCGGCCTGGCTTCTCATCTCCCTCATCTGCTCTTCGCTTATCTCTATCATAGGTCCCTTCTTCTGCGTCCCAAAGAGCTTGTCCAGCAAGTCCTGTCGTGTCTGATAGATAGGCCGACAATGATTCAGTCTTATGTTAAGAGCCGCAAAACACAACATGGGTATATAAGACAAGAGTGAGAGAGGGAAAGATATTATTATACATTAAAGGCAGCTCTTAAGACTCGGTCGCTGAAGCTCCGGTAATATGACTCGGGGTTTTCTCCACCAGCACCAACGAACGACTGCACGGTCACAAAGGTCGATGGTTAGTAACTTTAGACAAAAAGTAAATTAGAAGATAACGACTTAGAATTTTGAGCGATAGGCGGGTGTGAGTGACCTCAAACATGCCAGGAGTGCCTACGGGCTTCATGAGGGAGACTATCTCGAGCTTCTTCTTCCCGTCTGTGTTCGTCACAGAAACGATTCTTCCTGCGCGCACCCTACAGAGATCTCCCTCGCTAAGCTCATAAGTCTCCGTATGATGTTGGGACGATGTAAGAGTTATGAGTCCATTTCCTACACATCATCATATATAAATAAATATAAGCCGCGTACCCATAGAAGTTGGAGGTTGAAAAAGATAAAACCAGAGGCAAACAAATACAAGAGTGAATGCTAGCCTTTTACCTCTGGATACGAACATAATGTTCTCTGCGTCAGAGTGCCTGGGGATCACGAAGGTTTTTGGATCGACCTCAAGGATGGCAACACGATAGTTGGCGACCCCGAGCAAAAGCCTGGATTTCTCAATGAAGTTTCTGAGGACCCTAAGGCGGCCGCGATCGGTGCTGACCCGGTGAACGAAGCTCTCCTCGTCGAAGAAGAAAGGATCGCTCCCTCTTCTCTTCTCCTCCTCGTACCCTTCCTCTCTTTCTTCTTCCTCCTTCTTTCCCCCACGATGCTCTCTGTACTCCTTCTCACACCGCTGCTCGCACTCTTTCTGCTTCCTCCTCCCCTTTTCTTGCTCCCGGCACTCCCTTCGGCATTCCTTTAGCCGCTCCTCGGGATCCTCTCCACGATGCTCTCTGTACTCCTTCTCACACCGCTGTTCGCACTCTTTCTGCTCCCTTCCCTTTTCTTGCTCCCCGCACTCCCTCCGGCATTCCTCTAGCCGCTTCTGGGGATCCTCCCCACGATGCTTTCTGTACTCCTTCTCACACCGCTGTTCGCACTCTTTCTGCTCCCTCCTCGCCTTTTCTTGCTCTCGGCACTCCCTCCTGCATTCCTTTAGCCGCTCCTCGGGATCCTCTCCACGATGCTCTCTGTACTCCTTCTCACACCGCTGTTCGCACTCTTTCTGCTCCCTCCCCTTTTCTTGCTCCCGGCACTCCCTCCGGCATTCCTTTAGCCGCTCCTCGGGATCCTCTCTTTGACCTCCTTCTCTAGCTCTCTCCTCGCCTTGCCCCCTCCTCCCTTGTTCGTAGCGCTGCTCGCACTGGTGCATGCACTGTCTCTGTTGTTCCTCGCCTTGTCTGCTCTCCCGGCACTCCTGCATGCACTGCTCCATCCGCCGCTCAGGGTCCTCTCCCTCGGTAGTGGAGAGAGCCAGGGTGGCGGAGAGGAGAAGGATGGAAAGAAGAAGAAGGAAAGGAATGAAGACTCTTGGTTTGGTCGTCATGGCTGGCTCTCGCTCGCACTCGCTCGCTCGGAGAAGGGAAAGCTCAACTGGGACGATGAGAATAGGAGCTGGAGGTCTCCATTTATAGGGAGAAAAAGGTGGTAAGTCTTGAGAGAGAGGGGGGTAACGTGGCAACAGGGCCACGCCTGCATGGCTACGTGGACGCGGGATCCGGTTATGGACAAAACGGCTCGCCACGTCCGGACGTCGGATCACGAGATCATCGACGATATGCCAAGCGAAGTCGGATCTGGAGGTTTGCACGCTGGAGCTCTCTTCTCCGGCGAGCTGGACGCGTGTATCTCTTGGTGCCTCGCTTTGGCCGGGGCGTCCACGTGTTACGGGGAGGGGCGGAGGAAGGGTTGTGTCTCCCGTGGGCCGCAACTGGCCGTCACGTCCCAAACGCCCACAGAGTCCGGTGACGGTGTCCTCTGCGTCTACGTGTGATCCTTTGTCTAGCTCTTGGCGTACGACGTGTTACGGTAACGGACGGAGGTTTGGGCGTGGCTTCGGTGAGCCGCATATGGCAGTTCCGTCCAAACGCCCGCCGAGCGCGGCTAAAGGCGTCCACACGTGTGATGTTGCATGGTGTCCTACGCAACACGTGTCTGATCTTTGGTCTCCGGCTCTTGGCACGCACGCCATAGTTCTATCTAGTTTCCACATCCGACCAAACCAGAGACCTGCTAGAACGGCACGTCAAACGGCGTAACGTTTCCGCCTGCATGATTGCCACGTAGCGACTAAGTACCTTGTCGCCACCTTTTCTCTCTCTACTATAGATGGATACGGCGAACCAAGCTCCCAGCGACTTTGCATTAATCACCCTCTGTATCTTCTCTACCTAGAAATCCAGACGTGATGACGACCAAAACACAAACCCTCTATCTTATCTTCTTCTCTCTTCTTTCTCTCCACCACCCTGGTCCTCTTTTGCGAGAAAGAAGACCCAGAGCTCCAGCTCTGCAAGCAGCAATGCCAGCGGCAGCCGCGATTTGATGAGAGGGAGAAGGGAGAGTGCCAGCGTGCGAAGAGTATGCTAGAGAGAAAGAGGAGACAGAAAACGGCGCAAAGGAAGTGGCAGTCAGGAGGAACCTGGGAGAAAGTTCGAGCACTGCAAGAATGGACGTGGAGTGAGCTTGATAAAAAAATACTTCTAAAGACTTTTGGAGTGGAGGCTTCATTCTAGAAAGTTGAGAAGAAAGATAAAAATTGTTAAGAAAAATTTAGAAAGAATGCAAAATAAAAGAATAATACTTACATACTGTATTTATTTAAAATAATTTTATTCATAAAGCTTTTAAATAAAGATTGAAGGAAATAACGTGCAGTAAATAATTAGAAATACTTTATCCACTATCTAACAATTTATGAAACTAACTAGCTCAAATACAAACAAAATGAAAAGCAAAATATGAGACACGTAAATGACTTGGTCTTTCAACCAACTACAAAGTAGAAGAACGTGGGATACCTAAATTCTGCATTATCCAATTACAAAATAGAAGAACGTGGGATATCTAAATTCTACATTATCTCAACACTTCTTCTTAATACAGATACTCCCAATCTTTCTCTTACGTATAGAAAGCTTTCTAATGACAATGCTTTTGTGAAGATATCTGCTAATTATTCTTTAATGTTGCAAAATTTCAATTCAATACTTTCATTAGTCACTAGTTTACGAACAAAATGATGGCGAAGTTCAATGAGCTTTGTCCACTAATAGAACACTGGATTCTTTGTCATTGCAATTGTTGATTGATTGTCACAGTAAATAGCAGTCGGATCCTCTTGCGATAGCTTTAAGTCTTCCAATATTCTTTGCAACCAGGTAGCATGACAAGATGTTGCAGTAACGGCTATGTACTCGGCTTCAGATAATGATAACGCTGTAGTACTTTATTTCTTTGAAATTCAAGATATTGCTCCGTATCCAAGGTTGAAGGTGTAACCAGAAGTGCTTCTTCGATTATCAATCGAACCTGCCCAATCTCTATCAGAAAAACTATACAAAGTTAATTGTTAGCATTAGTGTATGAAATACCATAGGTAATAGTTCCTTTTAGGTATCTCAACACTCTTTTTACTGCCACAAGATAGATTTTTCTTAGACTTTGCATGAACCTTGATAGTAAGCTTGTTGCATACATAATGTTTGGACGAGTATTTGTGAGATATAGCAAACTTTCAATTAGACTCTTATACATATGGGCATCAATCTTTTCTTCTCCATCATTTTGACTAAATTTCTCATCAGTGTTCATTGGAGTCTTCATTGGCTTGCAATCAGACATTGCAAATTTCTGGAGAAGATTTTTTGCATACTTCTCTTGGGAGATAAAAATTTCATCATCAAATTGTTTCACTTCCAAACCAAGAAAGTAATTCATCAAGTCGAGATCTGTCATCTCAAAGTTTCTAATCATACTACTTTTAAATTCTGCAATCAGTTCATCACTACTGCCTGTATATATCAAGTTATCAACATATAAACAAACAATAAGAATATTTGTACCTTTTGACTTGACATATAAGGTGAGCTTGCTTTTGCTCTTTTGAAAGCCATTCTCTACAAAGTGCTGATCAATCCTTTCATACCATGCTCTAGCCGACTGCTTAAGTCCATAAAGTGCCTTTCGTAATCGATACACCTTCTTTTCTTCATTAACAACTTCGTAGCCCTATGGTTGCTGCACTTATACTTCTTCATCCAAAAAACCATTCAAAAAGGTTGATTTGACATCAAGTTGGAAAACCTTCCATTGATAATGAGCAGTTATAGATAAAATTGTCCTAATTGTATCAAATCTAGCTACCCAAGCATAAGTTTCTGCAAAATCAATACCTTCTCACTGCATATAGTCCTTTGCAACAATCCTTGCTTTAAATTTTTGGATTGATCCATCTACTTTGTATTTGATTTTGTATATCCATTTCAGACCAATAGCTTCATGGTTAGGAGGTAGATCCATGAGCTCCCAAATACCATTTCTTATTAATGCTAAAATTTCATCATCCATGGCTTTGCACCATTCTTTGTGCTTTATAGCTTCTTCAAAACAACTTGGTTCATCAACAAGAGTAAACTGACATCTTTCATATATATCAATCAAAGATTTTATCTTTCTTGGAGGAGATTCAGAAGATGATGAATGAGGAAAACTCACAGGTGTAGACTGCATAGGTGTAGTCCTTGGTGAAGATTGATTTGGATCAATAAGATCTTCACTTTCATCATTAAGGGCCATTGATGTCTGTTCAACTGGTATTCCACCTACTACTATATTCTATAATTCATTTCAATTTCATGCATTCTGCTCATCAAATATCATATCCCAACAACAACAAGCCTTTGAGTTATAGGATTATAAAAACGGTAAGCCTTGCTTTCAATGCTATAACTAATAAAGATGCATTTCACACTATTATCATCTAATTTTTGTCTTTTCTGAGATGGAATGTGAACATAAGCAGGACACCCAAATACTCTGAAATGAGTTACCTTTGGTCTCCGTTCATGCCAAGCTTCAAATGGTGTTATGCCTTGAAGTGAAGATGTGGGACTACAATTGAGTATATAAGCAACAATATAAACTACTTCGGCCCAAAAATTGTTAGGAAGCCCTTTTGCTTTAATCATACTTTTCGCCATCTCGACAAGACTCCTATTCTTTCATTAAGCCACTCCATTTTGTTGTGGTATGAAGCTTCCAATTAATTGCCTATGAATGCCATTATCTTTACAAAAAAAAATGAATTCTTTTGAGAGAAATTTTTCACCCCTATCGGTTCGCAATACCTTTAATGCAAGGCCACTATTCTTTTCAACAAAGCATTTAAACCTTTTGAAGAAAGAAAAGCTATCTGATTTTTCTTTAACAAAATAGACCCATGTGACTCTGCTAAAATCATCAACAAAAATAATAAAATACTTGCTATTGTTAAAGGATGGAGATTAGTCCACATAAATCTGCATGCACCAGTTGAAGTGGTTTTGAGGCCCGCCAAGCCTTCCCTTTTGAAAAAACTTTCTTGTATTGTTTTCCAAGTACACAACTCTCACGTATATGATCATTCTTCATAACTCTAGGCAACCTATATACCATATTCCTTTTTGACAAAAGCTCCAAATTGTGATAACCCAAGTGTCCATATCTATGATGCCATAACACATTATCATTTGCTAATGAAACATTCAAGGCATGATCAAGACTTAGAGAGAGTTTATTTTCAACCATAGGTATTTCAATAATAAGTGAACTCTTAGTGTTATCATAAACAAGGCATCTTAAATCTTCAAAAACAAGTGAATAACCTTCAATCAAAAATTGCCCAACACTCAACAAATCGAACTTCAAGTCAGGAGCATATAAAACATTTTCAATTAATTTCAAGCCATAGAATCAAGTTTCACGTTACCTTTTCCATGAGCTTTTCAAACATTATTATCAACCATTTTCACCTTTGTAGTAACAGATTTGTCCAAATAAGAAAAGATCTATGCACAACCTGTCATATAATTGTTGCATCCACTATCAATATACCAAACTTCTTTAGGACATTCTTTTGCAGTAAAGCATGCAAGAAATAAATTTTCATTTGACCCCTTTTTGTGTTCTTCTGCAAAATTTGCATATTTTTCTTTCAATCTACAAAAACGCTCAATGTGGCCATACTTTTTGCAAAAATGACAGAGAAGAGGCTTAGATATTTCACCATTTTCATTACTTTCTTTTATCCAATAAAACCTTTCAATATGACCATATCTCTTACAATAATTACACTAAAAAAGTTTAAAATTTTCACCTTGGTCATTACTTTCATTGTGATTCTGATAAACTTTACCAAGGCATCCTCCACCTCTTCTGCCTTGAAAAATACCTTTATCTCTTGGTATACAATGCCGATTAATGCTTTCCTTTGGAGCATTCACTTTAGAATGAAAAGCTTTTTCCACTGTATCTTCATTGACCTTTTCAATTTGTCATCATGTGACTGAAGAGAGCCAAGTAATGCACTAACTAAAAGTTTGGTTAGATCCTTGGATTCTTCTATAGTAGCTACAATATAATCATATTTAGCTGACAGACTTTGTAATATTTTTTCAACAACCCTTTGATTAGATAAATCTTCACCATAAATTCTCACTTGATTAACAATTTTTAGAACTTTTGAAAAAAATTGGTCTAAAGAATCATCATCTTTCATGCTCAATGTCTCAAATTTCTGACGAAGAGTTCGGAGTTTGACGGTTAATACCTTAATGGTACCTTGATATTCTTCTTGCAACAAATTCCAATTATCTTTGGAGGTTGTAGCTGCTAAAATTCAAAGAAAAATTGCATCGCCAATGGCCTACTGAATGAAGAAGAGAGCTTTGGCATCCTTTTTGTTCTCTGGCCTTAATGCTGCTTCCTCTGGTAGGCCTTTCTCCACCAATTCTCACAAATCTTGTGAGATAAAAAGAGTCTTTATCTTCTTACTCCAGAAATCATAGCCTTCTCCTTTGAATATTGGGGTCGTTGAGTTGATGGTACTGCCGTTGAATGCCATTGCCATCTCCAATGATTCTAATTAACTGAGTATTGGCTCTGATAACGCTTGATAAAAGAAAACTTCTAAAGACTTTGAAAGTAGGGGCTTCTTCAACAACGGTTAGAAAGTTGAGAAGGAAGATAAAAATTATTAAGGATAATTTAGAGAGAAGGCAAAATAAAAGGATAAAGCTTGCATACTGTATTCATCCAAAATAATTTTATTTACAAAACTTTTAAATAGAGATTGAAGGGAACAACATGCAGCAAAAAATTAGAGACACTTCATCCACTATCTAACAATTTGTGAAACTAACTAGCTCACCTACAAAAAAAATTGAAAAGCAAAACATGGGATACGCAGATGACTTGGTGTTTCAACCAATCATAAAATAGAAGAACGCAGAATACTTAAATTCTGCATTATCCAACTACCAAATAGAAAAACATGGGATACCTAAATTCTGCATTATCTCAACAGTTCTAGTAGAGCGAACAAGAGCAGAGAGAGTGCGAGCATCGATGTGAAGAAAAATATTGAGAAGAGAAGAGAGGAGGAGACCGAGAACAGGACAGCGAGTCTAGAGGAAGTCCGGAGGAGAAGTTCCAGCAATGCCAGCAGCACTGCCAGAGAAAATAATATGATCAGCTTCAGCAACAGCAGTGCAAGAAGCAATGCGAGGAGGAGTGTAAAGCAGAAGCAGAATGAAGAGAGAGGAGCGAGGGGCGTGAGAGTTCTTTTTGTCGCTTTACCTTGTCTCGATTGCAAAAATGAATTATAGAGTTACCATTGACTATAGAGTTCCCCCTTAAAAACGTACACCATATGTTGTGCTTGTGCATAACTCAGAAGCCCAAACATTATTTTACGCTGTTGGGATGGGACTGAGACTCAGCTACTTGAATTGAAAGCGGCAACTTAGCTCATGATTTGATATTCATGATCATAAATATTTATATTTAAATCAGAATATTATGAAAACTAAGGGAAAAAATCATAAAAAATAGTTGCCTTTTGTTTGCAGAGAATAATTCCCATAGTGATCTGACCAAAACTTCGATTGTTTCAACACGAATCCGGTGATCCTCAGTGGGGTCACCAAATTGGGGCACGCTAATTCATGAAAGTAGGAAATTTATTGGAATCTAAACAATCATAAAGCGGCCGGCAAGTTATTTGCATTGGACTTTTGATTGACTCAGAATATATGCTATTGAACTGTATTCTTAACGTGGGGTGCGCGCGCAGGCGCAAAGCATGCGACGCATGAAGCCCGTAATTTACCGACGGAATCCACCATTGGACGGAATACTTATTGTGAAACCAAAAATGCCTTCTGGCCTCCACCATGGAGCCTTGCCTCAACCATAGGATATCCATTTACCCTCTTATCAACGGTTATGTAAATGAAACAGTCCCTTCCTTGGTCACAATTTCGCTCTTTCCCGGTCCTATCTTTTAGTGGGGTAGCGGGTGTTCGGTTGTGTCTGAACAACAATGGAGACCGAGACTTCGGAGAATGAGAGTTGTCGTGCGGCGACTGGCGGCGATGCTCCGGGTCGAACAATCATCGTGCTGAGTCTCCAAAGCAAGCGCATGATGGCACTGCAACCACCTTGGAAACCCTTGTATGGGGAGAGCTCATCGCCATACTATCTTGGTGAGGAGGAGAAGGAACCGGATTATATCTAATCATCTTCCCATCCGATCAACTGTTCGAGGCTGATGATGCTATTAGAACAATCTTCCAGCTATATTTTCAATCTCGATGGTCTATGCCAACCCCTATAGCCGATGCTGCTCTTCCTGCATCCTGTTCGACCTTGGATGAGGACGATAGATCCTTGTTGGCTAGGATCTATCGTCTTGGAGGCTGTTTTTATCTATGCATCCTGATATTAGCTGCTCTCAAAGCTACGCACCAAAGCCCCTGGTCCAGATAGCTTCTCCCTAAGTTTTTATGCATATTATTGGCAAGGATGTCCTGAAGGCTGTTAAGTATTTTTTCGCTACTGGGAGTATGCCGGATGCATAGAGAGACACTTTTCTAGTCCTCATTCCAAAATGCTCTTCACCTTCTCATACCTACCATTATAGGTCTTTAAGCTTATGTAACACCATTTATAAATTGATAGCCATTATCTTGTGGCTTGAGAAAGTTATTCATAAGGTCATTTCTAAGAAACATGCAACTTTTGTCTCTGGTCAAAGTATTTTAGGATGTTGGCTATAGTTTCAGCCTAAACATTTGAGGGAGAGAAGAAGAAGATGAAAAATCTAATTTCTGCAACTCCTAATTTTCTTTTTCATTCAAAGTCATACTCATATACCCTTACATTTTACAATTCCAACACATACATTAACTTTAACTTAAAATCTCAAGACACCTAATTAATTACACACAATTAACCACACTTGACTCTTGAAACTACCAGACTTACTATAACATACTAATCGCATAATAATAATAACAATAAAGAATTAAGCTTTAACACTCTTCCCTAATTCCTTTTGTGACATTCAACAATTCTCTGAAGTACTAAAACTTGTCTCTAAGAAGTGTTTTGATAAAAATATCTGCAACTTGATCATTGGAGCCGCGATATTTGATTTAAATCTTCTTCTTCTCCATCGCATCTCTAATGAAGTGATGCTTAACAGCAATGTGTCTTATACGACTATGGTAGACTGGATTCTTAGTAATAGCAATAGCTGATTTATTGTTACACAAGATTGGAGTAGCTTCTTCTTGCTTCTCATCAACATCCTTCAAGATTCGCCTTAACCAATATTGCTTGTGAAGTTGCCAATGATGTTGAAATATATTTAGTCTCGGCTGATGATTATGTCACTATTTGTTGCTTCTTAGAAACCCAAGCAACTACTCCCGAACCAAGAGAGAAAGCATGCCTTGAAGTGCTTCTCATATCATCATACATCCAACCCAATCACTGTCACAAAATCCCAACAACTTTGCATCAATATTTTTCTCATACCAAACACCAAAGTCAAGAGTACCTTGGATGTATCTCAACAACCTCTTAGCAGCCCCAAAATGAATTTGAGTAGGTTTGTACATAAACCTGGACAACAAGCTTGCTGCATTCATAATATCGGGTCTAAAAGCTATCAAGTACAATAAACTTCCAATCAAGCTACTATAGAGTGATGCATTCACTTCTTTGCTTCCATCTTCTTTGCTTAACTTTTCATTCAACCACCAATAGAGTACAAACTAATTTACAATTCACCATTCCAAATTTTTCAAGAAGAGTTTTTGCATACTTCTTTTGGCAAATAAACACTCCTCCTTCTTCTTGATAAATTTCAATGCCTAAGAATTGATGTAATAAACCCAAGTTACTCATTTCATATTTTTGCTTTATCTCCATTTTAAAGTTAGCAATCATTCTTTCATTATTACCAATAATCACCATATCATCAACATAGAGAGAAACAATAAGAATGTTAGATATACCTTACCTCTTAATATATAATGTTAGCTTATTCTTGCTTCTTTGAAAATCCTTGCTGTTGAAGTAGGCATCAATCTTACTACATCAAGTTTGGGGTGCTTGTTCAAGGCCATACAAAGCCTTTTTTAGCTTGTAAACCTTTTCATCTTCTCCATTTGCCACAAAGCCTTGAGGTTGCTCTACATAAACCTCCTCTTTCAAAGTATCATTCAAGAACGCTGTTTTTACATCAAATTGATGCAATAACCAGTCATTTTTAGCCATCAAGGCAATGAGAACTCTAATTGTGTTATGCCAAGCCACTGGAGCAAATGTCTCTTTAAAGTCAATTCCAAGTTGTTGAGAATACCCGTTGGCCACAAGCCTTACTTTGTTCTTTTGAATAGAACCATCTGGATTGAATTTTATTTTATAAATCCACTTCATACCAATCACTTCTTTATCTTTTGTTTTTTCAACTAACTCCTAAATTTTGTTCTTCTCAGTCACTTCGATTTCTTCTTCTACAGCTTTCTTCCAAGTCTCTTCTTTGATTGCTTCTTCAAAACTTTCTGGCTCAGCAACACAAAAATTGTAACTAGCATACACATCATAAAGGCTTTTCATTCTCCTTAGAGGTGAACTTGATGATGAATAACTGGAGCTTGATGATGAACTTGGACAAGATTGTGGGCTATTTACAAGAGACATTTGTGGTGCATCTTTATGAACATCATCTTTACATTCTTGAATTTCTGGTGTTTCATTAAGAGTAATGGCTTGACCTTGGATTTTCTTCTCTTTTCAATCCCACGAAGCCTTCTCATTAAAGATAACATCTCTACTAATAATCAACTTATTTTTCTTCAAGCTAAAAAGTCTATAGCCCTTTGATTTTGAGCTATTACCCACAAAGATGCATTTCTCACTACTCTCATCAAGCTTGTGTCTTACATTTTTTGGAACATGAGCAAAACAAATGCATCCAAAAACCTTTAAGTGATTCACGGATGGCTTCTTCCCACTCCAAGCTTCAATTGAAGTTTGATTAATTGCCGCTTTTGTTGAGCATCTATTCAACAAGTAAACTGCCGTAGAAACCGCTTCACCTCAAAAGGACAAAGGCAGCCCCTTCTCATGAAGCATTGCTTTTGGCATCTCCTCAATAGTTCTATTCTTTCTTTCTGCCACTTCATTTTATTGTGCAATGTATTTAACCGTTAGCTGCCTATCCAAGCTAATATCTTTACAAAAATTATCAAATTCATTTGAGTTATACTCACCACCTCTATCACTTCTCAACACTTTAATCAAATGTCCACTTTGCCTCTCAATAAAATGCTAAAATTTTTTGAAGATAGTAAACACATCTGATTTTTGTCTCATAAAATACACCCATAGCATTCTAAAGAAGTCATCAATGAAGGTTAGGAAGTATTTGTTATCTCCATGAGATGGTATTATCATAGGACCACATACATCAGTGTGAATAAGCTCCAATAGTGCTCTACCTCTCCATGCCTTATCTTTTGGAAATGCTTCTCGGTGTTGCTTGCCAAGTGCACAGCCTTCACAAACTTCCTTTATTTCTTGTATAGATGGCAGCCCATACACGATATTCTTTTGTTGAAGATTCTTCAAGCTTTAAAAATTCAAATGCCCAAGTCTTCTATGCCATAGTCATGAGTCACCAACCATATCCATTATCAAAACTACATCATTGTTGTAAGAGAAAGTGAGAGAAAAACTTCTATTTTTCTTCATCTTGATCTTTGCTATAACTTGATTTCTTTTGTTAAAAATTTGTAAGGGTCTTCTTCAAAGTGAATGGAGCACCCATGCTCTATATGTTGCCCAACACTTAGCAAGTTTTGCTCCAATTCTGAAACTAGCAGTACATCCCGGATATATCTTATTCCCTTCTTTGTTTGTATGGCAATGGTACCTTTTTCTTTTGCTTGAAATAAGGCACCATTACTCATCTTCACTTGAGAATTGAAAGTTGAATCAATCTTTATAAGAATTCCTTCATTGCTAGTCATATAATTATTACACCCACTATTAAGAAATCAAACGTCATGCTTTTGCTTCGTAGTTACTTGACAAGCATAGAACAAATTGGCTTCACCTTCTTTTTCTTTGGTAAAATTTACTTGCTGATTTTTCTTTAAGTAACAATCTTTTTGGACACGGCCAAACTTTTTGCAATTGTGACATTGAGGCTTTCCTTGAAACTAACAATCTTTCTCTACATGGCCTCTTCTTTGACAGATTCTACATCTTTGTTGAATGAACTCCTCATTGATTTGCCTTGTAAAGTTGCTTCCTCTTCCTCTTAAGTTGCTTCCTCTTTCTCTTGTATGTCTTCCACCTCTTGAAGATTCTCCCTTAGAGTCTGTCATGAGGTCTTAAATTAGCATTAAGCTTTGATTGAAAAGTACTCTCAATTGATTTTTTAGAATGCCTATTCAACCTTTGCTCAAATGCTTTAATTGAACCCATCAACTCTTCATCACCCAAAGATTCAAGATCTTTGGTCTCTTCAATGACAGCAATAATGGGGTTATATTTTTCAAGCAAGCTAATAAGAATTTTTTTAACAATTCTTTGATCAGAAATAATATCCCCATAGATCTTCATTTGATTCACAACCTCTATGGCTCTAGTGAAATAATCTTTCAACAACTCCATTTCTTTCATCTTTAAATTTTCAAAATCTCTCCGCAAGTTTGAAGCTTCGCAGTTTTTACCTAAAAAGTGCCTCTATACTCTTTTTGAAGAATATCCCAGGCTTTTTTTGCTCTTATTGCATTGATAATTCTTGAAAAAATCATATCGGCAACTTCTTGTTGAATTAAAGCTAAAGCCTTTGCATCTTTCTTTCTTTGATCTTTCAATTGCTGTTTTTGGATATTACTCAAAGCAACCGTATCCTTCTATTCATCATACCCATCTTCCACATACTCCCAAAGATTATATGATAAAAAAACTATTTTTATCTTCACAAACCAGAAATCATAGTTTTTTTCATCAAAAATGAGAACTTGTGATTGTTGAGCACCCATAGTTTCGTTGCTTGAACTCACCATCTTCAGAACTTCATAGGGGTTTCTTTTCCCTTCTCAAATATTCACGCTCAACTTGTTATTGATTCAAACAAATCTCTGATACCACTTTGTTGGCTATAGTTTTAGCCTAAACTTTTGAGGGAGAGAGGTAGAAGATGAAAAATCTAATTTCTGCAACTCTTAATTTTCTTTTTCATTCAAAGTCATACTCATATACCTATATATTTCACACTTCCAACACATACATTAACTTTAACTTAAAGTCTCAAGATACTTCATTAATTACACACAGTTAACCACACTTGACTCTGAAAACTACCAGACTTACTAAAACATACTAATTCCATAATAACAATAACAATAAAAAATTAAGTTTTAACATAAGAAACATCATCATTGCTCAAGAATTCATGCATTCTCTTCGCCGAGCCTCTGCCAAAAGCCTCTTAATGGCTATTAAAGTAGATATGATAGAACAAAGTCAGCTAGTCCTTTCTTTTTAAATACTTGACCGTCATGGTTGTTCATTATCTCCATATTAATTTACCCTTCGTGCTGACAATTTATTTAGACAGATTGCTTGCAAGGTGCATGGGAGTGTTATACATGAACTTTGCCCAAAATTGGGGAAGAGGATCTCTAAAATCAGTCACTTATTCTTTGTTGATATCTGCTTTCTTGTTGTTGTCCAAAGCCGGATGCCAAGATTAGATTGTCTAGCTTTCAAAGAAATTCTTAGTATTCCGCTTAATCTAGGCAGTTAGTTAACTTATCCAAGTCAGTGGTAGTGTTCAGTCCCAAAACTCCCCATTTTCTACATCAGCAGTTGAGTTCCTTCCTTGGTATCCAGCAGGAAACAAGTTTGGATTTTTATCTGGGTACCCTCTTCAAGGCACTAGGTTGCAGTCCTGAGATGTGCAGCTCCTCAAGGAGAAAGTCAATAACCATTTAGCAACTTGGAAAGAGAGGGCGTTGGCATTTTGCAGGCATATGTACTTTGGTAAAGTCTATGCCTATTCATATTATGGCAAATGCAGCTATTCTTTGAAATTTTGTCCAATGGCTGGATCAGGCTATCAGAAATTTTGTTTGGAAGCATTATTCTAGAAGCAGAGCCTTGCACATTATTGCTTGGGAGGCATTGTGTTGGCCTAAAGCTTAATAGAGACTTCGTGTTTCAAAGATGCTTCTTACTCCAATTCGTTCAAGTGGGTTGTGGGAAGGGGCACTTCTATTTCCACTATTTCTCCATCTTGGTTTGATATGTTTGCTTTAAACCAAATGGCTCTTCAGTATGATGTCTACTGTTATGAGGAGTTCCGGTGGTGGCTTGTCTATTTAATGAGACCAAATCTTGGAACACCTCCGTAACGAATCACATTTTTTCCTTCATAGCAAAGCATATCATAGCTGTTCCTGTTGGAGGTCCAGGTGAGAACGATATTTTGAGATGGGGTGATTAACTTCCTATACCAAGCCTCCATAAGAGAGGTCTATTGGAAAATGGTCTCTCATGCCTCCTCGTCACATGATAGCGACATTTCGTGGATCTGGAAGAAGAAAGCCCAACCTCATGTTCTCCATTTTCTTTGGAAGCTTCTCATGGGTGGTCTTCCTACCAGTGAGAAACTATCCCTGCGCATCTCCTCTATATGCCATCTTTACAGTCATTGCCAATTGGATATTCCAAACAGAAAACCACATGTTCTTCACCTATGCCCATTCTAAGCGGCTCTGAGATATAACTAAAGGCACCTGATAATCTTTACTTTTACTTTCTCCATCAGGTACTATCCTTCCTTCAGTTAGCTCCAAGGGATGTTCATATCTCATTGGCTCAATCTATTATTTTTTATCTATTATGGGGATGTTGGAATGCAAGACATAAAGTTCTATTTGAGCATAGCCCTTTTAATTCACAAGAAGTGGTGTGAGATGCCATTTCTCTAGCCCACGAAGATGCTCTCCATTCTTACCCGTCTACATAGCCAGATCTCTAGGTTCCTCTTCACACTTTAGTGTTGACCTTATGCTGCCACGAACCTCCTCTGCCAATTGCTCAATTTCATCTGAAGAATGAAACAGAATACTTTAAGATAGCATTGTATGAAAAATAAATAAAAATAACTAAAGACCTTCACAAATTACTAAATATAGTTATTAAGATAACCATCAAGAATAAGATACACAAAGAGAGTTGAAACCCAGGCGCGCGCAAAACCCAAAAAACAAAAAACAAAAAAAAAACAAAAAAAGCAAAGACGAAAAATGAAATACAATGTAGTGCAAGGGTTAGAGCCAAGCAGATGGAATGCAGTAATTGCAATTTCCTAAGATTGAATCAGCTGCTACTGTCTTGGGCACAGCTAATTATCATTATGATAACCAGAACTAAATCTCAACATAGATACGAAACAGTGAACAGTGTAAGATCAATGTGCATTAGGTTAATTATTAACTTCCACCTCTAGCTGCAATTTAGTGAAATCCAAGAGCCACCTTGCCAGAGAGGCAACAGCGAAATTGACATCAATTTACTGGATATGTCACCAAACATCAAGGATTTATGCATTCATGCTTCCACGCAAGCACGGATATACGTCAATTTTCAGTCATTTAGGAAGCATGGAGGAAAAAGAGTCAAAATAAACAAGGAAAACAACATAGCCATAGCAGAAGCAAGATCTACCGAGTTTAACTTCACTGAAAGCTTCATTTGCATAAAGAAACAATAAGGTGAATGAATATAGACAACACAAAATCTTCTGTGTGAACCATATCAATCAACCACTAAACGGTTTAGGTTTCAACTGTGCAAATGTTGAACTCACCATCAATGACTTTCCCAGCGAATCATTCAGAGACTTTATATAATGGAAGCAACATGTGAATAGCATAGGCATTGCAGCCTTCACAACCAATTTGTGCTGAGACCATTCTGAAGCAATTAAAGACGATCTTCATCTGCAGAACATTTTATAGATCATCATCAAAAACTTCTATGCCAAGGGCATATAAATGTAATGGTGCTGCAAGCATCACTAACAGAGAAGTCAAATTAACTAACTTAAAAGTTGTTATCTTGTAGTTCACAGCTGTTTGCAGGGAACCAATTAACAAATGAACTGTTCGGCATGCACCCACCTGGATATTTTCTTTCTGCATTGCGACTTTTCCCATCCTCTTGAGTAAGGGTGCAAACTAGCAATGATCGAAAGTTTTCAGCATTGACTTCATCAGCCTGTTCCCTTTCTCCAGAAGATTGGCTGGTATTGTTGGTGGAAAGTAGGAAAGCATTCTTTATTGTTCTTGAACCAAGCAACTCAAAAGCCTCGAGGTACGATCCTTGTTCACGAGAATCAAGGGTGCACCAAAACTAATGCAGAGTTGAACTATTTCTTTGATTAGCAAAAGAGTGCAAAAGAGTGCAAACTGCAAACTGAAAATACAAAATTCTGAGTTATGATATTGCTCGCTGCATCATCACATGATATTGCTCGCTGCATCATCATATGATATTGCTCGCTGCATCATCATCCAGCTGCACCTTGAGCTGATTCAAGAGCGAAGCAGATATTGCAAGGAGTCTGCTTGGATTCACAAGAAACAGAGTTTCAATGTTCAACTTCTCAAGATCGGTTCTGTTAGAGTCAGACACAGCAGCAAAATACAAGGCTACAAGGCTGTTAGAAATATTCCGCAACCATATATGTGGATGCAACAAAAGTTTGCAAATCCATTCCCACGTCTCCTGAGAAAAGAATAGCGTTGCATCCATAAATTACGCTATAATACATCCATCTCAAATTTTCAAAAAGAGCTTAAAAATGAAAACAGAAAAAGGAATATTTATAAGCTAAACTGCCATTTTCTGCACTAGAAAAGAAATTCAATGCACAACTCAAAAAATCCCAGAGCTACACGCAGTCATAAAACACATAATTGCATGCCAATTGCTTTGCTTAAACTACCGGAGCTTTTGAAGACTTGAAAAGTACCTATGCACGTAGATGCAGCTACATGTGTGCAACAGCATGTCCAAGTGTTTGATACTAACAATACAGCACACTTTGATTCTCTTCCACAAACCTATACCACCCAAGCTTCATAAGTTCTCTCATGTTCACTGTTGGGTACTAGGACTCGGCTAAATCAAAGGAGAAAGTAACATAACCCATCCACAAGATTGAGAACCACCATCCCCTCTACACACCCCCCCCCCCCCCCAACCACACCATCACCCCCCCCCCACACACACACACACCAAAAAAGTGTGCACGAACACATGGGTGCATGTGTATGTCCATGCCCATGGCTCTCTCTCTCTCTCTCTCTCTCTCTCTCTGCATGCGCGCACGTGTAAAGATGACAATGACGGTGGGGACTGTTGGGGTGGCAAGGATGGAATTGAAGGGAGCAACATAAATTACATGAGCAGTGTTTTGGACCCACTGGCCCAGACAAAACTGTTTGTATGGCTGCGATCACAGGTTCCCAATCCAACTGCAAGTCAACTGCAAGTCACTAATTTTACACCTGCCTTTTTTCTTGCTTTTAATCTTTCCACTTGCTGACCCATGCAAGTGGCCAACTATCTAACCCAGGCAGTTCATACAGGTGAACTGCTAAGGCTGAAGACCCACTCTGGTTTTTCTCAGAACCAGGCTTGGCACCAACCTGATCCATTATGCCAAGCAGGTGACAAGTTGACCAGCTCAACCAAGTCGTAAAAGACTAGTCAGGAGTCAGTAGCTCAGGCAAGATTATCAGGTGAATAGTCGGGATGCATCGTGGCATGTCCGATATAGCTTGTGCTATCCACATCGACATAACATTTGTGGTATAGTACAACAAGAAAAGTGTTAATTGACAGGCGTTCATAACTTGCAGATGGAAACCACAGATTCAAAAATGCTAGTGCCAAAAGGAAATGGTCCATACCTCAACGTTCTTATCAAAATACAGCTCTGGGAAGTGGAGTAGCATCTTCTCCAGCATAACAAGCGAGTAGTAAGCTTCTTTCCATAATGGAATCGCAGGGTCGTTTGTTAAGTCTAATTCTTTATTGCTAGCAGCATGAACAGAAGATTCCAAAATGCCTTTCCCGACTTGTAGTATACTATTTATATGTCTACGGAAGTCTTTTCTTAGAACTTCAACCAATAGACCAAGAACCTGGTAAGCATACGCCATAACAATTAGCATATAATATCAGTCGCACAAGAAGATGGATAACTAATGGAATCAGTCGCATAACTTCAGCAACACTATTTAGATATCATAGTCTAATGAATGCATAGAGGGTGAGCCTTGGTGGAATGATAAGGTTCCTCCATTTCAACTTAAAGGTGAGAAGTTCAAAAGATGAAAACTGCTTCTCTGCACGTGGTAAAGCCATATACATTTAACCCTCTCTAGGCCTGCAATAGCACAAGCCTCATGCAATACACCACCATTTTTAGTCTAATATATGCAAAACTTCAATCCAACAGCTTGTGCCCACAAAAAACAAAATGTTCAACCTAAAGTCGCTTAAGAACCAAGGGGCAAAAATTCAGTCTTTACTCACCTGGCGGGCAAACACCTCAGCATGGAAGTGGGAGACGTGAACTCGATGTATGTATTCATTTCATGGCCTCCAAGCAAGAACAGGCATGAGTGCGTTCTATTTGCAACATCCAAAGAACAGAAATGTTAAAAGATCATACTCTCCTTGTACAGAATAATACTTCATACTCTATAGATTTCAGTACCATCATACTCTATAGATTTCAACCTTCTTCTCCCTCGCTGTCCCCTTTTTCTCCCTGGCCCTGCCAAGAGTTTCAATATGGTCTGGTGCATTAAAAACGACGACGAATAATTCTTTTTTTGAATTTTTCTAAAAAAAAATTCTTGGTGGGTGTACTTGAGTTTTTTTTTTTAAATAATCAACAGAGAGCAGGTGGGGGAACATAAAGAACTAGGATTTTCTTGTTTCCTAAGGGAAGGATTCGAGAATTTTAAAATTAGTTCAGCTATCCCAACATCTCGCCTACTCATCCTGCGAGATTTTTTTTTTTTTTTTTCCCGTAAAATGTGCTGACTCTGGGCGTCCGTGCTATGGATTGAAAATCACTCCTGGTTTCATTTTACTCGATTTATTAAACCCGTAAAAATATTCAAAATTGATAAAAAGAGTTTATTAATATATTTATTGCATTGTTGTCTTGGTTCATCAATTTTTTTTAAAGTTTTCAAAGACACCAGTTATCGTACGTCGCATGGGGACCGGAACGGATGTTCGGAGATACGGGGAAGATTCATATACACGTCGCATATTATCCGTCGGTCTGCAATCCATGCAGATCAAAATTTTGCGCCCACCTCGTCGTAACAGCTCAAATCTTGAAGGATGAAATAATAATCAAATCAAGCACCACAACCATTCATGCAGTGTTTCTGGCAAGTATTGGTTGTCCAAGACAAAGACCTCCATAGACCACGTGCTAGCAATTAATGGCAAAGCAGAGCAGTAGCTGCCAAATAGAAGTGGTCCATGAATTAAACACCGAAATAGAAGGGAAGGCTTTTATTCCAAGGCATTTTAAAAGCGCTTATTCCACAGGATTTACATGCATCACTCCGACTACGACGACGACGACGACATACTACTAGTACTAGTATTCTACGCTCTCATACATATTTCCCTCACGCTGGTCTCTACAACTCCGATCCTCCCTTCGTTCCTTCTCAAAAGCCGGCAAATCCCAGGATAGATTCAAGCGGACCATCTCGGCCTTCCCCTCTCTGGCTCTCCCGCTCGCGCTCCTCCGGGCCTTCCAGGAAAACCTCCTCCTTTGGGGCATTCAAGACCTCGTCCACCTCCCTCGCCGGCAGATCAAAGGCCAGTTCCTTGGTCACCCTATCCATCCGCTTCAATACGTTGTTCCTTCCTGTATTCCACCACAAGAATCAAATTACATTAGAGAGTCATATATAAAACTTGCTCAAATAAACAAGAACAACACTTGGAAATTGCAATGGGCCAGCAACCAGCCATTCTCATGCAAAAGTTTAAGAAAGACAGATACCTGCAAGCCAGGTCCTGTGGTTGTTTCTGGCAGTTATTTCGAAGCACAAGACCTCAAGATTCCCCTCGCGGGAAGACATGGTGACGGATGGGTGGCCGGGGAGAACGACGAACACCTTGCCACGAGATAAGCCGGATTCGACTTTTTGGTAGTGCGGGCGACGTTGCTGTTGCTGCTCTTCCTCCTCCCTGCCTTCCTGTCGACCTCGCTGTTCCTCTTCCTCCCGCCCTCGTCCTTCCTCCCGTTCTCTCGACACGTGCGGGCACACTATCTGGGCCTTGCCTCTGCCTCTTATCACAACGGCAATCTTAGTTGCCATTGTGTTATAGTATGGTGAAATCATGGATCCCTGCCGAACAACCACCACTTAAAATTCTATCTTGAAAACCTCATTGAAACAAGAGAATGTGAGAAGGAAAGCCTAATTACCCTGCTGATGTTAGCGTAGGAGACTCGGATGTCGAGGTCCTCGAGCTCCGGATAGTCATCGCGATCGGCCTCTCTTAGCTCTCCATAGCGGTTGGAGAAGGAAGGGCGCTTGCGGAACAGATTGAACGGCCCCCTCGACACAACGAAGGGCCAAGGCCGACCCTCGGTGCCGGCCCGGCGTCTCACCTCCCTCATCTGCTCTTCGCTTATCTCTATCATAGGTCCCTTCTTCTGCGTCCCAAAGAGCTTGTCCAGCAAGTCCTGTCGTGTCTGATAGATAGGCCGACAATGATTCACTCTTATGTTAAGAGCCGCAAAACACAACATGGGTATATAACACAAGAGTGAGAGAGGGATGTTAAGAATTTATGAATTTCCTTTGATGAAAATCATCACGCAAAATAATAAGATCATACATGTTGGATCACTAAGATAAAATTAAATATATAAGTAGAAGCATACCTGAGTCCATATCGATTGATTACCCTTTAGAATCGAGCGGTTGACCTTCCAGATCAACACGTCCACTTTAAAGAGAGTCCTTTAGTTTCTCTTAATATTTTCTCTCTGATGATGGGATATCAAAAAGAATATCTCTATTCGTACAATCTAGGGACCATGACCACTATATATAGAGAAACCTAATTTTATTTCTATTTTCGCCCATCATAAAAATAAAAATAATTTCTTGAGTCTCCACACATTAAAGGCCCACACCCTATCAGATACATTAAAGCCCAAATTACTAAATACTTAATGGGCTTAAATTTATTTGACAGCCCGCAATACATAATTATTTACATATAAGCTCAACGTTGGATTAATGATCCAACAATCTCCCACTTGGGCTATATGTGTAACCTTATAATTATGCCTTGCCAGATATAACTGAATGAGCTCAAATTTATTGTCATTACCGAAATGTATCTGCAACCAATTCGGTCCATCAATCACACCAATATAGGATCAAAGTGGTCTTCATTACATCTATCGTAACTCAACCCATCAATGGCCATATATGCTGATACAATTGAATGACATGAATCATAGTGTGGATGTGTAGCAAGAAAATTTCATGCAATGTGATCTTAACATGCCTATTTCCAATTGGTCCTCCCTTAAACCTTAGTGAGATCAGATTATACTAAAATCAGAATGTAAACAAACCAAAAAAAAAACTTTATTTCTGCAAAAATAACCTCAAAATATCCATAAACTGAAATAACTGAAAAAAAATGTCTATGTAAGCATCTAAAATTACAAACTCCCACTAAAACTGAATATCTTCAAGTAATATGACACCCATACGAGCAATATGCTCATGAAACGTTTTGGGTGGCAATCCCTTAGTAAGCGGATCCGCAATCATGGAGTTTGTTCCGATGTGCTCTATAGACAATTGTCCACTCTGAACTCTTTCTTTAACAACTAGGAACTTGACGTCGATATGCTTTGACTTCGTTGAGCTCCTGTTGTTGTTGGAATATAGAACTGCTGACTTATTGTCACAAAATAATTTAAGTGATCTTTTAACATCATCCACTATGTGCAGCCCTGTGACAAAATTTCGTAACCATATTCCGTGATTGGACGCTTCATAACATGCTATAAATTCTACTGCCATGGTGGAAGATGCTATAAGTGACTGTTTAGCACTCTTCCAGGAGACTGCACCTCCAACCAACAGATAGATATAGCCCGATGTAGATTTCATATTATCTTGGCATCCAGCAAAATCGGAGTCAGTATACCCAATGATCTCAAGCTTATCCGACCTCCGATACATGAGCATGTAACCTTTTGTTCTCTGTAAGTACCACAAGACCCGTTTAGCTGCTTTCCAATGGTTTATTCCTGGATTGCTTAAATATCTACCTAACATCCTAGTAACGTACGCAATATCCGGATGCGTACAAACCTGAGCATACATCAGACTCCCTAATGCGTACAAATCTTCTGCATTTCCTTCTTTTCAAAATCATTCTTAGGGCATTGATTGAGACTAAACTTGTCTTCCTTAGCCACAGGGGTATCACCTGGTTTGCAACCTGTATGTCATATCTTTTGAGAACCTTTTCAATATAGCTCTTTTGTGATAATCCAAAAATACCTCGAGAGTGATCCCGATGTATTTGTATACCTAACACAAAAGATGCATCACTAAGATCTTTCATCTCAAAATTCTTAGATAGAAATCTCTTGGTTTCGTGCAATAAGCCTATATCGTTGCTGGCAAGCAAGATGTCATCGACATATAAAACCAGAAAAATATGTTTGCTCCTATAGAACTTATGGTATATACAGTCATCAATCAAATTCATCTCAAAACCGAATGAGATAATCACTTGATAAAACTTAAAATACCATTGTCGAGATGCTTGTTTGAGTCCATAGATAGATTTCTTAAGTTTGCAAACCATATTTTTTGGGTCTTCTGACACAGTTTTCTGGCTGCACCATATAGATCGTCTCATCAATGTTACCATTAAGAAACGTCGTCTTCACATCCATCTGATGTAACTCAAAATTGAAATGCGCCACTAAAGCCATTATAATCCTGAAAGAATCTTTCGAAGAAACTGAAGAGAAAGTCTCTTTATAGTCAATGCCTTCTCTTTGAGTAAAGCCCTTTGCGACAAGACGAGCCTTGTACCTTTCCGCATCACCTTTTGAATCCCTCTTAGTCTTAAATATCTATTTGCAACCAATGGGTTTCGCACCTTTAGGTAATGGAACAAATCCCATACGTCATTATCTTTCATGGACTTAATCTCCTCATTCATGGCATTAATCCACTTGTGAGAGTTAGAACTTTCCATGGCTTGACGGAAGTTGATTGGATCATCTTCCATTATTCCAATGTCTACCTCATGCTCTTGGAGAAATACAATGTAGTCATCTGGTATTGCATTTCTCCTCTCTCTAGTGGATCTCCTTAATGGCATAGGTTCTTGAGATGTTGGAGCTTGTTCTTCTGAAACAATTTTTTGAACAGGAGGTTCTTTTATAGTGTCTTGATCTATTATGTCTTGATCAAGGTCAGGAATGGGATCCTGATCAATGCCAATGACATCTGTAGGAATATCAATATATTTCTCCTCAAAGACAAAGTCCCTAACTGTATCTCCCCTTGCAAGCTCAACATCCTTAAAGAACCGTGCATTTCCTGACTCAAAAATCGACTTACTTGTGAGATCATAAAACTTGTACCCCCTGGATCTTTCAGAGTATCCAATAAAATAGCAACTCATCGTCCTTGAGTCCAATTTCTTTTCATTAGGCCTATAAGGCCTTGCCTCGCTGGACATCCCCAAACATGCAAGTGCTTTAGACTAGATTTCTTGCCCATCCAGAGTTCATAAGGGGTTTTAGTAGTTGCTTTAGTTAGAACTCTATTAAGGATATATGCTGCAGTCTTAAGTGCTTCTCCCCAGAGTGATTCTGGTAAGTTAGAATGACTAATCATAGTTCTTACCATATCCTTAAGCATTCTGTTTCATCTTTCAGCAACACCATTCATAGTGGGTGAACCTGGCATGGTGTACTGTGAGACGATACCGCATTCCTTTAGGAACTTAGCAAATGGTCCTGTACGTTGTTCACCTGAACCATTATATCTGCCATAGTACTCTCCACCACGGTCAGATCTGATGATTTTGATCCTTTTACTGAGTTGATTTTCAACTTCAGCCTTATAATTTTTGAGCACGTCCAGCGACTGTGATTTTTCATGAATGAGATATATATAGCCATATCTGAAAAAATCGTCTATGAACGTTATAAAGTATTGTTGACCATTCCAAGCGATTGTAGGAAATGAGCCACGAATATCCGTATGTATAAGTTCTAAGACGTCCAGAGTCCTGTTGGCTTCAAATCTCCTTTTATTGGTTTGTTTTCCCTTTATACAATTAACACAAACATCAAAGTCTGTGAAATCTAAGGAATCGAGAATTTTATCTGACACAAGTCTCTCTATTTTCTGTCTCAAAATATGACCTAATCTCTTGTGCCATAATACAGCCGAATTCTCACTGGTTAATTTTTTCTTAGAACCTCGTGTACTTAAATGCAGGGATTCATTAAATGAAGCAATTATATCAATTGAATAAAGATTATCGTAACCTAACAAAGAACCGGAACCAACCAAATTTGAATCATGAAACAAACTAAATTTTTCATTTCCAAATGAACAAAAAAAATCAGATTTGTCCAAAACAGAAATAGAATCAAATTCCATCTAAAAGATGGTACAATAAAAGTTTCATCAAGATTCAAATAAAATTCAGTCTTTAACAATAATCTAAATTTTCCTATTGCCTCAACTGGAACCGTTTTGCCATCGCCCACATAGATGTATCTTTCAGCATTATTTGGCTTTCGGCAACCCTGCATAGACACACTGATGTGAGTTGTTGCACCAGAATCTATCCATCATGTATGTCTAGGTACCGAAGTTAAATTAACCTTAGAACAAACCAAATTAAGAAGCATACCCTTCTTAGCACGCCATGCGTGATAGTTAGTGCACTGCTTCTTCTTATGTCCTTCAGCTCCATAGAAGAAACAACTAGTGCCTTTCGAATCATTCGGTTTCTTTTGATGTTTCTTTTGAGGTGTCGTATCTGCAACCTTATCCTTCTTTTTTTTCTTTCCTTTGTCCTTAGAAGTTGAAGCGAGTGAGCACACTCTTGTCTTATCTTGCTTAAGCCTTTCCTCTTCACGAACACGGTGTGAGATGAGCTCATTCGGAGAGACCAAGTCTCTTTCGACAATTATAGCTCACTTTAAACGGTTAAGCGTATCGGAAGGGATATCAAAACCGGATGCACTAACAAGTCTTCAGAGAGGTCAAGCTTAAGTGCTTTCAGCTTGGAAGCAAGATGAGACATCTCCAAGATGTACTCCCTGATATTGCCTTTCCCCTTATACCTCATTGAAATTAGACTTGTCAAGAGCGTACCAATTTCAGCCTTTTCGTTCTTGACAAATCTTTTTTCAATATCCTCAAGAAAAGCTTTAGCAGTAGTTATTATTTCAGACATTGTGCCCATGAATGCTTCTGGAATGGCCTTTTTCATGATCATCATACACATGCGATTTGATTTCTCACACCTTTTTATGTCCCTCTTATCATCCGAGGTACTCTTATCCGTAAGAGGTGAAGGAAATTCAGTCCTTAACGTAAGGTCGAGATCCATGACTCCAAGAACTATCAAGAGATTTTCTTTCCAGGACTTGAAGTTTGAGCCATTCAGCATAGGAATTGAATTGATGTTGGCAGTAATGTTTGCAGGACTGTAAGCTGGACAAAGAACAACAAAACAAACTCATATTAGTCTTAAAGCAAAAATAAATTCAAATAAAGGTAAATCCCATCCCAAAATATCAGACACTTATTAATATTTTATCTTTGGATAAAATAGTAACTTGTGAGTGATATTGGTAGTAATCAAACACTAATGATAAGAACATATCGAATAATGAATCTACCTTTGGGCCGATTTATTATTCACATGTAAAACTGAATAACCATCACGCATTTATTACTATAAGTGCATATGCAATTATATTAAATATTGATCTTCCTTTAGGTCGATGGATATTTACATAAACTACATACACATAACCTTTTATATTTTGAAATAAGATTAATTTCTACAAGAGAGGTCACTTTGGTGACATGTTGTTTTAATTAATCCATCTCAAAATATATATAAACATACCAATATTTGAAGTTAAAGTTACACCAAAAAATTATCCTTAAACCCATTGATGCATCGATCAACCTGTAACCGAGTCAAAATTTGATCGAATGAGCCAACCACAGTGCTTACACCGGCCTGACCGGTCCCTTAAAAAAAAACTCTACTTTTTTTTTTTGGAAAAGATCCAAAAAAAAGAAAGAAATTATGACGAATCACTTATCAAAAAAAATAAAAATAAAAATAAAAGAAAGAAAGGAAAGAAACTATTACGGGTTACTTGCAAAAAAAAAAAAAAAAACTGTTTGGCCGCAATGTCCCTTCATCGGTACGGGTAGAGACCCGCGCCGGTCTCTATTATGGTCGGCGGTGAAGAAACCGCCTGTTCGCTTTTTTTTTTTTTTAATGATGACATGTACTTAATGTGCGGCCACAGATGCCATGGCCTGATGGCCGTGGCTCTTTCATCAGCATGGCCTGATCGCCATGCCTGAAAAAAAAACTTAATGCCGATGATGGCGAAAACCGCTGGCAAGAGTCTGAAACCCGAATGGAAAGAAGAAGGAATATTTTGAATTCTTTCTTTCCATTTATTCTTAAAATAATAATAATAATAATAATTTATTATGTAATTCAATCTCAATGATTCAACATGAAGGGGCTCTGATACCACTTGTTAAAATTTATGAAATTTTCTTTGATGAAAACCATCACGCAAAATAATAGAATCATTCATGTTGGATCATCAAGATAAAATTAAATATATAAGCAGAAGCATACCTGAGTCCATATCGATTGATTACCCTTTAGAGTCGAGCGGTTGCCTTCCAGATCAACACATTCACTTTAGAGAGAGTCCTTTAGTTTCTCTCAATATTTTCTCTCTAATGATGAAATGTCAAAAAGAATATCTCTGTTCGTGCGATCTGAGAACCATGACCACTATATATATATAGGAAAAACCTAATTTTATTTATATTTTAGTCCATTATAAAAATAGAAATAATTTCTTGAGTCTCCACACATTAAAGGTCCACACCTATGAGATACATTAAAGTTTAAATTACTAAATACTTAATCAATTACTTTTAATTAAATTTAAATTTATTTAATAATTCGTAATACATAATTATTTACATATAAGCTTTACACATTAATGATCCGACAAGGGAAAGATATTATTATTACATTAAAGGCAGCTCTTAAGACTCGGTCGCCGAAGCTCCAGTAATATGACTCGGGGTTTTCTCCACCAGCGCCAACGAACGACTGCACCGTCACAAAGGCCGATGGTTGGTAACTTTAGACAAAGAGTAAATTAGAAGATAACGACTTAGAATTTTGAGCGATAGGCGGGTGTGAGTGACCTCAAACATGCCAGTAGTGCCTACGGGCTTCATGAGGGAGACTATCTCGAACTTCTTCTTCCCGTCTGTGTTCGTCACAGAAACGATTCTTCCTGCGCGCACCCTACAGAGATCTCCCTCGCTAAGCTCATAAGTCTCCGTATGATGTTGGGACGATGTAAGAGTTATGAGTCCATTTCCTACACATCATCATATATAAATAAATATAAGCAGCCTATCCATAGAAGTTGGAGGTTGAAAAAGATAAAACCAGAGGCAAACAAATACAAGAGTGAATGCTAGCCTTTTACCTCTGGATACGAACATAATGTTCTCTGCGTCAGAGTGCCTGGGGATCACGAAGGTTTTTGGATCGACCTCAAGGACGACAACACGATAGTTGGCGACCCCGAGCAAAAGCCTGGATTTCTCAATGAAGTTTCTGAGGACCCTAAGGCGGCCGCGATGGGTGCTGACCCGGTGAACGAAGCTCTCCTCGTCGAAGAAGAAAGGATCGCTCCCTCTTCTCTTCTCCTCCTCATTCCCTTCCTCTCTTTCTTCTTCCTCCTTCCTCCCACGATGCTCTCTATACTCCTTCTCACACCGCTGCTCGTACTCTTTCTGCTTCCTCATTTCTTTTTCTTACTCGCGGCACTCCCTTCGGCATTCCTCTGGTTGCTCTCTTTCTGCTTCGTCATTTCCTTTTCTTACTCTCGGCACTTCCTCCGGCATTCCTCTGGCCGCTTTCGGGGATCCTTCCCACGATGCTCTCTGTACTCCTCCTTACACCGCTGTTCGCACTTTTTCTTCTCCCTTCTTCCCTTTTTTTACTCCTGGCACTCCCTCCGGCATTCCTTTAGCTGCTCCTCGAAATCCTTTCCACGATGCTCTCTGCACTCCTTCTCACACCGCTGTTCGCACTCTTTCTGCTCCTTCCTTCCCTTTTCTTGCTTCCGGCACTCCCTTCAGCATTCCTCTAGCCGCTCCTCAGGATCCTCTTCACGATGCTCTCTGTACTTCTTCTCACACCGTTGCTCGCACTCTTTCTGCTCCCTCCTTCCCTTTTCTTGCTCCCGGTACTCCCTCCGGCATTCCTCTAGCCACTTCTTGAGATCCTCTCTTTGACCTCCTTCTCTAGCTCTCTCCTCGCCTTGCCCCCTCCTCCCTTGTTCGTAGCGCTGCTCGCACTAGCGCATGCACTGTCTCTGTTGTTCCTCGCCTTGTCTGCTCTCCCGGCACTCTTGCATGCACTGCTCCATCCGGCGCTCAGGGTCCTCTCCCTCGGTAGTGGAGAGAGCCAGGGTGGCGGAGAGAAGGATGGAAAGAAGAAGAAGGAAAGGAATGAAGACTCTTGGTTTGGTCGTCATGGCTGGCTCTCGCTCGCACTCGCTCGGAGAAGGGAAAGCTCAACTGGGACGATGAGAAGTGGAGGAGCTGGAGGTCTCCATTTATAGGGAGAAAAAGGTGGTAAGTCTTGAGAAAGAGGGGGGTAACGTGGCAACAGGGCCACGCCTGCATGGCTACGTGGACGCGGGATCCGGTGATGGACAAAACGGCTCGCCACGTCCGGACGTCGGATCACGAGATCATTGACGATATGCCAAGCGAAGTCGGATCTGGAGGTTTGCACGCTGGAGCTCTCTTCTCCGGCGAGCTGGACGCGTGTATCTCCTGGTGCCTCGCTTTGGCCGAGGCGTCCACATGTTACGGGGAGGGACGGAGGAAGGGGCGTGTCTCCCGTGGGCCGCAACTGGCCGTCACGTCCCAAACGCCCACAGAGTACGGTGACGGTGCCCTCTGCCTCTACGTGTGATCTTTTGTCTGGCTCTCGGCGTAGGACGCGTTACGGTAACGGACGGAGGTCGAGGCGTGGCTTCGGTGAGCCGCATATGGCCGTTACGTCGAAACGCCCGCCGAGTGCGGCGAAAGGCGTCCACACGTGTGATGTTGCAAGGTGTCCTACGCAACACGTGTCTGAGTTTTGATCTCTGGCTCTTGGCACGCAAGCCATAGTCCGCATCCCACCAAACCAGAGACCTGCTAGCACAACACGCAATGTGATTTCTGCTCAATGATTATGGCTCTCTTAAAAAGTAATCCAGCAAAACCACAGCCAAAGAAACAGAATCAGCAAGAAAAGATCCTATTGAACTTAGCTCTAGTCCGACTTTATGAAACGACTTAAAGTTGAAACAAGATTCCCACTGTATTTGCTGATTGAGACGGGCACTAAAATTACTATTTTGGCTCGATTTTGAATTTGAGCCTCCCTATTCTCTTCCCTATTGTAGAATAATAGCATATTAGGACACGTTAAGGGTCTTTTCAGATGACCGGTGTTCCCATCCATGAGACATCTCTTGCAGATGGAGGTTACTGAAGCAGAAAGAAGAGAAATTGGAAGAACCAGCAGATAGCACTGCCCACCCCAATCCTGAGTTTTTCAAAATAACCGGAATCCATCGTCACGCTCTTCCCTCCAAGGGGAATATCACCCAAACCGGGCTAAATCGCTGTGAAAACAGGCCAGGACACGCACAAGAAATAAAAGTAAACAAACACTCCCCCCAGCCCTCATTATAACTTGTAATCATGCCGGATATTATAAATGAAATGACACGTACACTTCATGCAACACTGCCAGTAAAGATGGCTCTCCCAAAATTAATTGCCACCCACTTGCACCTTGAAAACTATCCCCAGCCCGTTCCTTAATTACCTAGCTCAAAATTCAAAAACAAACATAGAAAAGCATTCCCACTACACACTCTTCGCATTGTCCTGCCTCCTGTTTGTTTCCAGAAGCAGGTATTACCTCCGCCATCTCTCCATTTTCATTGCCATTATCTTCCTCTTCTTGTGGGCTCGATGTTTGGCTGCGATCTGCAACTTCCTCTTGGCATGGCGCATAGGATTGATAACAGCAACGAGTTTCTGCTCGTGTTTTCTCTTGTCCCTCTTTCCCTTGAGGTTCTTCCGTATCAGATTGTAAACTCGCACAAAATCATCAACACCTAAGACATCCCTTATGCTGTCACGAACCTCCTCTGCCAATTGCTTAATTTCATCTGAAGAATGAAACAGAACACAGAATACTTTCAGATAGCATTGTACGATAAATAAATAAAAATAACTAAAGACCTTCACAAATTTCTAAATATATTTATTAAGATCACCATCAAGAATAAGATACAAAAAGAGAGCTGAAACCCAGGCGTGCGTGAAAAAAAAAAAAAAAAAAAATGAAATACAATGTAGTGCAAGGGTTGGAGCAAAGCAGATGGAATGCAGTTATTGTAATTTCCTAAGATTGAATCAGCTGTTAGCGTCTCGGGTACAGCTAATTATCATTATGATAACCAGAACTAAATCTCAACATATGTACGATACAGTGAACAGTTTAAGATCAATGTGCATTAGTTTAATTATAACTTCCACCTCTAGCTGCAATTTAGTGAAATCCAAGAGCCACGTCACTAGAAAGGCAACAGCAAAATTAACATCAATTTATTGGATATGTCACCAAACATCAAGCATATATGTATTCATGCTTCCATGCAAGCACGGATGCACATCAATTTTCAGCCGTTTTGGAAGCATGGAGGAAAAAGAGTCAAAATAAACAAGGAAAACAACATAGCCATAGCAGAAGCAAGATCTACCAAGTTTAACTTCACTGAAAGTTTCATTTGCATAAACAGACCGTAACGTGAATGAATATAGACAACACAAAATCTTCTGTGTGAACCATATCAATCAACCACTAAACAGTTTAGGTTTCAACTGTGCAAATGTTGAACTCACCATCAATGACTTTCCCAGCGAATCCTTCACAGACTTTATATAATGGAAGCAACATGTGAATAGCATAGGCATTGCAGCCTTCACAACCAATTTGTGCTGAGACCATTCTGAAGCAATTAAAGACGATCTTCATCTGCAGAACATTTTATAGGTCATCATCAAAAACTTCTATGCCAAGGGCATATAAATATAATGGTGCTGCAAGTATCACTAACAGAGAAGTCAAATTAACTTAAAAGTTATCTTGTAGTTCACAACTGTTTGCGGGGAAACAATTAACAAATGAACTGTTTGGTATGCACCCACCTGGATATTTTCTTTCTGCATTGCGACTTTTCCCATCCTCTTGAGTAAGGGTGCAACTAGCAGTGATTGGAAGTTTTCAGCATTGACTTCATCAGCCTGTTCCCCTTCTCCAGAAGATCGGCTGGTATTGCTGGTGGAAAGTAGGAAAGCATTCTTTATTTTTCTTGAACCAAGCAACTCGAAAGCCTCGAGGTACGATCCTTGTTCACGAGAATCAAGGGTACACCAAAACTCATCCAGAGTTGAACTATTTCTTTGCTTAGCAAAAGAGTGCAAACTGCAAACTGAAAATACAAGATTCTGAGTTATGATATTGCTTGCTGCATCATCATCCAGCTGCACCTTGAGCTGATTCAAGAGTGAAGCAGCTATTGCAAGAAGTCTGCTTGGATTCACAAGAAACAGAGTTTCAATGTTCAACTTCTCAAGATCGGTTCTGTTAGAGTCGGACACAGCAGCAAAATACAAGGCTACAAGGCGGTTAGAAATATTCCGCAACCATATATGTGGATGCAGCAAAAGTTTGCAAATCCATTCCCATGTCTCCTGAGAAAAGAATAGCATTACATCCATAAATTACGCTATAATATATCCATCTCAAATTTCCAAAAAGAGCTTAAAAATGAAAACAGAAAAAGGAATATATATAAGCTAGACAGCCATTTTCCGCACTAGAAAAGAAATTCAATACACAACTCCAAATATCCCAGAGCTACAGGCAGTCATAAAACACATAATTGCATGCCAATTGCATTGCTTAAACTACTGGAGGTTTGAAGACTTGAAAAGTACCTATGCACATAGATGCAGCTACATGAGTGCAACAGCATGTCCAAGTGTTTGATACTAACAATACAGCAGACTTTGATTCTCTTCCACAAACCATAAGATCTCTCATGTTTGCTGTTGGGTACTATTACTCAGGGCTAAATCAAAGGAGCAAGTAACATAACGCATCCACAAGATTGAGAACCACCATCCCCCTCCTCTCCCCCGCACCCCCGGGGAAACCACCACCACACACGCACACACACATGGGTGCATGTGTATGTCCATGTGCATGGTTTGCTATCTCTCTGCATGTGCGCACGTATAAAGATGACAATGACGGTGGGGACTGTTGCGGTGGCAAGGATGGAATTGAAGGGAGCAACATAAATGACATGAACAGTGTTTTGGACCCACTGGCCCAGACAAAACTATTTGTATGGCTGCGATCACAGGTTCCCAATCCAATTGCAAGTCACTAGAAAACAAGAGAAGCAACTCTAATATCAATTCTAAAGCCTCTCCATCCAACCCCATGCTCCGTCCTCACTCAACCCCAACCCCACTACCCCATCCTCCAACCCACCCCCCAAACCCCAGGTGACTGTGGACCTTGGATGGAAGAAAGAGGAGTTAATCCACCGCCTTTTTTCTTGCTTTTAATCTTTCCACTTGCTGACCCATGCAAGTGGCCAACTATCTAACCCAGGCAGTTCATACAGGTGAACTACTAAAGTTGAAAAGCCACTCTGGCTTTTCTCAAAACCAGGCTTGACACCAACCTGATCCATTATGCCAAGCAGGTGACAAGTTGACCAGCTCAACCAAGTCGTAAAACACTAGTCAGGAGTCAGTAGCTCAGGCAAGATTAGCAGGTGAATAGTCAGGATACATCATAGCATGTCCAATATAGTTTGTGCCATCTACATCGACATAACAGTTGTGGTATAGTACAGCAATAAAAGTGTTAATTGACAGGCGTTCATAACTTGCAGATGGAAACCACAGATTCAAAAATGCTAGTGCCAAAAGGAAATGGTCCATACCTCAACGTTCTTATCAAAATACAGCTCTGGGAACTGGAGTAGCATCTTCTCCAGCATAACAAGCGAGTAGTAAGCTTCTTTCCATAACGGAATCGCAGGGTTGTTTGTTAAGTCTAATTCTTTATTGCTAGCAGCATGAACAGAAGATTCCAAAATGCCTTTCGCAACTTGTAGTATACTATTTATATGTCTATGGAAGTCTTTTCTTAGAACTTCAACCAATAGACCAAGAACCTGGTAAGCATATGCCACAACAATTAGCATATAATATCAGTCACACATGAAGATGAATAACTAATGGAGTCAGTCACATAACTTCAGCAACACTATTTAGATATATCATAGTCTAATGTATGCATAAAGGGTGAGCCTTTGGAATGATAAGGTTGTTCTATTTCGACTTAGAGGTCACAAGTTCAAAAAGATGGAAACTGCTTCTCTGCACATGGTAAGGCCATATACATCTAACCCTCCCTAAACCCTACAATTGCACGAGCCTCATGCAATAGACCACCATTTTTAGTTTAATATATGCAAAACATCAATCCAACAGCTTGTGCCCACAAAAAACAAAATGTTCTACCTAAAGTCACTTCAGAACTGAGGGGCAAAAGTTCTTTCTTTACTCACCTAACATGCAAACACTTAAGCATAGAAGTAGGAGATGTGAACTGGATGTATGCATTCATTTCATGGCCCGCAAGCAAGAACAGTTATGAGTGTGTTCTATTTGCAACATCCAAAGAACAGAAATGTTAAAAGATCATAGTCTCCTTGTACAAAATAATACTTCATACTCTATAGATTTCAGTACTATCATGACTCGAATCTTCTATAGATTTCAGTACTACCATGACTCGAATCTTCAACATCGGTTCTCCACATGGAAAACCTCTCAACCTGGCTTTCTAAACTTCAAATGCCACATGCAAATCTGACATATTCTATTCTTGTAAGAGAAACAAATAATAAAAAAAGTTCACAACTATTGATGCACCTATTTGTTTTGCTCAAAAACATTGTTCATCAAGATGCATCCAAGTCCTTTGGACCTAATAGCATTGTTTGTCAAGCTTTCATACATACATTCTAGTGTGGCATGTATGACGCCCTCAAGATGGCTGGCTGTGATTTGTGAGAAAACCAAAGACCTCCTTGCCTTGCTGTTTTATGTCCTTATGTCAGGATTCATGGAACATGCAGAAGACAAAATAATTAAAAAAAGAGTGAAAACCTCAATCCAGCAGGCTTCACATGCTGAACTCCAAGGGTTTACGAGCATATATAGCCAAAGAAGGTGCAAGATGTGGGGTCATTAGGTAAGGATACAACAGTATAGATCCATAAATAGATCCGAGCTAAAGCCAGTTACCAAAAAAGTTTAAGCCATGCCCCATAACTTCATGATAATGGGTCAGGTTCATAGCTGATGAGTATATCTAACAATCCAACATTACAAAACACTACAAAATCAAGTCGTTTCAGATTTTTCATGGACATAATTGTTCTTAGTCTCTCAACTTCCATCCTATTTAGATCTTAACCACAAAAAAAAAAGGTTTTTTACATTTCCCAGGACATGAGTTCTGCAATATAGACTAGTTCAGCAAGTAGGAATATGTAGGAGCTATTCTCTACCATTAGTTCTTTGCAATAGCAAGCAACATATAGAAAAGCTTGCTGTCAAATAACAGATATATGGCGAAAAAAGGAAAAATAATTTCCAAACTAGGACACCTCTATAGTTAGGTGGACCCATGCTAATCTATGATAGAAGGGATAACGCATGAAATGAAACCACAAAAAGACTGAATGATATTGATAAACAGATTCTTTTGTCAATTCCATCAGCACCTTTGTGGAAGCACAAAGCCATCATAAGAATTGTTTGTATCAGGCTGGCACATTGACATGGCACCGTCTAATTTTAGGTTTCAAGCAACATAACAAGCATAAGAACATACAACATACAGAAGTAAATGGAATGTCTATTGCAATATTCAAAAAAGCATATATAAAGAAAATTTATCTTATTTATAAAAATGAAGAAACCAAGGATGTTATATATTTATCCTATTCACATAAATACTCAACCACATGCAATCTAACAGATGCAGGAGTTTTGCAGTAGCTGAGATCCTACTTACTAGTGATAGTTCCAAGGTAATAGTTTAACAACTACATACCATCACTGGAAGCAAACTGGATGAGACTAAGCAGATCACAATGGCATCCCCCATAATGACTGAATATCATGTGCCAACTGACTGAAGGTAAATAAATAGAAAAATAAAGACACATACCTGAGCTGCAGCACTCCATAGATGCTTTTTTTCACTTGTATACCATGATAGGCTGTACTCTAAAATGGAATGCAGCGCATGATGACTGGTGCGACCTATCAACTCTTTTATCACTGTAGCAACCATTGATCGAACTTTTTGATCGCGGTCATTGGCTAAAGCAACTACTAAATGGAGGAAAAATGTTTGAGCCTGACTATCAACAACACTTTTAGGAAATTTGACCAGGACAGCATGGAGCATTTCAAGCACAGCTTCTCTTCCAGATGAATGTTCGTAGCTGCAAAAGTTGACAACAAGTAAGAAAAGAAGGAAGATTTAGCTCATAAGAGAAGCATCACATGCAGTGGTCAGATCCTTGCCTCAAATTTGTCAGTAAGAAATCCAGATGCTGTTGCAAGCGCTTATCAGAAAGATGATAATCCAGTAGAAATTGCAATAGAATTCTGCTGCATTTCTTGCGAATTGGTTCTGACTGGCTTGTTACCATTAATTCCGCAACTTGCACAGCAATGTCATATATTTCATGGACAACCAACTTTCGACCAACTATTGACTTTAAAAGAGAAAGGGCAATTGATGAAGGATTAGTTTGGAGATCAATAAAAATTGGAAATTGAATGATCGTGAGGAGTTGATCATTTGAGAGTGAAATTTTAGTGCTTCGAAGTAGCACCGTAAGAAGCTTTAGACAGGATTGCACCAATGGACTGTTAGCATTTCCAGATTTTTGGGTAATGTCTAGAAGTAGAATTTTAATTTTATCAGCCTGGGCTTCAAGGGATGGTAAGGGCAGCCTTATCAATGGAGCAAGGCATCTAAAAGCAGCTGATAGAACTTTTTCATACTTGGAATTCAGACAGTTTCCTAGTAGTTTTACAAAGGGGTCTAACATTGATAACAACCGCTCGTCTCTCTTGTCCAACTTCATATTCTTCAAGCGATTATGCAATACTCCAAGGGCAAATTCGGCAACAAGATGAGAATTCTGTAGTCCATGGTCACAAGTACTTGAAGTGTTTCTTTGTTTGGGCATTTCATGACTAGATTTGTTACCAGTCCCATTCATGGATCTCTCTTTACCATGAGAACCCTCTTCTGTCACGTTATCTTCAATCAGCCCATAAACAAAAATAAATAGTTCTGACAGTTCCACAGAAGGATTGTGTTCAATTCCCAGAGCTATATGATGCAACATCATTTCAAGCTTTACCTTCATCTTTGGTGTGAGGTGTTTCTGAAGATATGCATTAACTGGGGAAAGCAACTTTGAAGCATGTGTTCTGAAAGTAACGCTCTGAGAAATCAACTTTAGAGTATCAAAGGACTTGTTCTTCCTTGTCTCTTTCATTTTTGATGCAATTTTATCAACTTCTTTCTCCTCGGCAACATCCCCAAGAATGTCATTCTCAGCAATAGAGAGCAACTCTTCCAAACAGTAATCAAGCTTCCCAATGGTCGGATGTAAAAAAGTCTTAGATAATACGAAATTAAGGGTATATCCCAAAACATGCAATTCATACCCCCTCTTTAGTATTGCTTGCAAAACCTTGACAATGAAGTGCAAGTATTCCAGTCCCAGTTCCTTTGCACATGCAGCCAAAGCAGCCCTTGCTTCATCACGTATGCTTTCTAGACGATTCTTTAGAAAGTTACAAGTGTGATGAATGACGCTTGAAAGTTGTGATTCCATAGCCTCCACCGGTAGCAACTTAAGCAATTTGATGGCAGCAAGACTGATATTGACATCGACTTTTTCCGATTCTGATGTCAGCAATTTCATAACCAGTGGAAGGAATTTCTTTTGCAAATAGGCTGCCATATCAGAAGGAACATTCAATTTGGCGGAACTAGCAGGCAATACAGTCTCCACATTCCCTTCAGTGTCATCAGAAGCAGAGATTTCAACTCCATCATTTTTCAGCTGTCTAGAATTCACACTGTTAAAATGAAACATGTCCAATATGGCACAAATTAACCGTAACAGGATCTTTTGTTTGTCTGGCTTCAGGGTCATTTCACGGAAGCATCTCATCAAAAAGGTGCGGTAGGTTTCCCAGTCCATTTGACCTGATATAGCAGCAAGTGTTTCCAAGCATGCATTTCTTAGATCCTCTCCCTTTCCATCTTTCACATCAAACAACATATTGAAAATTAATGGAAGAAAAATTTTTGCGATCACATTCTGCAATTTAAGAAAATGGTCAATGAAATTGCACAATACAAGTCCTACAAAATCCTTATGATCTGAAGAAAACTTAAAAATATCAAACAAACAACCACTTTGGCTTTAGTTGACTCATGAGGACACAGATGACTTACATGCAATAAACATATCATGACCTAATTATTCAAAACATATAAAATAACATACGGGGTTTTAAACATCCCTAGGCAATGTAAGAGAACAGAATGAATAAGATAGTCTATTTTAGTGTTAAGTCTATTTTAGTGTTAGTAACTAAATAACAAAACTTTAATTTATTGAAGAAAGCAATTCTTCTACAATCCTATTGATGGAAAAGAAAAACATTATGCTCATGATAACAACATTATATACCTCTGCCAACTTCCCAGCACTGATGACATTTCTGAAACGTGACAATGCCCTTCTTCTTCTATGTATCTGCATCAGATGGTGGAACATTCAAATTAGAAACTAGTAGAAAGGTTTAAAGTACTAACCCATATCATTAGGCAAGGGGCATAGTGTAAGTATGGTATAGAGGCCCAGCACACCCATACTGACACATGGTAAATGTGCTGTGGCAACTCCAAATAGCATATCAACCATAAGGCCGTGCACCGTACCTTACAAACCCAAACTACTTAAGGTACCAATAAGGAGTCCAATACCTCGACTTAAAACATTGCTCTTAGGTCTGTCTAACCCTGAAATAATAACAAGATTAGGAAAATTACCTGCAAGTGAAGAATATTGTTGAAAAAATCTACTTCAGGATCCTCACTGCACAGAGGTCTAAATGAATTTAGGAAAGGAATTCCTTTAAGATTATAAACCATATCCCGTAACAGAGCAATCCATTCCTGAAAAACAAAGTCACTCTGATAGTTAGACAACAATTTATAAACGTCAAAGGTAAAGTCTCCAAAATGCATACTTTCTGAAAGGAAATATTCTTGCTCATAGCATCTCCCATATTCTGCAGTAAAGTTTTCTTCACAATCCGCTGAATGCAGGCCTTCGTCCAAGCAGAACTAGTGTTAGTCTTACCCACAATTTGATCTGTTACATCTTCATGTGCTCCATCACATAAAAGCACTTCTGGGCAATCATTTGTTTCACTATTTACAATTGATGCCGCAAACTGTATAAATGAGAGCAGTGTCCTGGATGCACTTTGCCGAAAGATTAATTCTTCAGATGACATGTCGTATATGCAGTGAGATAATATGGCTAATGCATGCTCTTCTCCAAGTTGAGAGAATAACTCTGGCCTTATTGTATCATAAGCACCAATTCTTTTATCATAATCAAGCTCACCAATCTCTGAGGAAGAGACTGCATTCAACTCACGTAGAAGCCTAGCCTGTACATCAAATCAGAAAATAAGGCAGTGAAGCCACAAGTTATCGATCTATTTGGAAAAACTATAAATAGCTTGAAGAAAGAAAGCTAATAATATAAAAGACGCCAGGCAATAAGATGTAATTTTTACCAGAAAGCTTAATGAAGGATCAATTATTGCAAGGTCATCAAAAACATCACAAATGCACAAGCGGAGATCCAATCCAGCAGAAACAAGCAATGGGTTAACTGCATTCAGAATCTTCCCTGATACTTCATGATCTAAAACTGGAAGGACCCCTTTGATGACATGCAAACCTTCCATACACTCATCTGTAATTATAAGAAAAAAGCAAATAATAGAAGAACCTGATGAATACTTTGATGGATCTTTATATAAAGTCCCTTTCCAAAGGGCAGCTTTCTTGATATATCTAATAAAATGCACATTAATTAACATTCTAAGATTCAGAACAATTGAATATTAGCACATTAGCATGCGACTCACCAGTACTAATATCTCTTTTTTTGAAAAATGGGAGCAATATGTCGATGAAATACCCTGCTGCCACAGCATTATTGATGTATTTCACCAAAAGTTTAAATATCCTCAATTCTGTCTTTCCAGGCAACATCGCAGACTTCCTACCACCATCACCACATAAATATTAACTTGAGGTTGACCACAAAGCTGAATTCCATAAGCGTACAGGGAACACTGACTTCTATGAGCATGCAGGGAACATCGCAAATGATACTAAACACAATAATGCTGTCATAACTAATAGGGTGCACAGTTCTTCAAGTCTTATTTGAAAAGAAGTTTAATACTTGAAAGTGATAAAATAAAACAAGTATTTTTGTTGCGATAAACCATGAAACCAAAGCCTTAACAGAGATTATTCCATTTATAAATATCTTAGAAAAGTATTGTAGCCCTGGATCAGTAGTGACCAAGGTCAGATTAGTCTTTAGGTATTATAATTCTATTTTCCACATTCACCTTATTTCTTGATCTAATTGTAGGTGTAACATTCAGAAATCAAAATTCGAGATTTATGCAGTCCATGTTGGCCATATTATACATGACTTTGGGGCATTTGAACAAATCAAATTCCCTTTTATGTGTTTTCAACAAACAAGCATAAGCATTCATGGCCTAAATATGCTAATGACAGGATTATAAACATAAACATTTCCCCTTTAATGCTTAGCCATTAGTTAGGAGTTAGGATTATCGTTAAATCAATGACTGAAAGCAAGTTTGGTCTTTTGCAGGTCAAACTATCATGCCTACATACCAAAGGTTAGGTCATCCCAAGTTGTTGAGGAAGACTATTGAAGGTTATATTATTCTTTTCTTCACCACAAGTTTGGCTTTTGGCTGGTCTGCCCATGCATCAAACTGACATGTAAATGATTCAGAAATCAAGTTCACATTTTACTACAACAAAAAGTAACTAATAACTTTGGTTCTCTCTCTTCAGTATCTTCATTCAGCTTGACAATTAGTCTAATGCTTGGTGGGCATCACCTAAATGATTTTTGCTTGGTTGCTGTTTATCCTATTTAAATATGATCACACAGTCAAGCATGCTTATCTAGAGGAAAATCGTATTCTTCACGTTCTTAGCATAATTTTTTCATCTCCACCTCATTGTTATAAGCTTACTGCAACCTATCTAGAGGTATCCAATATCGTGCCAAGACTGATCATTTTATCATGGTTTTGTTGTCACTTGTCAGCATGAGTTCCATCCCCTCTATCAGATCAGACTGCTTATCAATCACATCTCTTCATCAATCAAATCAGATGCATTCATTCTGTACACAATTAGGTCTCTCATTCATCAACATGCAACTCTTGAGGTTCACTGTTATACATATGCACATACATGAATGCATGCATATATGCATATATACACGCATGCATGCATGCATGTTTGTGTGTATAAAGTGCTGTATACTCTCTATTTTTCAGAAAAAAGTTACTCCAGGTTCAGTGTAAAAAAAGTACATGCGTCTGCAGAGTGTGAAGGCGTGACTTGCATGAGCACATCTTGCATGCAATTTAAGAAGTCAAAGAAGCAATTGGAGTCATAGCAGTTTTTAAGGAAGCAGATAAGATCTAAGTTTTTATGCTGGCACAAAGCTATCCATTTTGTTGCTTGCTTTATACTATCCATATTTTCATGGTAATCAATTCCTGAAGACAATAACATCACATCTAAATTAATTCTTAAAAAGATCAACATTACATAGCTCAACTAAGTTATAGTTTTGGGCACCTGGCACCTAGATCATCTACAATAACAAGTTGCAAAACAGGAGAACCACAAGTATAGAATCAAGAAAAGAGCTAAGAGTGCTTTCTTTGTTCACAGAACACCTTAATCCTTGAACACATACCCCCACATCAGCACAGATGGGTGAGCTACTTAGCAGCTTAATCATGCAGTTCAATTACTCTTTATGACAACCCTGGTTGACCTTTTCCATGTATTCATGGCCCACCTAACATGAAGAAGGTGGCTAGCCCTCAAAATAGCAATTAATACTTGTTTTCTTCTGTGCCACTGGCACCATAAGCCAAGCACCAAAAAAAGGGGAAAATTTTGACTGCATGAAATATTCTACAAACCTTATCATCCAAAAATATTTCGTACCATAAGGAATGCTGAATAAGATGGTGATATAGTTAACCAGAGACTTTCAATTTTCATCGATGTTACTCAAAACAAATTTATTCACATAAATTTACAAGAAAACTCCAAATATCTATGCTTCAGAGACAGAAAAAGATCTCTGTGGTGTATAAGGTGTAGCTTGAAAAAGCATGGTTTACTAAACTATGTAAACCGAACTTGAGTGAGCTAGAAGCAAAGGAGAAGGTGAGTGGATCTAGAATTGTTGCTTCCATGAGCTGTACGAGGCATTGTTAGAAATAAGCCTCCATATTTTGGAGCCACAATAAAGAACGGGAAGAAAAGTCTTTAAGAAAATAGTGTAATCTAGGATAATGTGAAACATCTGAAAACCAAAATATGTATTAGTTACCTGTGAGATTCTTTGCGGGACTGAAAAAGCTCTCTTAAACTGTGAATGAGTACCTCAAGATGAGATACCAAAACTCTTTTTACTGAATTGTCCTCTTGATGGTCCAAATCATTGTCCAGGTCCAACAGATTCTCAATGAAATTCAGCACAGAAGATATGATAGCATCAGATGCAGTCCTCACTGTTAAAATGGAAAAAATTGATGGGACAAGATTTGCCTCCCTATTTAATAGTGAGACAAGTGTGGGACTTCGGCTCATTGCAATAAAACATGAAAAAAGTGAACTTGGCTTCTCACTGCTGGAACCCTCCTGCTTGAAGCTGTCAATCAGAGGCTTCGTAGAAATAAAAAAAATGTCCCAGAAGTCAGAACCAAAGTCATGACACTCATATTTGCCAAGTGCCAAAGAAATAATTTTCAGGCATAAGGACCGCAAGTCCTTGAACTGTTTAATAGAGGTACTCATCTGCAACACCATATAAAATTTGGTCAGTTTGATGAATGTTGATAGTTAACTTCTTGCTTGAAATTTAGAAACAAGGTTAGGTAATTACATGTAAGGCAATAAGTGGAGAAGGTGCCAAAAAAAAAGTTGTCAAGGTTATGGTTATAGACTGGGTAAACATCTTGGTCTCGAGATATTACAATAAGCAAGAAAAAGAACGTAACGCTGACCATGCAGAGAAAACAAAGTAAGAAGCAACTGAACCTAGGCACTAAAAACCATAGAATACATCTGAGAATACCAAGATTCCATGATTGTAGGCCAGACAAACCCAATGTACCGAAATAAAATAAAACAGACCCATAGAAAGAACACAAAAGTAAAGACAAATTAGTTAGACGGGTAATGAGGACTGCCCCCTGTATTGATCACCATCTACTTTTAATCCCCGTAGACTGGAAATTTTATAACTGATTTTTGATTTCAATGGCAATTTTTATATTTAAAATCCCAGGACTTTTTGTGCGCATAACAGAGATAACAGTTTGCATGAATAAGCCTAAGCGTGTGCAGGAACCAAACATAAAAGTCTAAACATCTAGGGCTAAAAATAAGATACAGGCTAAAAATTAAATGGCAGTCAAAAATATGATCCAGGTGTTGAGCTCCTTTTCGTTTAACATTGATTCACTTTCTAAAATGCTGGTTTGGCAAATTTTGCTGGTCTACAAAGTACCAACTAAATTCTATTATTATCTATTAAATATCTGACCTTTGGGCTATTTTCTGGGAATCCAATAAAGGAAAAAAAAGACCACTTAGAAGTATTTTTGGGAAGAACTTCATGCCAATTTAGTTTAAAATTCATTAATCACATATTCTTTAACACAAAAGGATGGATATATCATGTCAATATTAAAGTGAAATTTAGCGAATGCATACCATTTGAGGATCTGGCACCAAAGTACTTGTCCCATGGACCCATAAGTCACCAGCAGAATGATCTCCAATAGTAGCACCTGTTTTACTAACTTCACTCGTAATGTTCAACATGCAGTTTTCCAGTATTCGAACAACAATCATCATCAATGGATTAAGAAATGGCTTGATGTGAAACTCATCAAAGGTTTTTAGGATATCTTCAACTACATGAAGAAATCCAGTTCTCTTCTTCCAAGAAAGATTAGATACGGTCACTAATGTTGAATATTTTACAAGAACAGATGACTCAAATCCATCTGTGAAATTTTCAGATGGTCTGTCAGGCTGGTCATCAAGAACTTCAGTGCTATTGGAAAGTAAAGGCTTTAATAGTAAAGAAAAAAATAGATGAAGTTCATCAACATCAAGCTGTGCTAAGAAAAAAAGGACAGCCCTCCGGTAATTTAGACCTGCATGCTGAAGGAAATAAAACAAGTTTATTGCCCAAGCATTATGAAATAATAAATTCATATTCCAAGGAGAGAAAGAGGCAGGTGAGCCAACCTTACGCAAGCCAAGTGTTTTAGGCTTCCTGACTTTTGGTGTTAGTAACCGGATAATCAAGGGAATTAAATGACCCCTATGTCCTTCCAGAATATGTTGGGACTCTTTTGAAAGAGCCCATGTTGTGAGCTCCTCACGGAGGTTTTTGGAATTGATAAGGTGTTTTAAATGCTGATCGTATGGTGTCAGAAAGTAATCCCTCCAGTTCAATAAGCAATCCAGAACTTTCGACTGTATGTCGGGATCAGTCTCATCAAGAAGCCTAGAAAAACAGTAGAAGAAAACTTTGGCAAGTTAATGTAAAATAGAAATTAGCATGTCCCCTTCACAGTTTAACTAGAGAAGAAGATTTCAGCATACATATAAAAATAGTTGCAGACAAACCTTCTTATCAACACTTCCTTCAGAACCAGGCTTCGATATAAAGATCGAGAATTATGCATTAGTCTCAACAAGTTCAGCCATTCTTTCAGAATTAACTTCCACTCTTTTCCTTTACATTTGTGGCGGCTATATGATTGGACACTGAAATCAGAATACAGTATGTCAACAGCTATAATCTTGACATGAACATGTGCAATCATAACCACTGCATGTTTAAACAAATGCAAATGTTCATAGTTGAAGATCACTTATGAGATACCTTAAGATATTTTCATCATCATAACCCATAAATTTCAAGAATAAAGGTATAAGTTGTCGAGATCGAGATTCTGCAATGTCAGGAATTTTTTGAAGTGATTGAAGCAATAGAGTAGTTATGGTCATTCCTGGCGTGCTATCAGAATCAGGAAACAGAAACATGTTGAAGCAGCCAGCCAAACCTGGGAAGGAAACAAAAAGCATGAAACTGCTGGTTCAGTTTGTAAACTGATAATCAGTGCAATCTTGTTCATTGAATCCCAATTTGCATTAATTTTTTAATGATATTATCCAAATTTGCGTAAGATAAAACACATTTTAAGGACATTATTCAGCCAGCAATCGAATAAAACAAGGATTAGCTCTTACACACAAAAAAGTTACATCTGGGACACAAGCAATTTTTCGGAACTCATGCCAATTTGATGCATGTAGACCACCAAAAAGAGGAGGAACATATTTGAAATAGAATTCATTTTTACAATATACAATAGTCATTCACAACAAAACAGCAATATACAAGCCATGCACCATAGAAAAACAGAATTATATTAAAAGGCAACAACACACGAGAAACCTAGGCACGAAATGCAACTAGACAATGATAGTCATGCATCAAGTACATCACAATAACAAAGTTTAGAGCATCATCTGCTTGACCAAAGCAGAGGAAAACAGTAGCAATACAACCAAAACACCAGATATTCAAAAAATGATTAACATTACTAATGCATCAACTAGTATTGATAGTCATTGTAGTAGTGGTATTAGTACTAATTTTAGCATACAAATTTAAAGCCATAAATTAATAATAAATACATATATAAGTCTACTTATGAAAGAGAGAGAGAGAGAGAGAGAGAGAGAGATGATATGAAGAGGATATGACTTGTCCCACGGAAAAGGTATTCATATTTCCTTGGCAGAGAAAAGATATTATTTAACCATACAACAACTACAAGATGCATAATGTGACTATGGTTACTAGCAACCAATACATCAACTATCAAAATAAACAAAATAGGTGTTAGATCTATGAAATGTTATTCAGGTATGACCCATACTATTTGGTTGAGGTCCTTCTGAATTCAGTTTCACCAACTCATCACTGGAAGGCAGAAATTTTGACTGATAATTGCCAAGATACTGAACAAATATATTCCAAACTAGCTCCTTATATCTGCCTATCAGAACGGTCAGGCACACTTGTGCTGGCTCCCATAAATGACCAAAGCGGTTATGCAAGATGCCAATAATCCCATATAAAAGAAGAGGTATGTAAGCATCATTGATCGTTGCTGAAGAAAGACCCATCTGTATTCTGGATATCAGGATAGTAATTTTCCGACTTGTTGAGACTGAAAGTGGAGTCGTTTCAGCTGAAAGGAGCAGCTCAATAACCTGGTTTGTAGGATAATAATCTTACCATAATTACACTAGGTAGAATCTAAAAATTATTGAGAAGAAAAGGAAAATAACAAAAGAACTTACACTAGGACATCGAGTATCTTCATTACATAATCCAGATTTCTCCGTTTTTAATTTTTTATGAGGACGCTCATCACTTGTAGGCAGCTGTTGATCTAATGGCGCATAGTGGGACAATATTTTCAAAGTTGAAATGCGAATTGCTTTATTTGGAAGGCCCAAATTATCTGCAAATGCACAAATTGAAGCCACAGCTTCCTGAACATCAAACTCTGGCAATACATCTTGTGCAGAATCTTCTGCCATGTACTTATTACTGCATCATGGAACATATTAACATGCTAAGTCTATAACCTACTAAAATTCAGAGAATTGATAGCATTGAAAAATGGCAGATTGATGTACCTGGACACAGAATCCAAAAATTCAGCTACAGCAGACAACACTTGTGGAGATGTCTTGTGTCTCTTGGCAAGACACAAAAAATTACATGTTTCTGAATGTCCAAGCTGCTTAATTATCAATAATTTATGATATGAATTTAATGCAGCACCAAGTAAACTCTGCCACGTGGACTTTGGAAAGGTTGCAACCTTATCTGCAAAAGAAAAAAAAGGGGTAATATCAGCATAAATATTTCTACTGAGAAGTTAGAAGGCAATCAATAATCATAAACACATTACCTGCTTCAGTTTCCAGAAGTTGATCGAGAGTGGCAATAAAATCTTTTATCAATGATATATTGTCTTGTAGATGCTGAAAATGAGGGTAGCAGCAAAGGACTCCCCATAAGATAGCTATTTCAGACTCACTAACTTGATGCTCTAAGTGATTGCCTCTTGTTGCAATATCACTTATTACATTGGTCCAATAAGAGAGTGTCTTCTTAAAGAAATTGCATATTTTCTGCTCCTCACCTACTGGTACTCCATCTAGGATATCCAAATGTTGCTGCTTAATTTGTCTTTCAAAGAATGTCAGCATCAAAAAAAGAACCTCGTCTGGCAAAGTTTCAATTAAATCATCCATAGCACTGCATAGTCAAAGAAAAGAAGAAAATGATTATATGTTTAAAGTTTAAACTATGCACATAGAATCAAAAAAGCACTAGAACATTGCTAATTACCTTATTATATGACTTCTGAAGACATGTGTAATGTCAGGATCCTTAAGAAGAATACCTTTAAGAAAGTCAAGCAAACTGAAAACCAAAACGTGAAAATTCATGTGTTAAGAAACCAGTGTATACCAGAAATGACCATGAACAGAAATCTGTAACAAAATTATGACCATGAACAGAAATCTGTAACAAAATTTAAGGCCATCTATTCAAGCAAGTTATCGATCCTTTTAAAAAAAATTACCTAGAGCTCCTCAACTTAAATGCAGGGCCATATAACAGTGAGATGCTTGATAAATCAGCAGATGTGAGAGGAACATCTAGAAGGCAGAGCATTAGCTGCAAAATTTTATCATGAACTTCCGAAGATATATCTTCTGATTTCACACATTCAGCAGGCGAGATGTAGGCCTGTATGAGCAATTTGACAAGTTCAAACATGCTCTGGTTATCTGCAGAGACAAGAGAATGAGTGATATGAAACGCAGACTACTATTTAAGAAAACAAATAATAGATTGGAAAAAAAAGATCTATGCAAACACAGCTATTAAGAATATTAGAATGCTGTAAGAAAGATGCATATCTCACCGAAAGCTCTGCTCTTATTGCTATTGCGTATGGTAAATGCAAGAACCCCCAACATGTGATTTAGGTGCACAAAGCAACCATCACTGATGCATCCAGATATCTCTCTAACTAAACAATGATATACGACTTTCAATTCTTTATGATCAAGCTCATTGCATAATCTACGAATAACACCAGTTATAACCTCAAAAAAAGCTCCCAGACCTGCAGAAGATCACAAAGGATATCATCCAATATCAAGCACACCAAAAAGTAGTCCAAGCCTCTGCCTTATTGCAGAGCCAGAGCAATTCCACATAAAAATAATCATCATCTTATTTACTACAACTACTACATATCATTGTCCAGATATCACAAAATATTCTTTTGGTACTATAACCTAACTAAGAATAACTATACAAATAATAGCAAGCAATACAAATGAGTGCTCTAAAATGAATATGCTGCTTCAAATTCTTTGGAATTGAGTTAGCTATGCAATAGCTACGACTTGGAAATATGAGAGTCCAGATGAGTCGCTGATGATCCTCATATCTGTGCCTTATTTAGCAGATAAAAAGCATGACAATGAAAGAACTCCAAGCAGTTAAGTAGACAATAAAGGATACAACAAACAAGAAATCAAAAGAGCTTGCCTTGAGGATATTTATATCTGATGCTAAGAATGGACTTATCCATCAAAAACTGCAAGACCTTTTCAACTCTCGAGTGAAGCCTCGAGGAAGTCCCTCTCATAACATGCCACAGCAAAGCAGTAACTCCAGTAATCCTTACAGATGATGAAGTTTTAGCAACCTCAAATATAAGCTTTCTCATACCTGTAACATCAGCAAACAATAACATTCATGAAACAGCAAAGTCATTGTTCACTAACATACAAAATTGAAAATTGCATGTAAAAATAATACAATAACCAAGAGCAAAAAATATAAATGCAAAAAAAAAAAAAAAAAAAAAAAAAAACCACTTCCAACAAAGTGAGAATTGCTCAGAAACAATATATAACTCTGAATGCTCATAGAATAAATTCATCCCAAAGAACTGGAGAAAATGCAAGCACGTCTATGTCTGCATAGCAACCTAAGCACAGCAAGCAAGCATAAGATTCATGAGCAATTTAAGAGATAGAGAGAGGAAACAAAGAGCAGGGTGATTTTTCTCCCACAAAGGCAATATTCACCAAAACATGGCACAAAATTCACAATTGCATTGAAATGGCAGCCTCAAAATTAAGATAAGATTCGGGGTGCAAATGAGCCAAAGCTTCATGGAGCTTGGGCCTGATGAAGCCCGGCTAGAAATTGATTTTGTGCTTGAACTCTAAGATCAAGCTTAATTTGTTTACAAGTAATTTCGATCTTAATTATGATTCAAGCCAAACACAAGCCTAATTGTGATAATCCTCCATCAAGTTAAAATCAATTCCATCTTGTATGCACGTATATGCGTATGCATGTGTATTAGTCTTATCGAGCAGAGAATGATTGAGCAAGGTCAATTTTTGGCTTGGGTTGAAATTAATTTTGAACCTATTTTGCTGGTTCAAGCATGGTTGTTCAGCTTCAAAAAACTGAGCTCAATTCAAGGTTTTGTTGAGCTGGTCAGTTACTCTAGTTGAGATGCTGCTCTGCAACCTATGATGGATGATAAATTTGTGATACCACTGCATACAACAATAACAACAACAATAAAGCCTTAATCCAAAACCAGTTAGAGCTGGCTACATGAATCCTTTTCTCTCTATTCTGCTCAGTTTAGAGTCATATTTTCTGTAAGATGAAAAGATATTACATGAATCACAAATTTGCTCCCTATGGACACATGAAAACACACCTCAAAAAAATGTGCAGAGATTTAAACTTGCTCCTAATGAATATATCCACTTTACTATGCCAGTCAAACTTCATATTGCAATCCAATGACGGTGTCCAGATGGATATGACCACAATCATCCCTACAGAAAAGATAATTACTATGCACTCCTCTTTGTTGCTGCAATTTTTGACTGATTTCTTTTTACAAATAAAATTATAATGAAAAGGCACTTGATAGCAATCCTTTTGCGAGCTTCAATTGCAAGCTTATCCTACTCTCCAGCATCTTTATCATGCCATTCATAAGCTTAAATAGGCTCCTCGTGCTTGGTCCAAGGGTTTGAGGAATCCTTGTGATGCGTTCATCAAGAATTATGCACCCATGATGTGTGAATTTGAGAATGGCACTTTTCTTCTACATCCATTGAAACAAAAACTTTTAGCTGAAAGACCATTAGCCCCTTGAGGCATTGACCACAAGGAATTTACCAGCTTAACAAAAGAAACTTGTTGATGCAATATTGATAAATGTTGACATAGTAAACTTCAATAATGTTTTCTTTAATACAGTTGATGATGATATCCAATATATTTACACCTAAAATCTAAATCAACTGAGGGCCAGACGCTTCAGGATCCTACCTGACACCATCAATTAATCAAGGTCATGCTATCACAATTGCCACTCACCAAATATTACCTCTCTCTCTCTCTCTCTCTCTGACTGCTTCCTCCTAAATGGAGCTTTATGTCTTTATAAATGATAATTTGGAAGCTGACACTATCAATTACAACTCACTACTATTTTCTGCATCTTCCTCGGGGACTCCTTTGTATCGAGACAAGTAGAGAAAAACAACTTTACTCTAAGGCCAAGCAGGATACTAGCATCATGGGATGTAACGCATGGCAAAAACTATTTTAGCTTCATCACCCTTATACGCATATACTAGTCCCTTATTCTCTATCCCACCCCTCTCTAACATGATGAATGTTATACGAACAAAAAGAACACATATAGGAACACCTACTGCTGTTCATATGCAACCTGAATTCCCCAACAACCTCAGAGTGTTACTGTTAAATGAGAAACTAGCATTCTGGAGGGAGCAAGGGACTTTTTAAATGATATATAGTCTGCAAGTATGTTGTCTGATCATGCGCTATGTTTGAGAATTAACTGTAGTACATCACCATTTGAAGGATATATAACCCCACCCACCCCCTTCTCTTGCCCTGCATCCAAGTCATACCCATGTCCGCTCCAAAACTAGAACCTAGCCCTTAAGTTATGATTAGTTATGTAACTCAATGGCAAGACCTGCTTATAAAAGAGAATCTCCATGTGCGTGTGTGTCTGTGTATAGAGATAGACTTGGCTATATTCGAATGTAGCCAAATACAGGATTCAATCATATTTTTCACCTTTGGATCCACATGGATCCCGGAGCCACCCCATCTTTTTCACTTTTTCATCTTTAAGATTCGTAAACTATATGAATTTAAGGGTGAAAAAGATGATCGGATCTGAACCTGACTACATTCGAATATAGCTATGTCTCTCTCTCTCTCTCTATATATACATACATACATACATACACACACGCATCATATATTAGTTGCAAGTACACAAGCACCAGTCTTACCTGCACCAAGCACCAGCCTGATCTTCATATCAATCCAACACATATATCTAATTCAGTATTTATTATTTAACAAAAAAGCCTGTTGTATTTCATAAACATGTTCTGTGCAACACTTTGCAAAGATATTGGCAAACAAATTAACTTTTTATTTGAAAAGCAGGAAAAAAGAAGAAAAGCATACCTTTCATAAGTTGGTTAATGGGCGCATTCCTTAGTAAAAAAGAAACAGACTCAGCCATAAACTCTTGGACATAATCCTTTGGAAAAAATCTCAACTGGATAGTAATCCTTCATCAAGGAAATAAAGAGCATTTTAGCGGACTGTAACCCTTTGACAAGAGAAAGAGAAATGGAAGGAAAGGTGCGGGTTCTCATGTGCTCGTGCAGGCCCACAAGCATGCACTCACACATATATAACCAAGCCACAGATAGGTAACAGCCTTAGAAGTGTTATTTTAACTAAAATAATGAAGTCTCTATCTTTGATAATGATGTAAACTCACTTGAGAATGTGAACCACATCCTTTACAAGATATTTTTGCAAATACATCATGATATATGACCAAGATGTAAAGACCTGAAAACAAAGAAGCAAACCAAATTTATATGTGCAATTAAATGAATGTCATTCAAAATTGTTAGAATTCTCAGCACATCATACTAGAAACCTGCTCTAGGATTTCAGGATCACGATCAGCACCATTTTTGAGAAGATCAACTATAGAGTCAGTAAGCCTTTGCAAAAATCTGCAGGAAAAAAATGCTATATAAAGTATGAGTGCACAGACATAACAAGTAGAATCAATTTACTGTTATTCATGTTTACAGGTTTAGCTAAGAGTAAGTAATAATGTAATAATGCCCATATCAGATTAAGCTAATGCTATGCCATCATTGAACTTCAAAAGCAACTGAAAAAGGCATAACAAAGGACAGATTAGAGGAATTCAACCACAACATATCGCATTTATATACAAGCCAAAAATGGTTAGAAGAGTATGCAAAGACATGATGAATAAACATATGATAATTAGAGAGAATGTTCTGAAAACTTAAGAATCATCATAAGAAAAAGAGAGGGAAAAAACTTACGGTAGAAATTCCTCTAGAATATCTCTTGATAGAGCAGCAACTAACCTGTGTACACAATATCCATGTAGTTCCAAATTACTTTCTGATATTACCATAGATCAATTCTGAAAAGAAACTTCTAGAAAAACAGAGATAACACTTCTAATTTAACAGAGTTAAAAATAAACTAGTCATTTATATAACAATAGCCCTTGTGCTTAGAAAGTCAAAGATGCTATTTATTATTTTCCTCTTCCTCTTGAAAAAGAATAAATATGGAAGCAACAGTTCTGCGCATGAAGGCAACAAGTCTCCCATGAGGAAACATAAGTTTTAAAATATCATCTACCTAAATAATTAGGCTTTGCCAGAGGGTGGTTTTCTTGCACTACTGCCTTCTTTCCCCTTCTCTTCTAGGCTAGAAGTGCTAAACCACATTAAGTACTTGATCAAATCATGCATATCGTTCCAAAAAGGACACCAAGACAATGAAGTATTAAAAAAAAAAAAACATTATTGCATGATGCACCAAATCATACAAAAAAAAGGAGACATTATAGGTCACTTCTAGCAGATTGCAAGCTACAAGTACCAGTTATTATCACAACTTATTATGTGATGCCTACCCATATTAACAAATTATAGGAGGACAATCAAGGGCTACAAACATACCAAGTTGTTCATGTACAGTACAGGCTTGGGTCAGCAGCAGACATAAAAAAGTTTGACACATAAACAAGCTGAGCCCAAACTCTTAAGGCTTGCAAAACTGAATAGAAGCTCAAGCTGGCTCTGTAAGATGTTTGTTCAAGCTCCACTCAAATCATAGACAATCCAAGCTTGAATACCAGCTCTTAAGCTTAGCTGGAGCTCAAACCACCCTTTCCTATAAGAAGCAGAGCTTATGCAGTCAACTATTTAACTCAGTTCAGCTAATTTGCACTCCTAGGGTGAATCATGCAGCCCCAGTGTGGAGAGGAAAACCATGATAGTTTCTAAAAGCCAATATGAAATGAAAAAGGTTGTATGATTTATTAATGTTACATTTGCAGCGACAATATTTATAAACAACAAGAACATCCAAAGAAAACATCAGTAGATCATCTCAATTGAATAATTTATAGATAAATGATAAGGAATCATAGTTGTATCCTTGATCTTCTAGAAAGTGAGATAGAAAGATAGTCATTCTTAGTTGTTTGAGAAATCTGATGCAGCAGAAGCATGACTGCACGAAGTTGACAAGAAACTACAGAGGGTTCTGATCTTCTAGAAATTTAGATGGAAAGAGAGCCATTCTTGATTGTTTTAAGATATTGATGCAACTGAAGAACAATTCACAAAGTCAATGACTGAAGATGGTCACAAAGGGAAGATCAGATAGCGAGACAAGATCAAGCCAAAACTTGTGATTAATTAATAATTGCTAGGGATAGCACTGACCTAACTGGTAACTTATTTATCTTCACTCACGTGAAAAAGTTAGAACTCATGGGTCTATACATTTATCAGATATAGGGGAGGAGGAATTAAGCCAATAACCCACATAGTTCACGAAAATGTAACTCCTCTAGAGGTGATAATTTTTAGGTTAAGCTTGACAGAAACAAGATGTATGATACCAGGAAAATTTTATAAATGCCAAGGTGCTGAAAATATAGAAGAACAGTTTGACAAAACATATTAGACATGACCAGAATGACAGAAACTATATATAAAGCTTTAAATAAAAGGATTAAAAAAAAAAAAAAGGAGCTGCCTCAAGCACGATCACCTCCACCCATAAAAGGAGCAAATGCTTCTGTAAGAACCGGCCAACCAATGCATTATCTTTTGGTACTCATAGCTTTAATAAAGTGAAACGATATCGTAAAAAATATACCATCATTTTTTAGGTCATAACCTTTGGCTAACAATACCACTTTTGTCAATTCATATGCATCTCAAACTAATCATATCCGTATAGAACAAATCTTGTTTACAATACATTCGAAACCTTGTCCTCTATCACACTGACCACGCCAATTATGCTAGCAAGCTCAATGAACTGAGTGATAGTGATGAACCCCATAAAAACAGCATTCACAAGGAATTAAAACAATTTTGATGCCAAATATTGTCTTGCGATTTTAAATTGAGATGAAAAGGTTTCGCATGCAACACAAAGATAATGAATCTCATATAATTTTCTGGCTCAAACAAATCTATCAAGCATGCTTTCTAGATGCATCAAACCAAATTTTTTCAAATAAAAAACATCAAATCCGAGAAAGCAGGCCTCGCATACATTAGTATTGGTTCAAGGGACAATCTTGCTTTCATATTCAATCTTTGGAGAAGCTCCAAGAAAATCTTTTCCCTGTGCAGAATAACCTGTGGCAGCGTTTGCACCAACGGCATCATCTCCTCATAAAACGAAATAAAATCCTCCGCAGTATTCAGCTCCTGAATCATAATTAAACAAGCATAACGAAATCAGCATTCTCCACCAAAATCTCCATCACCCAAAACTCTTTTTCTTTGAGGGGGAACAACTTTTTCACAATACAGAGCAAATCATGCGGCAAAGGTGATAACTTTGAGAAAAGAACAAGCAATTAAGGACGAGGAAAGCGGGAGAGGCTTACTCGCCACTGCAAGAGGCTCTCGCGGAAGAAAGAAGACCCACTGGAGGGCTGGGTCTTTACCGGCTCCAGACTCCGGAAAACATCAATATCGATCTCCTCCACTCGCTGGGAGAAGCTCTTGAACTGAAATCAACAGAGAAAAAGAAAAGGCGATCATAATCGAGAACAGCTTCGATGAAGACGAAGATGAAGCAATAATTAGGGTTTCCGCGAGGGCATACGACGAAGCGCCTTCTGCCGGAGGACGTGTTGAGGCACTTCACCGCCTGCGACTGCGAGGCCGCCATGATAGAGTGAGGGGCAGAAGAGCTTCTCTTGCTCTCCCGCGGAAGTTACGGCGGATTGGTGGCAAGGCGAGAAAAAGGTCGAGAGGTTGTGAGGTTTAGGGTTTAAAAGGAATTTCTGGAGGCGCTACCGCGGTTCGCTCGATTCCAGCTTTGAGAGGCGTGTTTTTTAAAGATAGTGACGGACTAATTTAGTGGGTCAAGCGGTCCAGCAATCACAGCGGCCCGCCACGCCATCGAACGGCCCACGACCCTCTTGGGTAAGTAAAATTAATAAATTCTTAGAGAACTGGCGGGTTAACGACGTGGATACCGTTAACTTGGAGGTTCCAATTTCCATGCTGGGTAACGCTTATGCGGATCGGTCTCCTCCCTTGCTCTTTTTCAAAAAAAAAAAAAAAAAATAACGATCGTTGTTAGACTTTTTTTCATATTATAACCGTCATTATTTGATTATTTTCCTTTAAAATAATTATTCTTAAAGAAAGATTTTATATATATATATATATATTTTTGGATGTTTACTAAATGGGGGCGAATTACATGTTATTTAAAAAATATAATTTGATAAATTGCTCTTGTATAACTAGACATGATATGTTTGATGCATGCCAATTAAAATGATGAATGCATGATTGATGACAAAATGATAATATCATTTATATGGTACATAAATTTTACCTAATAAAATAAAATTATTTTATAGAATAAAAACATTTATTTCTTATTCAATTAATATTCAAATTTATTTTTCTCAATAATAATTTGGATAGGTAAAATAATTATAATCTTTATAGCCATTGTTTTAAGCCTAAATAATTTTAATCTAGATAACTCATGATAAACAATGGTTATTGTTATAATGGTCAATAATACAATAAGAAAACTCCTTTCAATTGTTCGATCCTTTTGATCTTTTTTTTTTAAATATAAAAAATCCTTTGGTCACTCCTCACATCCTTCGATGAAGGTTAAACTACTAAATAATAAGATTTAATGTAACCTTTATTTAATTTTAAAAATATTTCTTGTAATTGCCAGCTAGCAATAAAGAGCTTGTTTGTATAGAAATGTATCCATCGAATGTATCATCAATGAAAGCGGTTTTGGACTAGATTAATGCTGGATCTAATATTAAAGATGAAAGTATTGGAAATAAGTTGCCTAAAAATTGCTAGAAATTCAAATTATAATAAAATAAAATTTAATTTAAAACAAAAAAGTTGAGAATCATGTTTATATTGAGGCATGTTAGATACTGCCTTAAGGACTAGTTTTCATCCCCTCATGTAGGTTGTAGGCAATTTATCCTCAAGGTACAATAATCCGATTCGATCCAAAAATCTTACTATAAGCATGATCGTATGGAGATACAACCCAGTGATTCCTTCAAATACCTAATGATAAAGTTAGAAATAACAAAATAATAAAGAAAAAATAATGGTAAAGAAAAAAAAAATGAGGGACATCTTTTTCTTACCAGCGCTTCTAAGATGCAAGCTTTCTCAGAAAGTTTGGAGCCTTAGCAAGACAAAAAAATGGATTTATTGTTCATAATCCTAGATCTTTAAGTCTATTTATAAGCTCAATTCAGATAATATCTAACGGCTCAACCCTTTATAGCCTTAAAGACCCAATAGCATAAAAAATAATAAAAGTTCAAATTGTTTGAAGCATTTTTGAACACTTACGTTTAATGAGTGGAGCACTTGCGCTCGTGACGAGCAAAACGCTGGCACACTTCAAACGGAAGCGCTCGTCCATCAAGTACTCTATTTTAAAAATTTGAAACTTTTTTTAATATAAAAACGATCAACAATCCTTCACAAAAGATTTAAATATTTAAAAACTAGTAAAACCAATATAGCATAAATTTTATGGCATCTTTATATTCACTGTTAATGACGTTAAATGATGTTGAATTTTCATTTTTGTAGCATTCTCCTTCAATAATTTGCTTCCTAAAGGTGCCTCTTCTCTTATATATGAAGTATACAATGTGATTCTAAGTTGCCACAAATTTTTTCTATTGTGCATGGCTTGGATGGAAGGGATTTTCTTTTTATTTGATGTATGAATTTTGAAAATTTTAAACCTCCTTATAGAAGTTTTTTTGGATTGAGTCTAAGTGCAGCTTTATATTTCCTTAGCTTCCTTTTTATACTAAATGGGAGCAATGTACAACTTATATAGTATCTTCTTCTTTTTTGAAAAAAAAAAATCTAAGGAACATCTGTTTGTAACTCTCAATCAACTTCACATCATTTGTTGAAGTTACTAGCAGGGAATCCTTTTGTTTAAGATATGCCATCTTTTAAGGTTGTGGTGAGTAATTTTGGTCTATTCTATGATTAGAAACTTAAACAATAGGAAGAAGATGGTATGAAGGGGAATTGTATATTTTATCATTATAGTTGGTGTTGTGATTGTAGGTTGAAGGTTTTTTTTGTACTTTGCTGCAGGTTTTGTAATTTCTTTTAGATTCTATTTCTAATGGTTACTGATTGTTAGTTGGTACCATTCTCTTCTACATTGTATATATGAATGATTAAGATCTAAATGATAATAGTAGAAAATGTATAAGGTTGCATGATAGTGATCTATTTGCGATTTTTGAATGGAACATTAAGATGTTGCAGACCAAACCTGTTTCCTTCAGTTTTTAATTTTGATTTTTAGTGAAACTAGTCAAATAACTTCGTGTAATGGAAAACATATTTTTTTAAGATTTTGTGAAAAAAAAAAAAAGATGATATATGTAAGGACTCTATGATGGGATAAATAAAGTAGAATTTTTTATTTTCAACTATAGCACTCTTCATGAAGTTAATGCGCTAATGAAGTTCTATTCCATCATTAAATGTCTTTGAATGAAGAATAAATTATGGTATGCTATCAAGCTCAGAGTTTTGTGTGAACAAAATTATTCGATCAAAAAACTAGACTTAGACACAAAAGATTAAACTTAAATATAAAATGTTGATCCAACAAGATATTTATTTTCAACTGCTAATTTTTCATTTCTAAACAAAAATATTATATTCTTGGTCTCATTAACAAATAAGCTTTCAAAATTTGAATTGACTGCTACTTCTGGGGGATGAAAGAAGGGAGTTGTAATTGTAAGCTACTTTTTGTTAAATACATAGGCCAAGGTTCTAGCTATAGGACTTGAAACAATATGAAAAAGGCGTGTGCATCAAGGCTAAGATTAGAGCTTTGAAGGTTGTGTCATGCCCAAAATTCGAGATTCAAGTTAAGAGCCATGATAACTACTGTATACTCATAAAGAATTCCTTATAAATATGCAAGGCATTTTATATGATATCATAATTCAGTAATATAAAGTTCTAATCATAAAATTTAAGAATTTCTTAAGTAATAAAAATATTTACTCAAATAATAAAATCACTTATTAAAACATTATGTCTCAATAAAACTAAGTAATAAGTTCTTTATTCTCTTTGCCCATTCAAGCACTCTTTCAGTAGCAGTATCCTCACACAACCACTGAGTATAATCTGAAAAGAAAAAGATAAAATAATTATAACCTCGCAGCTTAGTAAGCAATGATTAGCTATTTAAAAATATAACATAATATTAATATACACAAGCATTTTAACAGTTTAAAATAAGAAATTTATATTTTTCACAATCTTAGTTCTTATTATGTTACATTATCTAATCTTGCTATGCTCGAATCATCTTGCCAGTATTTCACCCCCACAAGCAAGATATCAATCAGTATATTTCTTCAAAGATCATGGATACTACTAGCATTTAACCTCCGCTGGTGGGATCCTGAATAGTATATATTCCTCATTAGCGCATGTATTGACCAACGTTTAACCCTTGCTAGTGGAATCTAAAGTCATCCAGTATAGTCAGTTTTAGAAGCTCAAATTCAGTTTCATCAATTCTTAATCAATTTTATGCATTAAATCATTAGTCCAACATTTTTTCATCAATTCACTATGAATAATAAATAATCAATTTTATAGTATAAATTATGACAATCATAATCAATATGCATGGCATGCAAATTCATAAACTAAGCATCATAAATATGATAAATATTTAATTATTTAAAAACATAATAAATTCTATAAATAGCTAATCACTACTTATCTCTTCAAATAAAATTATTAAAAACTAACCCAGATAAAATTATTAGAAACCAACCCTTAATTTTTGATGCTTAAAGACTCTATCAATCTTTTTGATCCTTCAACCTTTACCTTCTGTAGGACCTTGTGTGGTACTCCAAAGCCTCGATTGGGTAAGGAAAAGCCCAAGGTTTATGATCCATGAGGTGTTCATGGGGTTCTAGGGTTGATGTGAGCCCTAGGGTGAAGAATTTCAACCTTCACGATTTTTAGGTCCATAGGATTAGGACCTAATATTCTTGAGTCTAAGTAATTGGGTCTTGAGGGGGCTAACCTATCATTGGGCTAGAGTTGGGCCCAAGGTGAGTGAGTCTAATCACATATGGGTTAGTCCAAGGGAGTTTTTTGTTAAGGTTTGGTTTCTATTTGACCATGTATAAATACTTTATGTATGAGCATCTTGTAAGAGTAGGAATGAATGAAAAAACCCTTTTCTCCCTAAAATTTTCTTCTCCTCTCTCTCTCTCACGTGGTTGCCTAGGGTTTCCTAAGGTTTGCAATCGCCCCTTGCCAAAAAAAGAAAGAAATCAAGGCATCCATAGAAGAGAAGAAACCCTAGTAGCCTTCTCTTGAAGAATCCTTGTGAGACTAGAATTGCTGCAGCCTATTCCCACTTGGAGTCATTCTCTTTTAGATTTATGAAATAAATCTAGACTTTCACGCCCAAAAGGAGAGGATTCACGTTCTCCTATTGCTGCTGGTGAAGAGAAAGAAAGGAAAACTGTTGGGGGTTGTGTTCTCGATCTTCCTTTGGAGTGTGGCACACAACGGACCAGCGCCAAGGCATGTAGAGAAGCGGAAACAAGATGAACTTGCTGCAGAAATTTTCTGCAGCAGCAGGATTTGGATCTCGCTCTTGGTAATCACCCCCCGTCGATGTAGGCACTAGTTTTCTTTTCTTTCTCTTCACCAGCAGCAATAGGAGAATGTGAATCCTCTCCTTTTGGGCATGAAAAGTCTAGATTTATTTCAAAAATCTAAAAGAGAATAACTCCAAGTGGGAATAGGCTGCAGCAAACCTAGTCCCATAAGGATTCTTTAACAGAAGGCCACTAGGGTTTCTTTTCCTCTTTGGACGCCTTGATTTCTTTCTTTTCTTGGCAAGGGGCAGCAGCAAACCCTAGGAAACCCTAGGCAACCACGTGAGAGAGAGAAAGAGGAGAAGAAAGAATTTAGGGAGAAAAGGGTTTTTCATTCATGCCGCCTCTTACAAGATGCCCATACATAAAGTATTTATATATGGTCAACTAGAAACCAAACTCTAACAAAAAACTCCCTTGGACTAACCCATATGTGATTAGACTCACTCACCTTGTGCCCAACTCTAGCCCAATGATAGGTTAGCCCCCTCAAGACCCATTTACTTGGACTCAAGAATATTAGGTCCTAATCCTATGGACCTAAAAATCGTGAAGGCTGAAATCCTTCACCCTAGGGCTCACATCAACCCTAAAACCTCATGAACACCTCATGGATCATAAACCTTGGACTTTCTCTTACCCAATCGAGGCTTTGGAGTACCACATAAGATCCTATAATCTCCACCTTGGTGCTCTAAAGCCGTTGCAAAATCTGCATAGTCCTTCAGACCCATCAGTGTCACACATGAGAGAAAACTGTCCCGCGAAAGAATCTTCGTAAGTACATCTGACTGGTTCTTCTTTGTATGAACTTTCACCAGCTCCACCTCACCTTCTTCCACTAGCTCTCTGATCCTATGATACCATACATCTATATGCTTTATGCGTTCATGATAGACTGGGTTCTGAACCAACTGCAGAGCACTCTGACTATCACTGTGTAGCATCACTGTACCCTGCTTCACCCTCATTTCCTCAATGAATTTCTTCAACCAAAGAGCCTCCTTGGCAGCCTCTATAATCCCTATATACTCAGCCTCTATTGTAGATAAGGCCGTGATATGTTGAAGGGTTGATCTCCAAGAAACTGGTTCACCATACATGCTAAACATATAACCTGTAGTAGACCTCCTTGTATCCAGATCACCTGCAAAATTTGCATCAACAAACCCTTCCAATGGACCTAATAACTTACTTGAGATATTGGAGTTCTTCTTAGATCCTTCATGCTGCCCAAAATATAGACCAAGCCTTTGAGTTCCCTGAAGATACCGCAAGATCCACTTCAGTGCCTTCCAGTGCTCCTTTCCCGGGTTTGCCATGTACCTACTCACCTGGCTCACTGCATATGCTATGTCTGACCTACAACACATCATAGCATACATAATGCTGCCCACAGCACTGGCATATGGAACTCTCTCCATGTACTCTTTCTCTTCATCTGTTTGGGGGTTCTGTAGCTTTGAAAGAGACATATGGTTCGCCAAAGGTGTTCCAACCAGTTTGGCATTATCCATCCCAAACCTCTCCAACACCTTCTGAATGTATCCTCCCAATGACAAGTGGAGAATACCCTTAGTCCTATCTCTCCAAATTTCCATCCCAAGTATCTTCCTCGCTGGACCTAAATCCTTCATCTCAAACTCTGATGACAATGCAATTTTTAGCCAATTCACTGCTTCGACACTCCTGCTGGCAATGAGCATATCATCCACATACAAAAGTAGATATAGTGCATCATCCTTATCCACATCTTTCACATACACACAATTATCATGTTCACATCTAGAAAACCCAAGGCTTAAAACAAAAGTATCAAACCTTTTGTACCATTGACGGGGTCTCTGCTTCAAACCATAGAGAGATTTCTTCAGTAGACAAACCTTTTCCTCCAATCCAGACTGCTTGAATCCTTCTGGTTGCTTCATATAGATTTTCTCCTCTAGACTCCCATGTAAGAAAGCCGTCTTCACGTCCATCTGCTGCAACTCCATATCATGCTGAGCTACAAGAGACAACAACAACCGAATCGAAGCATGACGCACAACCAGAGAGAATATCTCTATGTAATCCACTCCCTCTCTCTGCGAGAACCCCTTGGCAACAAGCCTTGCTTTGTATCTGACTCCACCTTGCTCTGAAGGTGCCTCCTTCTTCGTGAACACCCATTTTGAACCAATGGCCCGAGCATCTCTAGGTAGATCCATTAGCTGCCATGTCTTGTTCTTTTCCAGTGACTCCATCTCCTCCATCATGGCCTGCATCCATGATTCCCATTCAGAACTCTCCATGGCTTCTTTGAAGGTCTCCAGATCTCCATTAGCAATGATGAGAGCATAGGAGATGGTCTCATCAATGCCATACCGAATAGGTTTGTAGATGTTGCGCTTCGGCTTGTGCAGTGCCACTCCCCTTTGACGATCCTCCAAATCTAAAGTATGTGGCTCTACCTGCACCTCCTCCTAGACTGATGGCTCTCCTAGCTGATCCTTCATATGTGTGGGAACATGTCTACCAAACTCCACCTCAAAAGAAGCATGTTTTGAAGTAGAAGTAGAAGGTACATCACCTGTCAGTGAATGTTGTCCACTACTGTCCTATTTAGCCTTCTCAGCCCCATCTACAATCCTAGACTTCTTTAAAATGCTCTTCTCATCAAAGATGATGTTTTTACTGATGATACACTTCTGAAAATTAGAATTCCATAGCAAGTAGCCTTTGATTCCATGTGGATATCCAATGAAAATTAGCTTCTGCGATTTTGGGTCCAGCTTGCTCCTTTCGGTTGCCTCCACAAATGCATAGGCTAGGCAACCAAAAATCTTCAGGTGTCCAAGCTCCACCTTCTTCCCACTCCAAATCTCCTTTGGAATACCTCCATCAAGTTTGCAATTAGGGGACCTATTAACAAGAAAACAAGAAAAAATTATTGCATCATCCCAAAAGAACTTAGGAAGTGATGCCTGTAGCCTCAAGCTTCTAGCCTTCTCTGTCAATGTTCGGTTCATCCTTTCGGCTACACCATTTTGTTGGGGAGTCATCCTCACTATGTAATGGCGTTTGATCCCATTCTCCTCACAGTAGCTTCTGAATTCGCTGCTAGTATACTCCCCTCCATTGTCAGACCTTAGGCACTTCACCGGTTTCTTTATCTCCTTTTCAACTTCAACTCTCCAAGCTTTAAACCGAGCAAACACTTCTGACTTTTCTCTTATCAGATACACCCATACCTTCCTAGAGAAGTCATCAATGAATGTCAAAAAATACCTAGCCCCACCTCTGGCTGAAACAGGGGCCGGTCCCCATACATCCGAGTGAACTAGCTCAAGAATGCCTTCACTTTGCTTGGTACTGCTAGCAAACTTTACCCTATGTTGTTTGCCATAGATACAAGGCTCACAAAGGTCATCACCCTCCTTCTTAAGTGCTGGAATCAGACCTCTTTTACTGAGTTCTGTGAGCCCTTTGTCGCTCATGTGTCCCATCCGATAATGCCACAGTTTATATGCCAACTGTTCCTCCTCTGCTGCAGCAAGCACCTTTGCATCATCTATCACAACTGAGCCCTCCATCTGATAGAGATTATTTTCTAACCTTCTCCCTTTCATCACCACTAATGCACCCTTGGTAATCCTCAAACACCCGCTGCCCGGTTGGCTTCCAAATGCATAACCATGCTTCTCCAGGTAGCCCAAAGAAATCAGATTTTTCTTCAACTCCGGCACGTGTTTGACATTGGTCAAGGTCCTTATGACCCCATCATACATTCTCACCCTTAAGGTACCAACACCAGCAACTTTACAAGGGTGATCATCACCAAGGCTTACACTCCCTCCATCAGATTCTTCATAAGTTGCAAACCACTCCCGATGCGAAGTGTAGTGGTGAGAACATGCTGAATCTAGTGTCCAATACCTGTCATACTTCATGGTCCCATCTGAAACTACTAGTAGATCATCCCCACTATCTTCAGATGAATTTGCACCGCCATTGCTGGCCGAACTACCCTTAGAAATGCCCTTTCCCTTCTCATTTTTCAGAAGTGGACAATTCCTCTTCAGATGACCAACTTGATGACATTTGTAACACTTCCATGCCTTCTGCTTGCCTCGAGACTTCGATCTGCCTTTGGACTTGTCTCTAACCTTTTCCCAAGGTCTTCCTTGCCTCTCATTTACAGCAAGAACCTCTGTGTTAGAACTCCCCATGCGGATCTTCTCTCTTTGTTGATTTGACCGAAGAACACCCACAACCTCTTCAAAATTCAGGGTTTCCTTCCCATACACCAAGGTTGTGATCAGACCATCATAGGAACTTGGAAGTGAACACAACAGTATAAGAGTCTTATCCTCCTCATCAATCTTCACATCAAGACTCATAACCTCCGAGCACACCTGATTGAATTTCTGAATGTGAGCGACAAGATCTCCTCCTTCCGGCATTCGTAAGCTGTACAACTGTTTCTTCAACCATAGCTTGTTTGTCATGCTTTTTCCCATGTATGTATTCTCTAATCTCTCCCAAAGCCCCTTCGCCGTGGTCTCCATATAGATCTCTGGCAAGACTTGATCAGCCAAGCACATCCGAATCGTGCTAAAGGCAATCTCCTCTAACTCCTCCCAATCTTCAAAGACTTTATCGAGGTCCCAGCTCTTCTTTCATTCACCAAGACCTTATAGATTCTTTGTTGTACCAACAAATCCTTCACCCTTTGCTGCCATAGGGTGAAGTTCCCCTTGCCATCATACTTCTCAAAATCCATCTTTAGAGTACTAGATGCCATACCCAAACAAGAAACAACACAAACAGCAAAACAGAAAAAAAAATCTGTTTCAATACCTTACCAAGATCCCGACCAAAGTTCAATCTTTTCTTCACCGAATCAACCAAGCTCTGATACCAGATGTTGGGGATCGTATTCTCGATCTTCCCTTGGAGCGTAGCACACAACGGACCAGTGCCAAGGTATGTGGAGAAGCGGAAACAAGATGAACTTGTTGCAGAAATTTTCTGCAGCAGCAGGATTCGGATCTCGCTCTTGGTAATCACCCTCTATCGATGTAGGCACTAGTCTTCCTTTCTTTCTCTTCACCAGCAGCAATAGGAGAACGTGAATCCTCTCCTTTTGGGCATGGAAAATGTAGATTTATTTCAGAAATCTAAAAGAGAATGACTCCAAGTGGGAATAGGCTGCAGCAAACCTAGTCCCACAAGGATTCTTCAAGAGAAGGCCACTAGGGTTTCTTCTCCTCTTTGGACGCCTTGATTTCTTTCTTTTCTTGGCAAGGAGTGGCAGCAAACCCTAGGAAACCCTAGGCAACCACGTGAGAGAGAGAGAGGAGAAGAAAGAATTTAGGGAGAAAAGAGTTTTTCATTCATGCCGCCTCTTACAAGATGCCCATACATAAATTATTTATACATGGTCAAATAGAAACCAAACCCTAACAAAAAACTCCCTTGGACTAACCCATATGTGATTAGACTCACTCACCTTGGGCCTAACTCTAGCCCAATGATAGGTTAGCCCCCTCAAGACCCAATTACTTGGACTCAAGAACATTAGGTCCTAATCCTATGGACCTAAAAATCGTGAAGGCTGAAATCCTTCACCCTAGGGCTCACATCAACCCTAGAACCCCATGAACACCTCATGGATCATAAACCTTGGGCTTTCCCTTACCCAATCGAGGCTTTGGAGTACCACACAAGGTCCTACAGCCTTCTCTTGAAGAATCCTTGTGGGACTAGAATTGCTACAGCCTATTCCTACTTGGAGTCATTCTCTTTTAGATTTCTGAAACAAATCTAGACTTCCCATGCCCAAAAGGAGAGGATTCACGTTCTCCTATTGCTGCTGGTGAAGAGAAAGAAAGGAAAACTAGTGCCTACATCGACGGGGGTGATTACCAAGAGCGAGATCCGAATCCTGCTGCTACAGAAAATTTCTGCAGCAAGTTCATCTTGTTTCTGCTTCTCCACATACCTTGGCACTGGTCCGTTGTGTGCTACGCTCCAAGGGAAGATTGAGAACGCGATCCCCAACATCTAGTATCAGAGCTTGGTTGATTCGGTGAAGAAAAGATTGAACTTTGGTCGGGATCTTGGTAAGGTATTGAAACAGATTTTTTTTCCTATTTTGCTGTTTGTGTTGTTTCTTGTTTGGGCATGGCATCTAGTACTCTAAAGATGGATTTTGAGAAGTATGATGGCAAGGGGAACTTCACCCTATGGCAGCAAAGGGTGAAGGATTTGTTGGTATAACAAAGAATCTATAAGGTCTTGGTGAATGAATGACCGGATAGCATAAGTGCTGAAGATTGGAAGGAGTTAGAGGAGATTGCCTTTAGCACAATTCGAATGTGCTTGGCTGATCAAGTCTTGCCAGAGATCTGTATGGAGACCACGGCGAAGGGGCTTTGGGAGAGATTAGAGAATACATACATGGAAAAAAGCATGACAAACAAGCTATGGTTGAAGAAACAGTTGTACAGCTTACGAATGCCGGAAGGAAGAGATCTTGTCGCTCACATTCAGAAATTCAATCAGGTGTGCTCGAAGGTTATGAGTCTTGATGTGAAGATTGATGAGGAGGATAAGACTCTTATACTGTTGTGTTCACTTCCAAGTTCCTATGATGGTCTGATCACAACCTTGGTGTATGGGAAGGAAACCCTAAATTTTGAAGAGGTTGTGGGTGTTCTTCGGTCAAATCAACAAAGAGAGAAGATCCGCATGGAGAGTTCTAACACAGAGGTTCTTGCTGTAAATGAGAGGCAAGGAAGACCTTGGGAAAAGGTTAGAGACAAGTCCAAAGGCAGATCGAAGTCTCGAGGCAAGCAGAAGGCATGGAAGTGTTACAAATGTCATCAAGTTGGTCATCTGAAGAGGAATTATCCACTTCTGAAAAATGAGAATGGGAAGGGCATTTCTAAGGGTAGTTCGGCCAGCAATGGCGGTGCAAATTCATCTGAAGATAGTGGGGATGATCTACTAGTAGTTTCAGATGGGACCATAAAGTATGATAGGTATTGGACACTAGATTCAGCGTGTTCTTACCACTACACTTCGCATCGGGAGTGGTTTGCAACTTATGAAGAATCTGATGGAGGAAGTATAAGCCTTAGTGATGATCACCCTTGTAAGGTTGCTGGTGTTGGTACCGTAAGGGTGAGAATGTATGATGGGGTCATAAGGACCTTGACCAATGTCAAACACGTGCCGGAGTTGAAGAAAAATCTGATTTCTTTGGGCTACCTGGAGAAGCATGGTTATGCATTTGGAAGCCAACCAGGCAGCGGGTGTTTGAGGATTACCAAGGGTGCATTAGTGGTGATGAAAGGGAGAAGGTTAGAAAATAATCTCTATCAGATGGAGGGCTCAGTTGTGACAGATGATGCAAAGGTGCTTGCTGCAGCAGAGGAGGAACAGTTGGCATATAAACTGTGGCATTATCGGATGGGACACATGAGCGACAAAGGGCTCACGGAACTCAGTAAAAGAGGTCTGATTCCAGCACTTAAGAAGGAGGGTGATGACCTTTGTGAGCCTTGTATCTATGGCAAATAGTATAGGGTAAAGTTTGCTAGCAGTACCAAGCAAAGTGAAGGCATTCTTGAGCTAGTTCACTCGGATGTATGGGGACCGGCCCCTATTTCAGCCAGAGGTGGGGCTAGGTATTTTTTGACATTCATTGATGACTTCTCCAGGAAGGTATGGGTGTATCTGATAAGGGAAAAGTCAAAAGTATTTGCTCGGTTTAAAACTTGGAGAGTTGAAGTTGTAAAGGAGATAGAGAAACCGGTGAAGTGCCTAAGGTCTGACAATGGAGGGGAGTATACTAGCAGCAAATTCAGAAGCTACTGTGAGGAGAATGGGATCAAACACCATTACACAGTGAGGATGACTCCCCAACAAAATGGTGTAGCCGAAAGGATGAACCGAACATTGACAGAGAAGGCTAGAAGATTGAGGCTGCAGGCATCACTTCCCAAGTTCTTTTAGGGTGATGCAATAATTTTTTCTTGTTTTCTTGTTAACAGGTCCCTAATCGCAAACTTGATGGAGGCATTCCAGAGGAGATTTGGAGTGGGAAGAAGGTGGAGCTTGGACACCTGAAGATTTTTGGTTGCCCAGCCTATGCATTTGTGGAGGCAACCGAAAGGAGCAAGCTGGACCCAAAATCGCAGAAGTTGATTTTCATCGGATATCCATATGGAATCAAAGGCTACTTGCTGTGGAATTCTGATTCTCAGAAGTGTATCATCAGTAGAAACATCATCTTTGATGAGAAGAGCATTTTGAAGAAGTTCGGGATTGCAGATGGGGCTGAGAAGGCTAGACAGGACAGTAGTGGACAACATTCACTGACAGGTGATGTACCTTCTACTTCTACTTCAAAATGTGCTTCTTTTGAGGTGGAGTTTGATAGACATATTCCCACTTATGTGAAGGATCAGCTAGGAGAGCCATCAGTCCAGGAGGAGGTGCAGGTAGAGCCACATACTTTAGATTTGGAGGATCGTCAAAGGGGAGTGGCACTGCACAAGCCGAAGCGCAACATCTACAAACCTATTCGATATGGCATTGATGAGACCATCTCCTATGCTCTCATCACTGCTAATGGAGATCCGAAGACCTTCAAAGAAGCCATGGAGAGTTCTAAACGAGAATCATGGATGCAGGCCATGATGGAGGAGATGGAGTCACTGGAAAAGAACAAGACATGGCAGCTAATGGATCTACCTAGAGATGCTCGGGCCATTGGTTCAAAATGGGTGTTCATGAAGGAGGCACCTTCAGAGCAAGGTGGAGTCAGATACAAAGCAAGGCTTGGGGTTCTCGCAGAGAGAGGGAGTGGATTACACATAGATATTCTCTCCGGTTGTGCGTCATGCTTCGATTCGGTTGTTATTGTCTCTTGTAGCTCAGCATGATATGGAGTTGCAGCAGATGGACGTGAAGACGGCTTTCTTACATGGGAGTCTAGAGGAGAAAATCTATATGAAGCAACCAGAAGGATTCAAGCAGTCTGGATTGGAGGAAAAGGTTTGTCTACTGAAGAAATCTCTCTATGGTTTGAAGCAGTCACCCCGTCAATGGTACAAAAGGTTTGATACTTTTGTTTTAAGCCTTGTGTTTTCTAGATATGAACATGATAATTGTGTGTATGTGAAAGATGTGGATAAGGATGATGCACTATATCTACTTTTGTATGTGGATGATATGCTCATTGCCAGCAGGAGTGTCGAAGCAGTGAATTGGCTAAAAATTGCATTGTCATCAGAGTTTGAGATGAAGGATTTAGGTCCAGCGAGGAAGATACTTGGGATGAAAATTTGGAGAGATAGGACTAAGGGTATTCTCCACTTGTCATTGGGAGGATACATTCAGAAGGTGTTGGAGAGGTTTGGGATGGATAATGCCAAACTGGTTGGAACACCTTTGGCGAACCATATGTCTCTTTCAAAGCTACAGAACCCCCAAACAGATGAAGAGAAAGAGTACATGGAGAGAGTTTCATATGCCAGTGCTGTGGGCAGCATTATGTATGCTATAGTGTGTTGTAGGTCAGACATAGCATATGCAGTGAGCCAGGTGAGTAGGTACATGGCAAACCCAGGAAAGGAGCACTGGAAGGCACTAAAGTGGATCTTGCGGTATCTTCAGGGAACTCGAAGGCTTGGTCTATATTTTGGGCAGCATGAAGGACCTAAGAAGAACTCCAATATCTCAAGTAAGTTATTAGGTCCATTGGAAGAGTTTGTTGATGCAAATTTTGCAGATGATCTGGATACAAGTAGGTTTACTACAGGTATGTGTTTAGCATGTATGGTGGATCAGTTTCTTGGAGATCAACCATTCAACCTATCACGGCCTTATCTACAACAGAGGCTGAGTATATAGGGATTACAGAGGCTGCCAAGGAGGCTCTTTGGTTGAAGAGACTCATTGAGGAAATAGGGGTGAAGCAGGGTACAGTGGTGCTATACAGTGATAGTCAGAGTGCTCTGCAGTTGGTTCAGAACCCAGTCTATCATACACGCACATAGCATATAGATGTAAGGTATCATAGAATCAGAGAGCTGGTGGAAGAAGGTGAAGTGGAGCTGGTGAAAGTTTATACAAAGAAGAACCAGTCAGATGTACTTACGAAGATTCTTCCGCGGAATAGTTTTCTCTCATGTGTGACACTGATGGGTCTGAAGGACTATGCAGATTTTGCAACAGCTTTAGAGCACCAAGGTAGAGATTGTAGGACCTTGTGTGGTACTCCAAAGCCTCGATTGGGTAAGGAAAAGCCCAAGGTTTATGATCCATGAGGTGTTCATGGGGTTCTAGGGTTGATGTGAGCCCTAGGGTGAAGGATTTCAGCCTTCACGATTTTTAGGTCCATAGGATTAGGACCTAATATTCTTGAGTCCAAGTAATTGGGTCTTGAGGGGGCTAACCTATCATTGAGCTAGAGTTGGGCTGAGTATAATCACATATGGGTTAGTCCAAGGGAGTTTTTTGTTAGGGTTTGGTTTCTATTTGACCATGTATAAATCTTTATGTATGGGCATCTTGTAAGAGTAGGAATGAATGAAAAAACCCTTTTCTCCCTAAAATTTTCTTCTCCTCTCTCTCTCTCACGTGGTTGCCTAGGGTTTCCTAGGGTTTGTAGCCGCCCCTTGCCAAGAAAAGAAAGAAATCAAGGCATTCATAGAAGAGAAGAAACCCTAGTGGCCTTCTCTTGAAGAATCCTTGTGGGACTAGAATTGTTGCAGCCTATTCCCACTTGGAGTCATTTTCTTTTGGAGTCATTTTCTTTTAGATTTCTGAAATAAATCTAGACTTTCACGCCCAAAAGGAGAGGATTCACGTTCTCCTATTGCTGCTGGTGAAGAAAAAGAAAGGAAAACTAGTGCCTACATCGACGGAGGTGATTACCAAGAGCGAGATCCAAATCCTGCTGCTGCAGAAAATTTCTGCAGCAAGTTCATCTTGTTTTCGCTTCTCCACATACCTTGGCGCTGGTTCGTTGTGTGCCACGCTCCAAGGGAAGATCGAGAACGCGATCCCCAACACCTTCTTCATCCTTCTGAACTATTAATTTGATATCAAAAGATCTTTATTCAACCCTATTTATAAAGAGATTTTCGAAAGACAAGAGGTTCCGACTCTTCACAAGATTCTAATCTCCTAAAACCAATAAATTTCTTAGTTTTTATAGGATTTTGATTTCTTTAAGAAAACCAAAGAAATAAATATCCATTAAATATTTAAAAATAGATTTTTAATTCAAAACTAACTTCTAACTCATCCAACATAATTTTAAAATATAAAAATTCAGATAAAAACATCAAAAATCATTCTTATCTCCGTTAATAGCATTTTTATAATTTATCTAAACTTCGTCAGTAATGATATATATGTTCATTAAATTACTTCTAAATTTTTCAATTGATCTTGATTCAAGATGCATTAAAATACTAACTTAATACCGAACAGTATGAATATAGATTGAATCAAAAATTTTAATTATATAATTTTTTATAACCTTTTAATTCAATCCAATCAAATTGTATTTTAATATAAAGTGAGTTAGCCTAAAAGAGTTTGATCTCATAGGTTGGTTACCACTATATAAATCATTCTCACTTATTAAAACAGTGAGACTATAGCAGCAAAAGCTCTAGCTGAAGCTTATGGCAGCAGACTAAAGTGGGAATATGTATTGTTGACTGCAAAACGATTATGCATTATTAATTCACATAAGAGAGTTAAAACTTGTGTAGAAGTTCCTTTAAAGAACCTAGGTGTCTCCTAATTGGATCTATATCTTATACATTGACCTCAGAATCTAGCTTTTCGAGAAGCTATTGCCCGACCATCAAAATCAAAGAGCGAATACATTGAAGATGCAAAATTATTCATTTGCTATTACACATACTTCAATTGGCTACTCTTCCCTCCCCACAAGATATAAGATTATTCATTTGCTCAATTGGCTACTACTCTTCCCTTCCTCCCCCCACTACAAACCACGCAACGCGGCCTCCTCCTAGTGAAATATCCAAACAAGGACTTATAAATAATTTTCATTTCATAGCTTTTGAACCCGACGATCAACTTCATCATTCAGCTAGTTTAATTTAATGGTAGTCCTTGTTATACATTGGCCTTGGCCTAATCACAGAAAAGTGAAGAAAGGGGAGTCTTTTACTCCTGCTGAGGCTATGAATCAGAAACTGGAGCAATAATATATGGATGGAATAGCAATAACATTTTGTTTCATAAATTTTAAACCAGTGACTTGGGATAATGCAAGCAGTTTTTATATGGTGAATGTGAAATAGTTTCGAGATCATTTCATAAAATAGGCTGCTCGGTATAATAATAACTATCCGTCTTTCAGAGTTTTTCTCAATATATTTAGGTTATATTTTCTCCATGCACATATTGTGATCATAAAATGATACTAATTTCCCAAAATATAGCAACTTCATCTGCCTCCCCAACCTTTTAAATATATTTACTCAATTTTTATAAAAAAATACATAAATAACAATATTAAATCCGTACAAAATGAGCCACCGGTTCGGCAAGTAAAAAATCCGACCAAGATTCGCTCTCAAATCTTGGTCGAATCCAACTCACGCTTTTCGAACAGGAGCAGGCGGTGGTTGTCCATCTTCAATAGCCTTCTACGTACCTCTCGAATTCATCTCGACCCCCACTCTCTCGAAACCCGGAGTCCGAAGGGCCGTCGTCGTCGCCGTCCACTACCTCTATGGCTTTGAGCTCAGCGAGGAGACTGGCGAAAAGAACCCTCGATCTCTGTCGATGATGGTGATATCGCCTTAGAAACCTAAGTGCACCCCCTCACTTCCAAACCCCAACTCATCTCTCTCTTAGATCGCTTTCTTTGGATCCAAGTTGGTTCTGATTCTAAAATTCTATTACATCAGTGGCTGCTTGGAGTGGTTTTATATCCTGCTATTGATTTTCTTTACTTGATTTTGGCTGGGTGTTTGTGATAGTGTATCGGTTTTATAATCTTAGGCGCTATGGAGCTGGAGATAGAGTGTTCTGCTGGCTTTTACGTTTAAAAAAAAAAAAATGAAGCTTTATTTTTTATGGATGAATATCTGCTGTTTTTGTCATACGGCCCATTTTTGTTGAAATCTTAACCATTTCTGGACTATGTTATGTTTAGTTTTGCAGATTTTTGCACTTGCTTCTTCTTCTTCTTCTTCTTGTTTTTCCCAATAAGTTTGATTTCTTATTTCGTTTTGTGTGAGCAATTGTATTTAGGAATTTTATTCTTCTGGTATTTTGATTATTTTCCCTCATTTCCTGTTTCTATTCATCTTGTTGTTAGGATCTCAGTTAGTACTGTTCGTTGGATTGATTGACTGCAGAGGTTAGTTGCTTCTTTGTTTTGAGTAAAACTTTGCTTCTTCATGAGCATAATACATCATAGATCTTTTTTTTTTCTCCTCTAAATGTTTATTCCTTTCTGATGTGCATTGCTTTTAGGGCCCATTCGGTTTGGCATCATAATTGAAATTAGAATCAAATTTCATTAGAATTGGAGTCGAAATCACTCATTCTTCTAGTCCATTTAATTCACACAGAATTTGGAATCAAAATTAGAAGCTTAGGTAGGCCAGATTTTTATATAGGTGGCTGAGATGCATCAAAAATTGTAAAGGATATTTGCAAAGTTAAACTTACTATAAGAAAAAAAAAAAAGATTTTATCAAAGATATCAAGTAGATCATGTCATAACTTACCGAAATCTAATAAGAAGTGATGGGAAATACCAAGGACTGGCTCATCTCTGTTGGCAATGTGGTTGAAGAGTATTGTAGGGCGTTAGGTGAGAGGAAGAAGAGAGAGCTGTCGGATGACAAGAGGGTAACAAAAGGGTGGGTTGGGTTATATTTGGCTGGAGTGGATTTGTAATCATGGATGAAGGGCTAGATTTTAAATCTTCTCCAATACATGATTCAGATTTCAGATGAAATAAGAATTGAATTCTAATTTCGTCCGAACAAATACTTGGAATCGGAACCAGTAATTTCAGTTCCAATTTTAGAGGGCCATGCCAACAAACTAAAAGGGTCCTTAGAGTTTTTGCTTCTCAGTGTGGTTAATCCTCAAATATTATGATGTATCGATGACCATACAATAATTACATTCAGTTAATTATGATACCATATTGAAGTTCCTGAAGATTTGGCACTGTACATCCATGTTTAGATAAATAAATGTTATGAGTGAATCTAGGACACAACTGGAAGAAATTTTGCTTATGGTTGAATCTCAGCAAAAATAGGAGATGGAGTTTTTAAATGTTCTGTCATATGTTATCTTTGCACCCCCATGAAAGTTTTGCATATTGGCAGTACATGGATTATGATCTCTGACTGTTCTTAAGGATACCTGTGATAAGATATTTCCTAGGATTTCTTATAAATTGAATAATTTTTTTGTGCAGATGAGTGTAATTTTCTGTCATGCAAGTTTTGTAACTATTGACTTTAGTTCCTTAAAAAGCACCTTATGTAGTATAATATCACTGAGAACATGGTTTGGCACCTTATTCTGCATGCAACTAGCCATGACATGAGGACTCGTTTGGTCCATTGTGCCTTGAACTTGAAGAAAGCCCTAAAAATTATTATTATAATCTTCTTGTAGAACCAATAAACTCACCAGTTGGACATTATATAAGATGAAGTCATGGAGAATGATCATGGAATTCTTGAACTCAGCAGTTCTTCATCTTTCCCTTGCTAATACCACCAGTGTCCACCATATCTATATATGTTCACCATGGAGGGGACTAGTGGTGTAGGATAGGAAGTGTAAAGACTTGCCAGAGCTACTGGAATATGATTCTTCAACACAAAGCAATGAAGGTGGTGTGTGTGAAAAATTATAAGCAGCGATGGAGTTTGTGGTAATGACTGGGGGCATTGATGATTTGAGTAGATTGACAAAGGGTGGCAGCATGACAATGGGGGATGGTGGTGGTGTGTGAAGGGTCACATGGCATGAGTTCAACAGCTATGGCAGTAATGCTTTCATGGTCGGTAGGCTGATGAGAGTTTAAGATGTATTGGCTGCAATAAAGTTGGATCCAGTAACAATCTCAAGATAGATAAAAGGTGTGGAAATATCTTAGGTTAAAACCAAGGGTTCGGTTGTGATGCATTTTTAAATTTTTTTGGGAATCCATGCATTAATTTCATCCGTTCAAAACCTCTGTTTCAAGCATTCAACCTTTAAACCATATCCGTGACCCTTGGTCTTCTATTTATTTATGACACCAATCACTAAAAGCCAAAAGTATAGTAGAAAAAGCCTAAAACCAATTAGATGCATGGTTACCTGAATTCACCTATTGCTTCATGTTTCAACAATAGGTTTATAACCTTTTCCTACAAAATTTGAATAACAAGTTTTTATGTTGATTATGATGCAGATAAATGTCAAGCTGCACTTTGCTCCATTGCCAGTACCTTGATGCCATCGATCCTAATCGTTTCTTGCACATAGTAAAATAGAATGATGACAACTGTTAGGAATAATTAAATAAATAAGAAAAATCCAGAATTTGTAAGCTAAAATCTGATTGACTGAAATAAAATAGCCCAAATTACTCCCTAAGCACCTTATCCACTTCAAGAATTAATCTAACCCACTAAGATCAATAAATAATACTGGGTCATTCATTACCAAGAAGTCCAACTCATAGTTGATATGATAAACTCACCAGATGCCTATAAATAGAGAACCAAAGCCTCATCGTGAGTCCCATCCTTTCTCCTCTTTTCTCTACTTTGTTATTCCATGGTATTTTCTTATTTTAACTTGCTAATTTGAGCATTGGAGGGCTTTTCAGAGAAAACTCTGGATCCTCTCACTCACTCTTTGGGTGTAGGTATTGCTAAAGGCCTAAAGTCTTGGTTCTTCATCATTATTAGCCGATCTCTTGTTCTCAGGCTGGGTTTCCTACAAAAACTCTACGTACTAAGGTACTATGCCGATTCTCCTGCAAGGAATCTCTCCGTTGATGCTCCAACCTAGAAAAAAGCATCAACAGGTTTGAAGGGCCGTTCGAGTTTGCATTGGGAGCTTACATCTATTAGTTCATTAGCTGCTAAATTTGCCCTTTGTGCATTTTTTTTCAGTAGTTGTTTTGTAGAAACCGAAGGGATATTGGCATAATGGTTGCTATGAGCATTTGATATGCCTGGGTGAGGACTGTACATGTTGTTGATCTGAACATATTAACTTTAATCTCGGGTGCTATCAAATTTCTATGTTTGGCAATCTCTGATCCATGGGCTTGTGCTTATCTGAAGAGCTACGGTGACAAATTAAACTATACACTCTCAACCCATTGCAAATGCATGTATTCGGTCCTTCCCTTGATAGGAGATTCTTGAACATTTTCAACCTTTCAGGATTTGCTTCTCAAACTACAATCCAGAGAAATAGTCATTTTGCATCTCAACATAGTACTTGATATGAGTTCAATGGCAGCTGGAGAAAATCCTCCTTGACTGGAACTATAGTTTTTAGAACATTTTATTGCAAGCTACTGATAAGCTTGGCATCATTTTGATAAATTTGAAGAGTCCTTAATGCTGTGTGTCTAATACTGCATCAAGGATTTTTGATAATGTCTTTTACCTTCTTAGTCTGGTTTAGAACTTTAACAAGATACACAGCTTGCAAGTTATAATAGATTCTTTGTTAACTTATTCACATTTTTGACAAAATCCATCGGCTTCTTGCTCTCTCTCCCCTGTTTCTATCTCATGTATGCTGCTAATATGCAAGTTCCTATTGTAATCCATTTATGTGGTTTCATAATCATTGATGTCAGCTCCAATTTTTTTGGTTTATGTGTATAATGTATATATTTAGACTTGGACGTTAGTTTAAGGTTCTTTAACCAACAAAGCAATCTCTAATGGTTGGGGATTCTTCATTTGCTTGTAAGTAAAACTCTGTTGATGGTTATATGTTCTTTTAATAATAAACCAATTACACTTTGTCCAGGCTTTATACAGATATGGGAAAATTTTGATGTGAGAGTGAGAGTCTGTTACTATGTTAATGGTAGGTAGGCACTTCTTCATTTTTGCTTATATATAAAAATCTGTTGTGAGTCATGTTCTTGCAATATAAACCCATTATACCATGTCCAGGCTTTATCCAGACTAGAAAAAATTAGATATGAAGAATATACTGTAAATAAGATGTTAAAAATTGAGGTGGTCATGAGATTATACTGTTTGTTTATGCATTCTTTAAACCCTTCAATCCTGGGATATAGGAAAAAAAATAGGAATGTCATGGCCATCCTACTTAGCTTTGGCACCAGCTCACCCCTAAGGTTCTTGGTGGTTGCCAAACAAGACTGCAATTTTATTCTTTCTTTCTCAAACGCACAACTCATGCATCAGGTTGTCTACCATTTGAGAAAAATTCTAATGCTACCATGCTGGCCTTTGTTGTTGGCATTATGGTTGCCAATTCATTAAGAGCGTCTCGTATTTAAGAGCTGCTGTGCCTGTATTCTTGTGATTGGCAATAGGTAAAGAAGAAAGATGACTTGGATATTGAAGTGAACGACTGGGACGAGGCAGTTTTGAAGAAGTCACACGCTTCTGAAAATGATTGAATGTTGGTTATTGGATTAGAGTTAAATATGTTTTTTAATAAAACTAGAGCATCCCACTCATGGTCCTCTTGGACTCCATGGATCCAATTAATGATTGTGATCATTCAATGTGTTCTTTGTGTTGTTGATGATTCAGGCGAGAATCCTGACCCAGAATGTTGGGACTAAAAATGTTGGACTTGATTAAGATTGAGATTAAAGGGGATTCAAGCAATCCTGTTAGGTGGGTTCAGCCTACCACATATATATGAAATCAAGTTTGACGCATGGGATATTGTTTAGGGATGCATGGTTTAACATTTCTCAACGTCATAGTAGATGGACATTGTAAAGATGGTTGGTTGTCTAAAGAGACAAAACACGAAACTGACAGTATCCTAGATGTGATAAATAATTTGTAATGTCTCGTTCATGATAATTCACTTTAATAATTTTAGATTATCATACAGATTATTATGTTTAGTAATTAGATATGGTTGTCTAATTAATAATATTTGATTCCTGATAATCTAATATTATTACAAATCATTATAATTCAATTTCCATTCGAAAGGTGAGTATTTAAGATTACCAAAGTTTGGTAATCTTAAATTATAGTCTTCACTTTCATATAAATATTTAATAATACTTAACATGATTATATATTTAATTTACACTAAACAATATTTAGATATTTAATATTATGTTTACATTTAATATAATATTTTATATTAATATTAAATTTAATATTAACATGATATTTAATATTTATAATATATTAAATATCCTATTATATAATATCTATTAATATATAATATAGAAATATTTAGTGATATATATTATATAATAATCTAATATGCAAGAAGGTCATAAATATTAATAATATAAAATTTAATATTTATATATTATTATATATTAGTATTTAAACTATTAAATACTATGTTAATATTAAATTAATATATTAATATAAAAGATTATATTACATATTTAATATTAAATTTAAATATAATATTAAATATTTAAATATTGTTTAGTGTAAATTAAATATATAAACAATTTTAGTATTATTTAATATTTATATATAAATAAAAAAGTATAATTTAAGATTATCGGACTTTAGTAATATCAGATACCTACCTTTTAAATAAAAATTATATTATTATGATTTGTGATAATCTTTGATTATCAGAAATCAAATATTACTGTTCATATTACTATATCTAATTCCCAAACATGATAATTTGTATGGCAATTAAATATGATAATTTGTATAGTAATTTGTATGATAATTTTAGGTTATTAAAATAAATTATTATGAATCAAATGGTTCTAACTATATATATATATATATATATAAATATAATATGTAGTATTTGCTAGGGTTTTCCATCAAAAAACCTCTACCGTTTAAATGTTATCCAGGCCTTCATCTCGAGCCGTCTTAACCGTGCTATTCCCATAAACTTGCTGACCACGTAGAGGGCCCGAGGCTTATCCTAGCTTCCCTGCATGCCTAGACCCTTCCCTCTCTGGTTGTCATAAAGAAGATATTGTTAGTGAAAGTCAACATTCTCAATGATTGTTTTTGCAAGATGTTGGTTTGTGAGCATATGGTTATACTGGGATTGTTAAAAATTTGTTGATCACTTATTTGTCAAATATATATTTTTAAAGTTGATTTTGGAAGCCTTAGCAATTGCAGTTAAAGTGAACGGATCACCTTCTAGTATTCCTAAGCTCTGATCCATGCGAGGAGAGAGAAAATGTCGGCCTTTAAAGGAAAAGCTGAAACTAGCTAATCATGTCATTCACATAAAAGTAACTCAAGGATATTTCTCCAAAAAAACTCAGCCTCATTCTCGATCTTATACAAGATAATAACCAGCAACCTTGCCTCAAGAAGTGGTTGAATTGTCATAAATCGATCTTATTTCTCCTATCATTTCTTCTTCGTAAACACTTATGATTTAAAGGAAGTAAGTTTGTGAGGAAAGTAAGTTTGTGAGGAAAGTTTTTTCCTTGCAAGATTTCTTTCAAGTAGAGAAGTAAGATGGGAAAAACCTTGAAGAACTAGGTGAGGGTGGGACCTGGGCAAGGTCATTCACGGGTACCGATTTTCAATTACTTTACCACCTACACTAATTGATATCTTCTTCTCAAATTCATCTTTAATTCCATCCTCGTTCAAGACGAAAATGAGAAGAGTTTCCAAATTAGGTGAGCCCACTGCTTTGTTTTATGCATCTTTTTAAATAGATTTGTAAATTTGATATGTCATCGGTATTTTGTTGAGGGTGCTGGCTGAAACAAGAGCTGTGAGCTCAATACTCTAATCTTTGCTCAGGCTTCCACTCCAACTTAGTTCTAAAATTAAAATCAATGACAGCGTTGCCCATGAATTCTAAAATTTTCAAATATAAAGATATCAGAGAAAATCTTGAACAAGTATCTCTTACACCAATTCCGGTCACTTGGAAATCCTATATAAATCAAGTCAGTGATTGTTTGGCCAATGCTGAGGCACACTAAAATTGCGTTTTTATGAAAGACGTTGTTTTTTTTTTGTTTTTTGGTTGAGAAGAATCAAATCCTATCAATGTTTGGTTGGCAATTTTTTAACCTGATCAACAGAAGTTACCCTGTTGAAGCTCTATCAAAAGCAGCATTCCATGAAGTGGTTGGAGGGACTTTCCCAAAAGAATTTTTTTTGGAAACTTGGTTACGTGAGTCAGCTATTTTCTGACAACCAGTTCTTCAGCTGCTTCAAACAAAGCCTAACATTTCAAAAGAATTTTTTTTGGAAACTTGGTTACGTGAGGCAGCTATTTTCTGACAACCAGTTCTTCAGCTGCTTCAAACAAAGCCTAACATTTCAAAATTCACGGTATATATATATTTTTTTTTAATTCTTTACGGTAAGAAGAAGAAGAAGAAGAAGAAGAAAAAGAGGAGAGATTAAACGTCTCAACTCTCCCATTCGCACGGGTATCAGAGCAGGGCTCTCGTTTCTCTTCCTTTCCCCTTCCGGAAAGCAAATCTCACCGGCCCTGCGCCGTAGCAGCTGGATTCGACTGTCCGCGAGTCCAAGGGCCACGCAAACCCCGTCGTTGGGATCCGGGTTTGACCCTCGGCCAAGCGCTCGTCCTCGCCTCGCGTCACGGCGGAGTCATCCTCCATCCCAAGGAGGAGCTCTGCGAAGAGTAGCGCCTTGGGTCTGAGCATCAAATCATACCGACAGCGGCAATAAACGCCCCAACCCAAACCTCGAAAGTAAAACAGGGGGAAAGCAAAGAACCACCACCTCGTCCGCTGCCTCCTGCCTGACAACTTGCTCCACACGCCAAAAGTTTCCCTTCGACGATGCCTCAACCCAACCACCGATGAATTAAATGACGCGGTCCTCACTGTCCTCAGCTGATCAAAGTTAATCGTTCACTTACTGTCATTTATTTACGTGGACAACTTTAAGGCTCTCCTGTCCTGCTAGGTCGAGCGAGGCGTCGAAGTGTCGACCAATTTTGTTTGTTGTGAGACCAAGAATTTCTAATTTTCTACTGTCTATTATCTCTATAAGCAAATTTAAAAATAATTATAAAATTAAGGATGATGATTTTCTATCAATCCATAGTATTTCATTCTATCTTCATTTTATTTTAAACAAATATAAAAATTAAAAAATAAATATAAATATATATAATAATATTCATTATGGATACTAAATGCACGTAAATGTAACGATTTATTGGTCGTGTTCTGTCCCGTTTCATAATCATTATATTCATTAGTAAAATTATTTAAATATTCTTCTTTATAATTTTCAGTAAAAAAGTTATCCTTATTTAATACAAATCAATAGACCATTTGGCTTATTTGAATTTGAAGAAAAAAAAAAAAACAAAGCTTACAATTATCTTGAATCTAGCCCATTTAGAATAGAGTTAAAATTTGAAGAAAAAAATTTGATTTGAACTATAGGAATTAATTAAATTTATTTAATTTAAGAAAAAAAATAAAAGAATAAATGATGGGTATGAATATGAGTAACGAAGCGGATATGAATATTACATCATTTTCATTGATATAAATATCAGTACAAAATTTTATATTCTTAATAGATATGAAACAAATATATGCATAAATTTTTTTAATAATATAAATATAAACATAATTTTTTTTAATATCCATTTCGTTCTATTACCATTCATACATAAGATATGTTTTACTAGTCAAGAGAGTCATAACAGCCCTTTAGATACTAGGCTTTTGGTCTCTGTTTCTTGTTTCAAAGGCACTGAATGTCTTTATAATCAATGTAGAATTATTGTCTTGGGGTAATAGCATGCTATATTTGCTGGTGTGCTCTGTTAAAGCATGAGATGGTAGAATTAATTTGCTAGTGTGATGCAATTAAATCATTAAAACCGAAAAGGCTGGCTCTGCTAATATAGCTTATCTTGTATGGCAATTTAGAATAAAAATGCATGTGATTTTATTATTATTATTATTATTCTTTGGGAAAGAGTTCCTAAAACTATATTCACATAATATTTTTAAAAAAAAAACTCTAATTTCAAGTTTTTCTCATCTTTATCGGATATTGTTTCTTTGACTATTAATTACTTAAAAAACTATATCTTTCTTGTTATCTTATCAGCCATTCCTACACGAATAATGGACCTCTTTGTGATAAATGTAAGGAACAATCCAAAGCCTTCTTGGAAATAAGCTTATGAAATGCATTATCAAAAATAATAAATCTATCTCTACCGGCAACTAAATTATGATTTTTATTGAAAAGTTGAAACCATTATGTTTCTACTACACAAAATGAAACTTAAAATTCATTTAGGCTCTCAAACGTTCAATTATTATAGTTTAATTCTTTGTATCCTTTAAAAATATAAAATTTATAAATATTAATAAAATAATTATATATTAGTAGGAGAAAGTTTTTATGTATTCATAACGTAACCTGTTTTATCGGTTTTAACTGATGGAGAGATCTAAATAGATTTCGAGTGAAGTTTTGAGAACTGAAACTATATTTTAATCTAAAGTTGAAATCAAATTAGATGATGCATAATGACTGTGTGATAATTTTCTTATTATTAATAAATATTTGGCAGTACATATTTCAGTACTGCCAACTCCAACCAAGATCGAAAAGGTTGAACAGAGAGCCCGGGCCGTGGGAAGCGAATCATCCAAGCCTAAACCATATAAATGCTCTGACATGCATGCATGCATGCATGCATGCGGGAACCGAGCCAGTCCGAGCGTCACCTCGCGCGTCAGTAACTCTGGTGCCGGACCGCGGACGCCGTTGACGCGTTATCGGCGTCACGGCAGGCTTTTAAAACCGCAAAAGACGTCGATAGCTCCGTCACTACTGGTGCCAAGGTGACGGCCTGTGACGCTCTGCACGTGTCATTGCGTCACGGCCGCTTGCTCCTCCGAGGTTTCGGTGAAAAGGTTCACGGGTTGAGCCATTGATCTCGCCAAAAGATCCCCTTGCCACGGTTGCAGCCACCGAGTTTATCCCAAAAGAGTAAAGAGAATGGACTCTTGCCATCTAATCTCTGTCGCAGTTCATTTATTGTGATCATGTCAAAGATTTCTTGGGTCATGCCTTAAGTTTGCGATCAGAAGGCAGTGGGCCGGTGTGTGCACAAACATGGCTTCTGAGTGTCTGATTTCTTGTCACTTTGATTAGATTTAGAGTGGTGCTTAACCTAGTACTTGACCGCTGCACGACTTCCAATTCTATGAGATCAAATCCTATGGATATTGCTTGATTTCATGCAGTATTCAGAGGATTGATTATATGATCAGATAATGTTTGGGAAAAGAAAAATGAATGGAACGGTTTTCGATTAAATCTAAAAAAAATATGGTTATAAGTGAAATACTAAAAAAAAAATAAAAAAATTTATTTTTAAAAAAATCATCAAATCTCTTCCATGATGATGTACAGGTTAGAATTCATATATTTTATTCTTATTTGCATCACGCTAAACCCATGCCCCACGCAGGTAAATAAGAGATGTTGAACGTGGAAATGAATGGATTTCATCGATGATGTAATCAAGTTAAGCTAATTAAACTTAAGCCTCACGAAATTTGTTTTAAAATTAATTTTAAACTTAAATTTATAAATCAGAATTGGTTTCAGCTGCAAAACAAGTTTGAATTGCTTGACTTTTTTGATGATTATATTTGCATGTAGATATCTTAACATTCTTTGTGCCTCTAAAAGATGATAATAATAAAAGCGAATAAAAAAAGGCATAATTTTTATTTTTTTTTGGAAACTATAGATTTATTGTCATGTAATACAAGGAGATTGATGGTTTATGCCACAACTTCTATGTGCCACACCAACCTCAGTCGCTTCATATTATTTAAACTTTTTATTTTTTTGACATAACCGTTGGTCGTATTTAATTTTTGGAGCATATAAGTGGAGGTAGCTTACATGTGAGTAGACAATGCTTATCTTTGAAACATTAGCTACTTTTAAAACAATAACCTTTTGATTGGTCAAGGAGCAAAGAGCCTATATACACACCTCCTATCTTTATTAAAAAAGGCTAAATGATCTAAATACATTAAAATTAATGGTTCAACTATTATATTACACGTCTTTAATGTGAAGAGTGGTAGCCAAAGGTATTAGAACAAGCACAATCACGGCTGGGAATTGATTAACATCGAACGGCTCAGTTTCTAAGTACATTTTGATCATGATTCTCATCAAAACATTGCTTTCATTATATATCTTCTTTAGGAAAATAATAATCCCAAGTTACTCAAGCGGGGATAGCTCAGTTGGGAGAGCGTCAGACTGAAGATCTGAAGGTCGCGTGTTCGATCCACGCTCACCGCATTTTTTAAAATTTTCAACATATTTATACCCTTTTTTTTTTTTTTTTCAACATATTTTGCATAAACAAGCCTTTTGATATTTCCATATATCTTCTCCTTCAATAAGAGAAAAATTGAAATTTAAATTAATCTGTTTAAAATTTTTAATATTTCCATATACATTCTTCTTCAATAAGAGAAAAAGTGACATAATCTGATATTTTTAGTATTTTTATTCTAAAAAAGAAGAATAAACATTCAATATTGAAGATGATAAATATTTGCTATTGCTAATTAGTCACCTTGAACTTATCATTCACTCAAGAAAAATACCTGCTAATTAGCTCAAAGGGTGTGGATAACTAAATTTAAGTTCTCCTTACAAATAACTAAATCTAAGTTCTCCTAGCAAGGAATCTGTGCATGTTCCGAGTGCAATGCCAGAAGGGATGTTGTGCAGGGAAATTTCAGGAAAATTGCTGACATAGAAGCTCAAGTGCATAATTTCCCTCCCTTCATATGTTTTGGCAGTGCATTTCCTTGAATTTGAAATATGTCTTTCAGGCATTGTAATCATGAACAAATTGAAATTCCAAAGAGTGTTTAGTATGTGCAACTTTACATTCCCCTGAACCATAAGCCTACAAGAAATCCTTGCATAAATCAAAAGATAGGCCATTGTACTTGTTGCGAAATACTATATGGCTGAGAACAATAACAGGTCACATTGTTAGGAGATTTCTACTGATTTGTGCTCAGAAAATGTATTACCAACATCATAAACATGAGGACTTATTTTTTTCTGTTGTTTTTTCTTTGTTGCGCTTATTTAGTTTACATAATGGCAATAACTTGCTTCAACTATAAAAACACAAGCGAAATTTTGCTAACAAAAGATGCCTTAATGCTGCATGCATCCAAGGTTTAAAATATACCAGGGGATTTGGCATGCACACAGTTGATGCATGCTACATGGAGTCCTTTTGGATACAAGTAGTCTCATTCAATACAAGGAGGTTAGTTCAAGCGAAAAATTGTTTAAATCACTTACAGGTTGCACAAGTGAAAGTCGATCATTTGGTTCAAAGACAAAGACAGATTAAAACTATTTTGTCCCAAAATGGACTAGAACTGCTTTCAAACTAAGTTGCATACTTGGTTACTACTCAGGAAGTAGATTATAAAGTAATTTGTTTCTTTTTTCCAATAATTTAAAAGTAGAAGTAAGAGGAAGAGGGACAGCTTGCTATAGCAAAAATTTCATTGGATTGATTAATTTAAAATTATTATATATTTTTTCAAAAAATATTAATAATTTGATCGTTAATTTGTGACTAATCAGTAAAATTACAGAAAAATATTAAATAGAAACTAAATACTATTTGATGCAATATTCATGCTGTAGAGTAAAAATCCAATTTCAAGATTAACAAATTTTGAAGCTAACTTTAATATATATTTTTAAAATATATTCCAGAGTGTAAATTATATGGTATCATGTAATATTTATGCATGTTTCAACACGTAAAAAACAACGGCTAAAGAAAAAAACATGGTACTCCATATTATTTTTTAAAAAATAATATATTTAAATAAGAGAATATGATAAAAAAAAGTTTAAAATAAGAGTTTAAAGGCTAAAATCGAAAGCATCAAAAATTGTTAGAACAATGCATATCCATCAATATTTTTGGCTGTTCTCAATATCACGTATGTAGTGCTAATTCTTAATAAATAGATATATTTATAAATAAGTTTGAATTTATAATGAGAGGTCCAATGCAAGTTGAGGCCACTTGCTTGAGAAAGAGCATTAGAGAAGTTTCCTAATGCTCTTGAAAATACTCAAGCTGTAATTGGAATTGACACAAAGGAATGGCTACATTGTTATTTGATTGCCAAATTGCATGACATAGCTACTTCTATGCTTATTTCTTAGTGAGGTCTTGGGGCTTAGAAATGCATGGGAAAATAGGTTTCTTCCTTGTTGATGAAGGAAATGACTTTTTCAACCTCCTCGAACCATGAAATTTTGAGTCATGTTCAAGAATTTGTCATTATTTGTTAACATTGAAACTTACCAAAAAATAGCTAGCTAATACTAAAAATTCATGATCAATATAGTTTAACTTATGTCATGAATGTTTTAGAATGAACTATGGGTTCCCTTATTGTTTTACATGCTAAAAGACTAGAGCACTTACTTCCAATATTGATGAGTTAGATCGGTTTAGCTTTTCTTAACTTTGGATATTATGGCTCATACAAATACATAAATACAAGTGTCCTATTCTTAGTGAACCTTTTTCTTTTTTTTTTTTAAATAGTCTTCATGCTTACATCTTAATTAATGCCAAACGCACAAACTTGAAACTATTTTCTTGCAAATCTTTAAGCTCATCTATCAATTAGTCATAAGAAACCGACTTTTTTATAAGAGAAGAATCTTCTAACTTACTTACCAACTTTCTGCACACCGACAAGCTACAAGATATATTGCTGCTGGTCGGCGAGCATAAATAAATAAATAAATTAATTAAATACAGTGAACTGCATTTTGCTTGGGAAAAAAAAATTTACACGCTCACATGTTGAAGAATTGAACTTGAAAGATACTTGCCAGTGGGACATCAGTGAACACAGAAGTCTTCCGAGTTGCCTAGGTTCTTCAACACCAACCATACGGTTTAAAACTAATGCCTACGACCGACCTTTTTATTGTATATACCAAAAGAGACTGCCACCTAACATGGAGAAGATGAACTCAACCAAAAGAAAAATAATGGAGAAATTAAAGCCTAGTGATTAGTTTATTATTTCTCTCGGGCTAACAATAAGAAGATTCGTTCTGTAGCTCGGAGCGTACGGGAGGATCGCCTCTTGTCCAAGAGCACAAAAAAAACCGCTTCCAGGTCTAAAGACAGAGCTGGTCGGTGATAAAAAGTAGCAGCTGTTAAAAGGGTTGGTTCCACATTTTTGATAGATTACCAAGAGAAATAAAATCTCTGTAATGCCTCTAAAATAAAGCTCTTATCCACACTAAATAACAAGTATTTTCTTTGATGTTTCGATGAATAAAGCCTCTATTATGTGAAAAATATAATAATAATATAGATTAGATGGATCTCTAAACAATGCTTCTTTTCTTTTTCTAAAGAGAAAGAGAGACAGTGGGCGGCTCCGCTTTCAGGTGGTGTGATGGTGGACTTGGGAAACAGCGAGCGATTGGACGGTGACAGGCCTCTCGCTGTACTGTTGTTTCCCACGCTCTAATTTCTACTTCTTTTTATTGCGTTAATCCTGGCGTGGTGACTCTGGCTGCAGAGAAGAATGCTAAACAATTGCATGAAAGCTCTGAAGGAAGGGTTGGAATAGAAGATCGCTACAAAATTCGTATGGCCTACGAGGCTAGGAACGGATGTACCACTGGACCAACGGACGTGCATGCAATGGTCCATCGACAAGAAGTGACATCAAGTTGATAGCATTTTTTAGTCCATTTTTCCGTGGTTAAAAGTGTCCGAAAAAACAAACAACCAAACTTTCTTAATTTGTAGAAAAAAAAAATCACATTCTAGAAGCCTACATTTCATAGAATGATATTTATACCTATAAATTACAAACTTTAAAGAAAAAAAAAACTAATGCATTCCATCAAGTTATTGGTGCCATTCAAGGGAATTGGTGTAAACTTGCCGGAGATTGGAAGCGTTTATCCTAAAATTACAGTTTGAATATAAATAAAAATTATTTTTTACTAAAAAATTATTTATTTAGATCACATTACTTGTACATTAAAAAGTTTTATATTTTAAGTAATTAAATATATATAAAATTTTGATCATTGTAAATGACATCAGAATCAATCCAACCGATTGGCTTATGATCTATGAGGATAGAAGACGCTACGATATAAGTCCTTTAAGGATTGAATACGAGTAAAATATGTTATTTTTGAATCCCTATAAGCATGTGTTTAGAAGTTTTAGATTTTTAAGTTCACGCAATGACCAATGGTTTTAAGCCTAAATCATATCTAAATAGATAAACCTTGTGTTGGTTTAAGAAATCTATATTTCATGTTGGATTTATGTGTTGCTTGAGCTAAATTCATCGATATTGAATTGATTTGATTGAGATCTTTCAGGACCTGAAGAGTTTGAACCATTCTTAGCCGATGAGATATATCTCTTTATTCTAATATATGATGTTAGCTTTTCTCGTGTATTTGTGCATGAAACATGCTTGGCCATATATATTTTCCACCAACACATTTCTCCACTTGTATTCTTCCTCCATTTTCTTTCTATATTTCTCATATCTAGTGAGATTAGTCACTAAAAATATGTGGCTGACCATATGTCAAACCAGGGATAGTAATGGATTGTGTCAAGTTAGGTTCGTGTTGGGTCAAGTAAGAGAACAATATATAAAACCTTGATCAAAACCTAGCTTGACCTACCTTCGAGTCAAGACTTCTCATCACATATCATATGTTGGTTATTTTGGATTATCTATTTGATCATAACCTAATTTATTTTGTAAGATTCAAACGCTTATAAACCTAAGCTAACCCATTAAATCCAACATTTACAACTTTTACTGGCTAATTTTTAAAATAATTCAAGCAACTAATATCAAAGAAAAAAAAAAAAAGATAAATCACTTAAAAAATTCTTATTCAAGATTATAACCCAACCCAACCTAAATTATTTCAACCCAAATGGCTTAAGTCAGATCAAAGTTTTGACTCATACTCGATCTATTTAAAATTAAGTCAAAAATCTGACCTATGCTCAACCCTTTTTTTTTAAAAAAAAAAAAAACTCTTGACCAAAAACCAACCTAAATAGCACCGGGTTAGGTTTAGTTTATCAGGCTGAGTTAATTTTTCCCACACTATATCTAAGGCTCAAATTCCTTTCTCTAAACACTTACTATTATTTAATTAAATTTTATAATTTTTATTTAAAAAAAAGGTGATACGTGATATTTTAAAGGTGATTATATTTTTTTCCTATGAAAATGTCATTCAGTTCAGAACATAACAGATTAGTCAAAGCCATTTTAAGGCAGGTTTTCACTTGGGATTTTGTTAACTAAAACCAATTTGATGGTTGCTTACTCGTTTTGAACCATTTCAGTCACTGGATCTTATTTGTCTTTAACCATGGCAACTAGGCAGCAGGATGCATCTGAGTGAAGTTTTACATGGATCCAAGCCTGCAAACGGTTCATGGAGACAAAAGTTTGATCATTGAGACCAATCAGAGAGCCTTGAATCGACCATTTCATTTTAAAATATAAAATTATGTACAGAATTAGACCATCTCGTAGTTTTTGAAGTTCGTGTAAGAACTCCAGATGACAGCCTTAAATCCAATGGAAATCTAGTACTATAAGAATGCAAACTTGTTTTGCGATACCTGAATCCAATCCTAAAAGATTAACCACAATAATCGTCTCTTGATTTAGCATTAACAAGACTTCAATTGGTTTCTTAAAAGAAAAGTATTTCAACGGTCCTCAAAAGTGCTCCAAATATTGTTGATTAGGAACACAGGCACTGGCAAACTTGCATCTGAACCATAAAGTTTTTTTGATGAGGTCATCCAAGGACAAACCCAGCATACCATAAATTTGAACCAATAGCCAAAGGACTCCTGGTCCCCGTTAACTTTCAAACATCCAGAGTGAGTCAAAGGTGTTTTTTTTTTAATGCACATAAGTATATATATTTTTTGATATCTCTGACCTTTTTTTAACTCCTAAAATACATGTCCCCACGACTGCCCACAAGACCTGTCATTTTCCTGCTTTTTATGAACTCTACCAACAGTAAAGACACAACAGAAAACAAAGTAACCTATAAAGACAATCAATGGTACAAACTTTTTCAGCTAAAACAATAAGCCATGCCTTCTGAACAACAAATAATATCTACATTCTTTTATCACCATGGTAATGAGTATGAATGCAGAGGTCATCCTCACTTTCCAACTTATATAACAGAAAAGAACTATACACATGATTATTTGTTCAAAAATAATGCTCCTGCTTCTCAAACTACAAAAAATTCCCTAGAACTTGTTCAGAAGAATCATGTTGTATATCATCATAATTTGGATTATATGGCAAACAACCCCTTTTTACATTGGTGGACAACTCCCCAAGACTTCTATCATCTTGTCATGGCATTGTTTTATTCGTTGGCGATAAGGAACTTGAATTTAGCCATCTTCCTTGATTAAATCGTTGATCTCCACCATCAACTGATTGCTTGACAGAGCAGGGTCATGTGAATGCCAAACAAGCTGGGGGAGTCATATAGTTAGCAACTGATTTATTGTGGAATATAAGTTTCTCTCAGCGTGTTTGTCCTGTTGACTTGGTTAGTGACAAAATTTGAACAGCCTTTTCCTGTTAGGACCAAGGAGAGAAAGAGTGCAAAGGGTTAATCCTCTAATAGATGCAATAATGGTAGAAACAAGCCGTAATGGAAGGGAAAAGAATTACTTTTGAGTTAGTGTTCTGGGAATGCTTCTCTTTTGGTCTCTGCGAGCAAGCCATAGATGAAATCAGTCATATTAGGTTCGATGAAATACATTTTTTTTTTTTAAAAAAAAAAGAAATTTTCCCATGATAGCAATCAGCTTGCATTCAAATGCAAGTCTTACAAACGGACAGAGATGGGCATTTGATCAATGTATGGAGAAATGCAAACATCTTAACAGAACCAAATTCTAATGTTGCAAAAGATTAATGAAAAAAGAATGAAGAATTCACTGAGATTCGTTGTACTAAAAGACTAGTACCTGTTTGCTTAAATGGATTATTGCCAACCGAATCCAGAAAGAGGTAAAAGCTTGCTTCTTTGGATTCAAGATATGCAGAAATAACCTACGTTATCATAGAGAACATGTCAGTACTTAAAATAGAGAAGGAAAATATATGCGAGGATTCTACAGTGATTTCTCAAAAAATATATTAACAACTTATGTTATCCAAGTTGCTCTTCATAGGTTCATGCAATTGAAAGAATGTGGCATCTTTTATCATCACTTACCATATGAAAAAACACTGGTAGTCGGTGTTCCTTCTCAGGTCTCTCTGCATGCAGCGAAATCAAGTATACATTTTGTTTGACCAAAAGAAGTATGCACCTTAATGTAGATTCTACATGGTTGCCTCTATCAATAGAAGTTGAGATCAGTGTATCCATGCGAGTATGGCAAAAGTTCTTCAACCTCTACTCTAGAGCTAGAACAACCCATGTTCTTCCTGATTCGGCTACGATTGATTATTTCAACCTCTGCTGAAAAAAGTCCATACACGGGTCTATGATCTGAGAATCTGGACTCACCACGACGATAAAACAATTGATTGAGGCCTCTTCCATACCATAAAATGCGGTCACACCTTTGCACATACAAGTAGCCCCAATTAGCTCCACAAATTCAAGTAAAAAACAGTATATGAAAATTTTACACCCAGGTAGACATCATGTTTTAAGCTTTTACCATGCTGGTGTCCGCCGCTTCTCTTTTGGATGCATGTCATCCCCTGCGTATCGATCTGAGTTAGTTGAAAATTTATATGTTGGAGGAAAATATATTCTTCCTTCAATCCAGCCCTCAAAAACGCGACCACATCTTTGCTCTATCCTAAGCTGTTTTGGAAAGAAAGACACCAAAGATTTAATCCCACACTTCCAGAATAATTTATAAAAAGAAAAATAGAAGAATGATGGTTTCACTAGACCACAAGAGATCTTCATTTCTCCTTTAGCATAAAGAACATAAAGAAAAGCATGAGGTATTCTTAATACTTCAAGTGATCTCTCCACATTCATAGAAGATATTCAAGACGTTGAGAACCACACCGATGAGCACTGCTCGCATGTATAATGGTTGTGTAGCCCTTAGGAATTGGCAAAACTACCTGATCTCTTTCCAACAATGCCTTCCAGTTCCGCATTTCAACTAGAGCCTTTGCTGAACGGTATGGAAGAGCGATGCGGTAATTCAAATCCCCAAGCCATATTATTCGGCTGAAACGAGAAAAATACAAGATTAAAATAAACTTAAATTACTCTCGTTCAGTCATATATCAAGATGGGCTTACTCATGCTCGAAAATAGTTTCAGGTGACTTTTCATCAGCGAACCCATGCACCCGTGGAAATCTAGTTTTCTTCAGAATCTCCATGACATCAGAATTCCTTCGTAGCTCATCTCCCTCCTTCTGTCCTGAGGTCAAGTGACTGCAGATGAAGCAGAAGCTTGTTTGGTGCAAAGACATGCTAATGGAAATTGAACCCTGGAAGAAGGAAAAATTCTCCTTAAATGATGCTGAAAGAGAAAATATAGATAGAAGGACACTGGTTAAGCATCAGTGTCTTGCAAAAAAGAGTCTTTTTTAATGTTAAAATGAAGTACTATCATGTAGAAATTTGGTTAAGCATAGGTTGAAAAGCTAATGAGAACAGATGATGATTACCTTGTTGCCGAGATAACCCATTAATCCCCTGCCAACACAAGATACCTTCAAGTTCTTTACATCATCTCTAATTTCGCTCCTCACCCATATTACAAGGAATATTCCAACCATCTGCTTGCTTGCAACCAAACAGTACCTGGCATTGTCCCAAGTTTAAAGACTAATTCAACAAGGGGTGAGGCTTGAACCTAAAGAATAAATTTTCAAAATAAAATCATGACAGAAAAAAGAAGAAAAAGCTTTAGATAGATTTTAAAACATTTTAAAAATCTAGACTAGATTAATAGTTATGTTGCGATACAAGACCAAAATGGTCAAAAAAGTTATGAAAATAAAGAAGCATGTCTTGCAAAGGAGTACCTTGATCTTCCTGATGGTCTATCCCTCTCTTCCATTGATGGAGCACCATAGCCATATGACATTGGTGAAAAAAACATGGTACTAGGCGACTCCAGGCCAACATTCTCTTCATCAGATGACCCACCCCATCTAAAATTGGGATCAAAATCACTTGGTCTGCTCCCAAAGCTGACCCGTTCACAAACACTGAATCGGCGATCCAGCCTTGGTGGTGGGACCATGATATCTCCATCAATTCTTAAACTACGGCTCAGTGACTGGAATGACCGCCGATGAAAAAAAGATGAACTCTTCTGTCTCATTGATGAACCCTCAAAATCGGCATCAAGCTCAGGAATTGGGTTGGGAATGGGGGAGGGTGTGTGGTAGCTGCCACTACCACCAGTGCCAGGAAGATTGTTCAGTGTCTTTCTAATTAGAGCCACCCATTTCCTTGCAGGGCCATTGTCTTCAGAACCTAGAACATTTCCCGCATTCAAAGGAACAATTTCCTGAAACCTGAGATGTGGAAAGAACTGTATTATTTAATATCTATGTCAACCATAAAGAAGTTGCCATGGTTTAGATTGAGTTCATTGAGACATACCCCAAAACATATATATCAGCAGGAGGACAAGCATGGAGCCAGTCCTCAAGATTCAAGTTACTTGGTGGGGACTTCCCACCAACATTCCATGTTGCAACAAACATCCTACACATCGAGCAGAGCAGAAAGAATGAAGCTTGGCATCCCATATTGGGAGCACATTGTAATTAACAAGTATGAGAGTTAAATAAAGGTGGTGGGGAGTTAATTTGAATTACTTGTACTCCTGAATATCTGTGACTTGAATTGAATCAAGTTCATTCTTTCCTCGCCAAACTCGATCCACGCTCTTCTTGGACAATCTCTCTGAGGAAACACATGGAAAATTAGTGAGAAAGGAGGGAAAATAATTAGGGGGCAGCCGATTCATGGAATCAAAGGAATTTGAAAAAGAACAACAAAAGAAAGAAAAACAAGCAGCAGCTTAGATGTGGTCCAAAGTTATCAGGCATGGAGGGGCCTGGCACTCTAACCTGTCCTGCTTTTCTTGACTGTGGATGCCTCCCTCTCTGAGAAGCTGGTCCTCCATTCTCCATCACCTCCTGCAAAGAACACGCAGTTTAACAGAAAAAAAAAAGGAAAAGACGAAAAAGAACGCTGTGGCTTGAGTCCAAGTACTGTTGTGTGCATCAAAGCTATGAACTTATACATTGAAATCATTTTATTTTTTAAAAAGAGGGATTGCAGAATTTATCAAGGGATGTCGATGAAAAACCTCAACTATTTGGTGAAAATTAAACAATATCGATTTACAACAAATCGGATCCAAGGGAAAGAAGAGACCTTTAGGAACAAAAAGAAATAGAACTGAGCCCAAATCCAAAAGGTGGAGAGTTCTACACTAGAGGACCCAGAAACAAAAAGAAAATCACTACAAGAAACAGAGAGCTGATGCCAAATCCCAGAAGAGAAGCAATAGACTTACCTCTGCCTACATCATCATCTGCATGAAAGTCATGAGCTTTGCCCTTGATGTTGAACCATTTTCTGACTGTCTTGGACCAGGATAGCTTCTTCCATAAAATGAGAAAAAAAAAAAAGATAGATCAGCAACCCTAAAGAAAATACGTTTATGAAGGAAAAAAATCTCTTCTTTTAAGGATAAAAACCTTGCTTTTCTTCGGATTTTCATCTCTCATCGTTTTAGAACTCCTTCATACAACTTCAAAGAAATGGTGCCCCCCAACCCCCTTCTCCACCTTCTCCAAAAATTTGGTCTTTACTGCCAATGAAATGAAGTGGAAACAGGAAAAAAAAAAAGAGATCATTAGTCAAATACTGCTAAAACAAAAAAAAAAGAAAGAAAAAAGGCAAGGAAAATAAGGCCTGTTATAGAGATTACTCCATCAGCGCAAAATCATCAAGAGGTCAACAGTTACCTATTAGAGAGATTCCTCCTCCACCCAGTGAAGAAAGAGATTCCTCCTTCACAATGTTCCCCAATCTTTTCCACAGAAACAGATCGGAAGGCAGAGCTTCTCGGCGAAAAACAAGGAGAGGGGTAGTTTTCTTCCCCAACCAATCTACATAGTTTCTAGAATTTGTATAGGGCCACCAAAAGATCTCAACCAGCTACTCAAACAAAAAAAAGGATCTTTTGCTCCTTACCCACTGGGATTCGATATAAAATCTCCAATATTGGAGCCAAAAAGCCAAAAAGAACTTGGATTGGAGGAGCCTAAGGTAGAAAACAAATCCCCTGGAGTGATAAAAATGGGATTTTGGAGACAAACACAGCAATGCGGACACTAAACAACAGAACGCAACAGAGGATGGAGGAGGGAAGGGAGGACAGAAACACACACTCTCTCTCCCCTTCGAAACCTCGTTCTCAGTAGTACAGCAAAGTATCCAATTTGAAGAGAATAAAGTGAAACGATCGAGCCCCCCTCTCTCTTTTATCCCACCCCCCTCCCCCCCTCCTCCCCTCTCTCTCTCTCTCTCTCTTTCTCTCTCTCTCTCTCTCTCTTCTTCTTTCTCTTCCCCTCTCTCGAGGCCTTTTGCCCCAAATCCAAGGCCAACCCAGAAGGGGGCAAGGCAATATAAAAATAATTTTGAAAAATATAGTTTATATTGAAAAAAAAAAGGGAGGCAAAATAGAGCTGCCCGGGCCGGTTCACTCCTCGGTGCTCGCCACCCCCCACAACCCCCCTAACTGCCCGCGGTCAGTTTGCTGTACCCATCTCTATTTGGCCATCCCACTGGGGCATGGGAAGAAAAAGCAGTTAAAGGAGGGAAAAAAGTTAAAGAGAGACACAGAGATAAATCCCTTTCTTTTCTTCTCATCCTTATTATTATTATTATTATTATTATTATTATTATTATTATTATTATTATTATTATTATTATTATTATTTTCTTGATAAGTAAGCTTGCATAAGCATAAGAAATCACATTTATTTGTTTATTTATTTGTTTATTTTTTCCTTTCAATGCACTCAAGGTTGCTGTTGTGTTCTATTTATGTTCTTAGATGCATGGGTTTGTAAAGTGGTCTATGGCGGAATGTCTAGAGAATTTTTCTTTCTGCGTGGGGGAAGAGAAGGGCTTTCTAGGGTTTGGAGGTCATCAACTTTGAGTGACCCTGCAACCCTAATGGTGGTTGATGTGATCAGATGGTCCTAGAATTTTGGGCTGCTTGGGGCTGGCCTTGGCTGAATCAATGGGCTCTGTCTCAGAGTCTCTTATAGGCCCTTGCTAGCTTAGTTTTTAATAAGAAGAGAACATACCCCTTGTGAATGTTGGGTGATGATTGGATGGTGGCAATGGCTCGTGAGACAATACAACGTATGCATCGTTCGGATCTAGAATTTTGCCCGGGGTGCACAAAACCATTGGCACGTTTATAGCTTGGAGAAGGCCATGTGGTTTGCTTTGGTTCTTCTAAGCCGCGTCTAAATGCTCGCGTTGCACTAGTTTAGGATCTTGCTTGCAACCTTCGAGCCAAGATGGCTCCATGGGGAATCGTGAGTACTCCCCCGGCCTCATCCAATCAACTCGCCACCTTTACAAATTAGATCTCCATCTCGTATCTCAAAGCCGGAGCCTTCGCTTGACCGCCCCCGATGGACCGCATCCGGCGTCGGAGACTGTGTCGCTTCCCGTGGCACGGCCTTAGATCGCACGAATCCAAGCCTTTGCGATCCAGCGAGAGCGGTAATCTATTTCATTAGAGAATAAAATATATCGAGTTGACGGCGAAACGCAGCCCCCGCCTTCCATCGCTGAATGGGGGAATTGGGGATTCCCCATCAACAGCATCACCGCTCTAGTGACGGTTCCACTTGGGCGAAGGACCATCTTGGGTCCCCAGGTGTTCGAGAGATTGTCAAAAGACGCAACCGCTCCATGACGTGGCCGCAAATTAAGTGGACAGAACTGTTGTGACTGTCACTCTATCTAATGTTTGATGTGTGTTTATTGGCCTAATTTGATCTCCCATCAGTCTGCAACTCCACCATAACCAAAAGGGTAATGGTTGTTTTTTTTTGCATGTAATTTAGAAGAAGCATGCGTCCTTGTTACCCCATTGACAAGGTGCTCGCGTGGGTCTCTCCGGAAAACTTAAAAGGCGATGGAGGGAGAGGTGATGCTCACAAGGAGAGTGATGTTGGGCCGAACTCCAGATGCACTTGTGGCATGGCACCGAGGGTGACCCCTCTACCAACGCCTTCTTTTTTCCTCTGAGGTCCATCTGGTCTTGAATGGGGTGTAAAGGGACTCCATAGGCCAGGATTCAATTAAGACATGATGATTTCGTTACTCCAACACCGAAGGAGCATGACCTGGTTCTTATCTAGTCCTGGACCCCAAGCAGGTCATCGCATTCTCGACCGTTGGATCAATCGGAGGAAAGGCACCAGAGCCATCCAATGTGTGTTAAATAATCCTTAGGATCATCCGCAAAGGCTTGCAGCACAAATAATGGTCTAGAGTCCAGGCCACAAGGCCACAAGCCCAAGAGTATTAAACAAGACTAAATTTAGCTTTTTGCGCAATGTAGTAATCCAAGCAATGGTGTTTGCCACATCGTCACATGCGTCACCGGCCAGTCTCTATTAAAAACAAAGCAGTACTTTGGACCCTTGCCCATTGACAATCAAGTCGCAACATGTGTCTATTGTCCATGTCTGTGATGACACTCATCAGGAAAAAGGCATGTCCAGAAACAGCAAGGTGTAGGAGATTTCATTTCATGTGTAAAAAATTTAGTAGATCGAAACTCCAAGCCTGATGGAACTCTCTTGTCCTCCACCAAATCAAGAACTTCGATTTTACTCTATACCTCCATTCTTTGTACATCTTGGGAAGAGCTAATAGATGAGCCATTTCATAGAAATTGTGGGAAATTCTCAGCAGCAACCAGAGCAGCAGAATCATGTGGCTGCCTTCTGATGGGTAACATCTCCTGTTATTGTGAAAAGCGTTGGTGATTCACAAACAGAGGAACACATGGTGACAGGAAACTGCTACTTTGGTTGCGCCTAAATCTCACCAGAAAGGTGTGAGAACTCGGTAAAATCCCTGCTGTGATAATAATAGTACGATAGGTTGAAGGGTGTCATCTGGCCCCCCCTCTTGCCCTGATACACTAAAGACATGGATTTTATCTCACCCTCACTCCAATTATTGTCCAGGTTTCACCCATCCTGGTTAGTTGTTATGATGAAAAAAAAATGCCTCAAAAGAAAAGAAAAACGCATTACATTACTAAAGGTTGGTTTCCAAGCATAAAATCCAATTCATTCTCTCTCAAGATTGTCCCCATTGTTCCCAATCTGCCCCTGGCCCCAGATGTCTTAAGAACCACAAACCAAGAGGAGGGCAGTCAAAGATCTATGGTCCGTACTTTGGGCAGTGTATTCTCTCTCGCACTTTCTCTTTTTTCTTTTTCAGCTTTAAGACCTTCTCAGCGATCTTATTTAACTTTCCTCTTTAACGGTTTTTACCATACTTAGGCCTCGTTCACCGGCCGGGCTTTTCCCCATGCCATTTATTGGGAGCTTTTTTTTTTTTTTTTTTTTTAAAGAAGAAAACAAAAGAAAGAACTGGAGCTCTTAGCATAGAAAGAATTATATAACGATACATGGGCTCCAAACAGAGCACTTTGGGTGTTGTCCAGGTATTTAGCAACAGGAAGATTATTCTTTGTTCTTTTCTTCTCCATCCCTCTCTCTCTCTTTTATTCACAACAAGAAAGGTGGATAAAACACTCATTGGACCACTGAGTTAAAGAAAAGATGGCTCCTCTTTTGTCGATCAATTCCTTGATCAGAGGGCTGTGAGCAAGATAAAATTGTGAGAACAGCTACCTTGTACCATGAGATGGTTGTTGCGTAGTTGTCAAAGTTATTGGATCTGGTGCTCAAAAATATGTCCAATTTTGAGTTAGGTTAGAATCTTAGCTATAGACTGTCGAGTTTATTGAATCCGTTTGGACTGTCAAGTCTAGTCAATATTAACCCTTCTGCAATATATTGTTATGGTTGGGTAATAGGATGCAGTTGCCTTTGAGGAAAGGAGATGAGGGGAAAAGAAAAAAAAAAAAAACTATTTTGCTCCAGGTTCATGGTAGAGAAAAATTAATCTTTAGTAGTTGGCAAGATTACTTGCAACATCCTTATAGCTTGCATGTCATGCTCGAGCATCATGGTGATTAAATCCAGCAGAAATCTCTCTTCCTTCAAGCTGACCAACTAGGCCATCCCCTAGAACAAATATATATATCAAAAGTATCAAAGTGTTGTCCTTGCATGTCACACCCTGCCTACAAAAGAAGAAGAGAGGACGCCATAGGCGTTGGTTTGGCGCTCTTCATGCCACTGGCTGTACCCCTGCTCGGAATGACAGAGGTCTTGGGTTCAACATTCGGAGTGCTGTTTCCCCACCCTCTCAGATGAAGTCATATTTTGCTCATATTCTTATCTTTGTTGGATTACACCCAGGTGCGTCATGTTCTGGACTGTGCTGACCAATCCTTTTCTTTTGAGCAAAGACCAATCCAGTTAATTTAATATCATACGTAGCATATAATAGATGGTCTTCTATTTTTATTTGATGCACTTGCCTCATGCCCGTTAATCCCCGAGCATCATGCATTTGAGCTTGTTCGCTTCTGTCAGAATAAACCAGGAACACGTTATTGATATAAAAACGCTGGCAAGACAGAATGGATAAAAGAAATCTATTTTAAAGAATATATGCACTGTGGGCCACTGGGGCAGTTCAAAAAAACTCCAAAGGCACACGATGAATAAGAACTGTTCACAAAGCTCCAAAAGGCAATAAGGTCCCCAATGAATTTGAGCATCACAGTTTGGTCAGCAGACAGTTATCTCAGAATTGTCTGGTAGTAATGTTAAAGCTACCGGCAATGGCCTGGTTTAACCAAACACTGGTGGCGACACAGGCTAGCATCCATTTAAGTGAGATCAGCCAACTTTCTAGGGTGCTGTGAAACTGCCAATGAATTTTTTTGGTCCAAGAGATCTCTATAAAAACCAATATTTTATATATTATTTTCTTCAAATTATTTCTATAAGGGAAAAGAAGAAAAGGATGAAAGAAGGAAAGAAAAGGCTTATTACCCTTCTTGTTTGTAAAGAAGGAAAAAAAAAAAAAAAAAGTTAAATTCTTCTTATTTAAATAGAGAGAACAAAGGGAAAGAAAAATTATATTTATAAAATTACTAACATATTCTTACTATTAAAAAATTTTAAATTAATTTATAAGAATAAAATTGAAAAAATGAGACAAAAGTTATAAACCCATTTTTCTCCTCCTTTTTACCTTCAAAGTGAATGGAGGAAAATAAGCAACCTTCATTTTTCTTCCTCTTTTCTTCCCCCTTTGTTTCAAATAAAAATTCATAAAACTATTCCCTTTCCTTTTCCTTCTTTTTCTCAAATTAATCTCCATCCAAACATCTTGTCCATTGAGTCCCGATATCAAAGAGTAGAGTCTTGTCAAATGGGTTGACATATCACACATAATAACAGTCCTTAATTTATGGGTTAACTCTTGGAATGGAAATCTGTTGGTGTTTGACATGAATTTTTTGAATGAACACATTAAGGGCTAAGAAAATGAGTACAGAATGACATAATAGAAAGAAACAGTGATTCAAAGGGATTTATTTATTGTAGAACAAACTGTGAGATCCCAAGCACAACAGATAGCATTGTTTAGTGTCCGGAATGGTGGGGAACAGGCAGGAGTGGATTCAAACATGCTCTAGTAGATTACAGGTAGACTGCACTACTCTGATGTTAAGACAGAAGCATGTAAACCCCGGTTTTCTCGGTGAGACCAAAGTGGACCTGACTATTTAACTGGGACTTCAACGTTTAAAATGAGCATCAGATCATGTGATTAGTGACCAACATGTCAATGGTACCTGTTGTCACTCAGAAATTAAATGACTAAACTTCAGATCTTGCATAGAAATGATATTCTGATGAGCAAATGCCTGGAATTACGCTGCCAAACTATTAGCTAAAGGGTATCTTGATCGGATCTTAAAGAGACAGCGAGAAATGGTATCAAGTGTTTTAAGGCTGGAAACCATGGGAGGAGGAAAAGCAGGCAGAGTCCCTATCCCAAGGAATCAAATTCATAAATAGATTTCAGCCTTTTCAACTGTTGCAATCATTTGAGGTTATGTAGCTCATGGTCACATAAGAAATACCATAAGCCATGCTAGCTGACACTCAAAATACAACCAGACTAATTGGTCTGCACCTCATATCTTGCCTACCAAAGGCAATCCACATTAGCAGAATTCAGAGTGTCTGAAAAAGAAAACTATGGGAAGTCTTGCAGAAAGCCATAAGTGAAATTCACATTAGGAGTTACCATATTGGTTTGACCCAATTTGGATTAGCAATTTTTGGGTGGCCTTTCATTTAACAACAATAACAAAATAACAACAAAGCCTTAATGGCCTTTCATTTAGTAAAGAAGTCAAAAATCTAGCAAATATTCATTAGTTTTTTTACTTGTTGGCAGTTATAAGTTTTAATTGCGTGCTCATAAATATAAATGTCTTTTAAAAGTTTCTACCTTGATTAAATATAATTTATGCATGATGTCTTTAAGAGTTGAAAGAAATATTTATTCTATTTGTCCTTTCAAAAATTGAAAATATTAACGTATTACGGTGCATAAAATCACTTTGTATCCATATAAATAGAAACATAGTAGTTAATAATTTGATAATTTGTAACCATCAAAAGAAAAAAAGAATTTGATAATTTAAGCACCGATTTGGTATTTTTGTAAGAAATATTTTCATGAGAGGATCGTACAAAAACTTTCCCTATGATATTTATTTTTCAGTCAAAGGAAAAAAAAATGCATGTGGGCCCCATACATAATTTTTTTCTTTTTCTTCAAATAGATGTGTGAAAATGAGAGGAGAAAAACTTTTCCTTTTATTTTTCTCTCAACCAAACAAGGGATAAAGTTTAGACAACTCCGGCCTTCGAGGAGTTCTCCATGTTATCTTTTTATTCCTGTTCTCTTAAAGAATTCCTGGTGGAAGAAAAGTGTTTATCTGGTTCTATTTGGCTACCTCTTTACCTCTAACTTGGCATTTGATTCCCTAGTTCTTTTCTTACTCCACTTGAATTTGGCTTCAGCAAGATACATTTCAACAAGGTTGGAGTAGTAATAATGTGAGAATGATGTTTTCTTAAGACTTCTTGGCTGCAATTTGCAACAGAATTTGGAGGTCTTAAGATGAAGACTATCTAAAATTGACACAGTTTTTGCATCCATTTAGGCATGACAATATTTCTTCTTGAAAATATTTGTTCACAAACATATAAATTAATAAACCATGAGAATTTAGCAAGCTATGTGCAAACCAGGCTATATTTTGTCTTTACCACATTCCCACATATATTGAATGCATTGATTGTTAAAGCTCTCTACATCACATACAAGCCCACACTTCTATCCTTAGGAAGAGTTGATGTGAAGCTCAGATCGTTGTCAATGTGGACCAGAGGGAAAAGTAGATACATGAAAAGTAATGATTCAAGTGTAATGTAGAATGTTCATCCTAGGCAACCATATGATGCAATACCAAAACCAAAACTGCAACACATTTCCAGGTGATGAAAATATGTGACTTGTCCTTGAAGATTCACAGATCAACAGAGTTAGGGAAAAAACATGATGGAGTTCTCTCTTCTTCTTCTTCTTCTAATTCTTTTTCTTCTAGTAAGAAATGATGAAGAGATAGAATCATGCTAAGATCTTACATGTTGATCACTCTCTTTCTTTACTATCACATTTGATGTTGTTCAGGTCACCATAAACAAGGCCTCCATCATGTAGTTTTCCAACTGCATTGCTTATTTGTTGTGGTTATATCATCGATCAGCTCCTAAACAAACCCATGTGATTCAATTTCTAGGAGTGCTTCTTTTACAACCAGGTCATTCACATACTTGTAAGTTAGGGTGTGAATCAATGAGTCAATGGCATATAATGCTGGTGTCAGGATACCAAGACATTTTGCCTCAGTTATGCAGAGAGCATCCTGCAATGATGAAAGAAGCATATAGCTTTAATCCCAGGAATAATAATTAACAGACATGAAACACAGAATGCAGCGATTACACTGAAAAGAAATCAACAGAACTTGTTTCAGAAGAACACATTCCTGGTCGAAGAGTAAGATAATTGTCTGATGTCAGAAGTGTTCCTTCCAAAAGAAACTTGCCACATTTAAGCAAGCAAAAGTCAATTACAGATCCAGTTAAGTATGCTTGCATTTTATTAAGAACTGTCCTTTCATAATGGATCTAGATCCCAGAAATTTTGATTTGGAACATCTTCTGGAAAGAAGGCTAGTTAGGATCATAATTAACAACTACTAAAGAAACAAAGTCACTTTAAAGTAATATGCTTATTAATTATCACAGCTCCCACTCCTTGCTTCAACAGCAAGCCAGAAACCTCTCCCTTTTCTTTGTCAATGTCCCTAACATCTTTATGACAAAAAACTGAAAATATCTTGGAAAGAAATCAGGTGAAATTATTAGGTAAGCCTAGAATTCAAAGATTATGAGCAGTTATTCTGTCATACTTTATTAACGCTAAAAATGAAGAGAAAAACCAACATAAACCTTTAATTTTTCATCTTATTTATTGTTTTCAAACTGCAAGTGTGATTTCTCAGTTCAGGTTTCATCAGGGACCAGACTCAGCAAGAAACCAAGGTTGGAATGCCATAGATCGCATTCACATCTAAAAGCGCATAACTGGGGTTCCCTTATCAGTTATCATCAAGTTTAAAGAAGACTGAGTGGGGCAGGCAGGCCCCATATGAGTCTAGGTTCAGCTCCAACTTGTAAATACTGGTTCTAGAGCCAAGTTGGACTCTAAATCTTTTGTATCACTCCAGGTCCAATATTGAGTCAAGGAAAAGCCTGAAACAAATCTATTCCTAGCCTCAGCCCATTTATAAAGCTCTAGAGCTTAACATTTAGACTAGTCCGATCAAAGATAGATGGCTATTGGATCTACATTACCATTAGGGATGATAATTTTTCTTCGATCCGATCCAATGGAGATCCATCTTGACCTGCCCTGATTAGGGTGAAATTTACAAGCTTTGATCGAATTCGAAGTATATTTCGAAAAAAATCAAAAACTTTGAGATCGGAGTCAGATTGGATTGATATACATACTTTTCATACTGAAACTCAATCTGAGCTCATCTTGAATTTATATTTTTAAATATTTTAAAATTTATAAATATTTATAAAGCATACTTTTAAAAATATATATATATATATTTTAAAAAGGTAAGGATAAAGCAATAGAAAGGGTCAGAAATTTTTGTTCTTCCTAAGTAAGTGATGGGAATTAAAATTATTGCTCCGGTGAGGCATGAACAGGGATAGTGGGATATCGAAAGTTGGGGATGGGGACATGCCCTCGTGATGGCTTTCTAATTAAGCACTTGACTTATTGAGCCTTTTGTTTCTATGGCCCACTCAGGACGGAGCTGATGGAGATGGTGAGCATGGATTTCCATGTGGCATGGCCAACGGAACTGGCGGCGGGGCATGGCGTGGATGAGTTTGTGGGCTTAGGGGGGCGGGGGTTTCATGCTGAGAGGCAGACTCTGTGGGCAGCATCATCGTCATCCAGTGATGGTGGCTGGATGGGAGAAGCTACTTGAAGTAGGGACTGCCATCACCAATCTGGTAGGATACTTGATAAGCCATTACTGGTTAGGAGTGCATAACCTATCTATTAAATGAGTTAAATCAGGTTAAACAGGTTAAATAGATCAAGTAAACTTTTAATGAGTTTAACTGAGTTTAAAATAAGTGAAGCAAATCAAGTTAAATAGACTAAGTAGATTTTAATAAGTCGGATGATGATCTGGTCCAGTTATTAAACAGGCCAAATTAGGTTAAATGAATCAAAGATCTAAACTTGAATTTAATCCAAGCAATAAATGAGCCTTTATGATCCAAATTCATTTATATCAAACTGGATCATGTTTAATGCAGGTTAATTACAAGTCAATTTAATAGGTCTTGTCGTAAATTACTACCCCTCTTGTGTGCTAGCATCAAAATGTGACATGCTGCAGTTGGTGGAGAACAAATGGAGGAAAGGAGGAAGGGTTTTTTCATTGGTAATTGAATATTTATGTGACATTCATTAACTGTGAAGACCAAATGATGATCAAAGGAGGATGGAGGGATAAGAGGCTGCAACAATATGTTAGGATTTGGTTCAACAGATTTAGGGTTTAGAATCATACATTCAAGATGAGTGGATATATGATTTATGCCTGGCCGAGACTGTAGCTGCATGATCCCAGCCCAAAATATCCTCAATCCTTGCGCTTGGATACAACAAAGACTGCCGAAGTTTTGTTTGCTGCGGCCACTGCTATAACTAATTTTAGTGTTATACTCTCAAACTTTTATGTAAAATTTATTTTGATCCTTAAACCTTCATTTTCTACGATTTATGCTCTCATATCTTTTGAATCTTAACATTTCATTATATGTGCAGTCAGTTAAAATAGGCATAATAGCTGATGTATTATGCTATCAATCAATTTATATATGTTTGATGATCATATTCTATCAATTTTGATTGATTTTATGTAATAAAATGATAGAAATATAATATTCATGCTTGCATTTAAGGATTAAATCATAGGAATCAAAAGTTTAAGGATCAAAATTAATTTTGAGCGGAAGTTTGAGGACCAAAAAAGTATGAAATGATGTGGCTAGACCGGTGTTTGCAGTGCCAATTTTCCCAGGGCAAACCGTATAGTTTGTTAGTTTGTTTATTTTACTTTGTGGAAAAAAATGGAAAATGAAAACCGGCTACACATATTATTCATCAATAAACTAATAACATTGATTGAACGAGCCAGAAACATTCACCAGCAAATTGAGGCGGGGTTTGTAGATTACCAGCATCAATGCTTGGCGATAACTTCGTGAAGAATATTTGATTAATTGTTTCAATAAAATCATGAAAACATCTTGGTTATAAATCCCACGCCGTGAATATATTCTCCTCCATGATGTCAATTGATATAATCCAAGTTAAGACCACAACCACCTAAACAAGAAACGGAGACAAGCTTTGCTAATGGAAATTCTACAGAACGCGGACAAATAACCTTTTCTCAGTTCTCGCTTCTAGAAGCCAGAGAGCAGGCAACATGAGAAGCCTACTTTGAAACCATGGAGCGCTCAACTTGTGTGGATACCATGAAGTGATAATATAAACATCAGAAGTTATGTATAAAGAGAAGAAAGACGCAGAGTTCAACATTTAGTTCTAAATAGGTCTCTTGTAACATCAACTAGTTTAGATTTGAAGTATTTTAAGGTACAGATGTTTGTGGAACATCATAATCCTTATGAAGTGCCATCGAAATGGCTCTGATAGTATTTGGAGTTGTCCTGCAACAACCTCCAATGAGGGAAGCTCCAGCTTGACGCCATATGCTAACATAAGAAACAAAGTCTTCATCTGAAACTCCAGTGGACGCCTGCAAGGGTTAGGAAAGACACGATTAGAATATCTGATCCTTGCCACCATATGAACAGAGATGGCTAAAATGATACTTCCACGCATTTAATCAACTAAGCACCGAAGTCAAATCAAATACTGAATGTCATTATTCTGATACATAAAAAAAAAAAAAAAAAAAAAAAGCTCATGACGTGAGGAAAACTAGAGACAGTGATCATGAGGCCACAGCAATTGAGTCTGCCGGTCTACTGCTCTCTTGCAAACAGACTCTTGCTCAGCCAGCCCTCCACATGTCTAGCTTTTGGAAAGCATCTAAATAGCATCAAAGTCTAGAATAGGGCCAGCTGAAGTACAATTTTGGATCAGTAATCTGGAAGGAGAAGCTGCAACTTCAATGAAGTCATTAAAAAGGGAGTTGAAGCCATTCGGATCTGAGCAGATCTCTCCAATATAGAATGAATAGTTAAAAATGTTTAAAGCCAGTAAATTATCAGCAAAAGGGCTTCTTTGTGCTGCCAACAATAGCAAACATGTTTCTGTCAAAATTTAGAAAGTCTTTTTCTCCCATTTTGATGGGCCAGTCTGGTTCCACACTAACCATTCAAACCAAAATTTTTAAAACAGAAGATTTAAGTATAACAAGTAACAACATATATATTTATCTGTTGTCAGGAATGAATATTTGTCAATGGAATATTATTTTTGAGAGAAATGGTGACTCACTCGCTACCACGTTGGATAGAATATCAGTAATTTAAACAGACAAGGAAAAACACACATTCTCTGCAAGAGCAGCACCATTAATACAGAATACTAACTTACCACCCATTCTTTTTTATCAGCATCATATCTCTCTCCACTGTTTGGATAGATTAAAATTGGTTTATCTGTAACCTGTACAATGAAATCATAGGTTGTCATCCAGTGCACTGTAAAAATCCACTACATGATGCATTTGTATAGCTTCGATTAGAATCTTTCAATAATACATCAAGGAAATCACCATAAAGACAGTGTAGGTTACAATCAGGATTTAGATACAGTCAGTTAGTGTATTATAATGTGATCAAAAGGCTAGAGAAGAAAGCACAAACATCCAAGTATAGATGGATGTTTATGTATTTATGCATATATCTTAGTATGCATTAAAGGATGCTGCAGGCACACATGCAAACTATCCAGGTATGAGTAAGGGTTAAGTGTAATCCATGAGAATCAGGGGCCAATTACTAAAAGAACATTGTAAAAGGTAGAGATCTTCATGCTAGTCATATTTGTTGTAGTATGTCACCAGTGCTCTTTTCTTGGGAAAACTTTTTTTTAATAAAAAAAAAGAAACCAACTGAGATGTCTTAAGTGCATGTATCCACACGTCTAAAAGCTAAGCATATAAATGTACAATTCGAATTAATGGCAGATGCCTTCATCGAGGTAACAAAAGAGCTTTGAAACCCTTCCATAGTTCCAGAAACATGAGTGATATAACTCATGATTTCCAACCATTAGCAGATTCCTTGCTAAGACTAACATTCAATTTGAAATATGATCTAGATTGTAGATTCATTATTGCATTTCAGAAGGAATCTTCACTAGATTCTTTTGACATTTCCTTTTCTTTTTTAATAGTTATAAATAATGTCTGACTAAAATGATAAAATGGATACAAGCAGAAAAAATGATGAAAGGGGAAAAATTTTAGATGATGAGATGAAAGATGGAAGACATAAAAATACACTCCATTAACTTGGCCAAGTATTTTGCAGATCAAGTTAAAAGTCCAGAAGGAAGGAAGGGATCCCAAGAAGCATTTGACAGGAATTCTATTTTGCCAAGCCAATCAAGGATGGCTCTTCCCAAAGCATGCAAGCCAATGAAAACACTTCTACGTCCAACATACTGTCAAAAAGCAAATGAGCATTTAGCATGGAACAGAAAACTAAAAATAAGCATATGATCTTGCAGAGAAAAATAAGATAGTTGCTCATACCTTCTGAATAGAAAGGATTAGATCATGAATAAATCTTGGAGGAGTGCAGTTGATTCCGACAGCAACAACATTTTTACATGAATTGGCGACAGAGGCACACTCAATTAGTGAATCTCCACTTACCACATTTATTCCATCCTTTGAGTTAAAAGAAAACCAAGCTGGAATCATTATATTATTTTCCTCAAGAAGCTCAGCATAGGCCTACAAAAGCACAGATTACAACTCAGTATAAATCCTTTAACACAATATACTAAACCAAAATCTAGAGAGAAATAGTAACAAAAGAGTTTGCTGCAGATTATATGCTTGAAGCTTAGAAGAAATCATTAGATCAATAATAAGGCTTAATAATGGTATAGATGATCGCTTACAAATACAAACAAAATATCAGAGTAAAATACATATGAAATGTCTGAGTAAGACAGTCACAAAGTAGACTGGAGCTTATCTTTAGGTTGCAGGACTCAGCTCTTTGGCTTGTTTTCTGTTTTCTCTATTGGTTGTATCCTTTGCTCATTTTCTCAATGAGTTGGATAGGACTCTGTCTGATCTTTTCTCAAGAAAGATGTTCACAAAGTACTGATATTCGGTTGCACACAACGTAAGTCCTAGGTGCAGCACTTAATAAACAATTTGCAGAAAGCAGCAGAGTGTAGCCTGATCAAACTTATTTTCCTTGCTATCCATTTTGAAAAATTAAATATTATCTATGGGGCCAATATAGTAGTAATAATGTATCAAAAAATTTATACAGTTTATCAGTTTAAAATGCATATAAAATACTAATATTCTGTTGATTATTTAAGGAAAAATTTATACAGTTTATCAGTTTAATACAGTTTATAGAAAGCAGCTAGGCATGACTTTATTTAAGGAAAAAAAAAAAGAAACAAGGAAAAGACAAAGGGAAGCTTATTAACTAGAATGCACCTTAGCTTCTATTTTATTTGGGATTGTTTCAAAGGCAATCAGATCAGCCCCTGCATCAGCAAGCACCTGAAGTCTTCTCCTATGAAAATCTTTCAAAGTTTCCAGGGTAACTGCTTCACCATAATTTCCACTGCAAACATTAAATTAGTCATATAAGAAGAGGCAACATTACTAAGCGCACATGCTAACACAAATAAAGCGATAATAGTAAGCTCAGATGTCCCACCTATATTCAGAACCATCTGCTAAAAATGCTCCATAGCTTCCCATGGAGGCTGCCACCAATATGGGATGTTGCTTGCATGTTGCTTTGCCATCACGGACTTTATGAGAATCTTTAGAACACTCCTTTTGAAATATATCACGTGCTTCACGAGCAATTTCAACACTTTTACTCAATAACCCTTCACTTTCTTCCCTAGAAAAACCTTTGGACTGAAATCCCTGAATGGTAGCCTGCTCCAAGTGAAATGTTCACAATTGCAAGTGCATATGAGATGATGTTATAAACCAAAAAAAAAAAAAAAGATTGAAACAAATGCAACACACCTGATAAGATGCTGTAATCAAAATATTTGCACCTGCTTCAAGATAGTCTAGATGAACCTGTTTTTCATTATGATGCAAAGGAAATGGTGCATAAGGGAACAATGTTTTGATTTCCAAGGAAACAAATAAAGAGAAGTAAGGCAAATAACAACACCAAAGGGTGCTACTATAATATATGCATTACAATGGTGTTATCATTTAGCAGTCAAAGAAAAAAATTCGAAAAAAGAAAATAATGGGTAGCCCCGCAGCAGCCAGTGTGGATTGTAGGGTGTAAATATCCTTCTAAAGCATGTAATTTTGGCATTATAACTCGTCATGACCCATGGAACAAAGTAATATCTAATAAAATCTATTTTTCTCCGTCTCCACAAAACCAAGCTATCCACTGTAAAATTCCTTTTTTTCTTCGAGTAAAAAAAATCAATGATATCAAAATAACCAGCTAATGTTAGGAGGGAAGAATACCATCGATAAGCGTGTTTTAATTTAGCAAACGAATCGTATAAAATCTTTATTAACCGTTAACCGCACTGTATACAGTCAGATACAGGAGAAATTGAAAAAAAAAAAAAAAAAAAAAAAAAGGCAAAGGCTTTCTTTGTCCTTGATTTATAACTTTATTTGAATTTCCACTAGAAAATGGTGAGTTTATTTTGGGTTAATCTTGATCTTTTCCTAGCCTGCGTTTAAACTTAATCCCACTAATCTGACTTAAAAAAACAACAATACGAACATAAATTGAGACGCTAGAAAGAAAAACGAACACCTTTTCGGTTCAAGAGTAAAATAATTGGGCGTAATACGAGCAATAGACAACACATAGAACCCATAAAGATTGGAACTTTAAGTCACTGCCAAGGGGTAGAAGGGAAAAAGAAGCGAAACTTACCTTTCTGATGAGATGGGGGGAGTTGATGAGGCACCTGGCGCTCCAGAGGGGGTCGTTCAGATCAGCGCCGTTGGCTTCGAGCTCCGTCGCCAGCCCACCGTCGATCACGGCGCACCCCCCGACCTCCTGTAGGAATTCTCCCATCACCGCCGATGGATCTCCCGTCCCTAATCCCATGTCTCAGGAGAGAGAGAGAGAGAGAGAGGGGGGAAAAATATAAGGAGGCGGAGAGGGGCGGAGAGGCAAAAGCGCCGCGCTCCACCGCCCCGGCTTATACCTGGAAGACGGTAGGCTTGATTCCCAAAATGCCCCTGGTTGTATTTGAGAGGTGTCAACATCAGGGAGGGGCGGACTGGATCGTGACACATGGCAATGGATATCACAAAGGTTTATTAATTCCTTAAAAAAGGAAAAAAAAAAAAAAGAGAAGAAGAAAGGGTTAAAAACAATGAGAATTGGTGCCATCTAGGAAGGACATTTTAGTAAAACGATAACAGTTTTATATATAATCTTTTGTTACCGGTTAGATCCCACAGTTTCGGAGAATAAATTTAAAAATTTCATTCTCCAGAGTCTTCTGGTTCATGGGTGATGATTGAGAAGGATAAAAGCATATTTTGATAGGGTCAACGAGGGATGAGGAAGAAATTCTCTTTACCATGTTTGTACTTAAAGGGATTATATATTTATTTATTATATTTGTATAGTAGGATAAGAAAATTAAATCTTAATAATTATATTATATTTATAAATTCAGATTTCAACTCAGATTTTAAAATCATGCAATAAATATTGAATCGACCTTGATATCTAAGTTAGCTCCTCCCATCACACATGATTCTAAAACAAGGAGGAGGATTTGGAAATTTATTTGCTTAACAATTATTGCTAATTTTTTAAAGATAAAAGTTAGGACATCCGGTTCATTATTTCTTCGAATCAAGAGAATAAGTACTCATATTTTTATAGAAAGATAAATCAAATCATTGATTTTTTTAGTAAATTGAGCAGTATTGAAAAGAGAAAAAAGATTTGCTGAATAGTCTCATTTCTTTCGTAACTTGCATAGATTATTTGATGCATGAGGATTTATTTATATGAGGTCTTAAACCTTCTTTCTTATTATTTGATGCATTTGATCATCTTTTTCAACCTGCATCCATACGGATCCCAAAGTTACCCCACTTTTATCACTTTTTTCATTTTTAGAATCCATAAACTGTATAGATTTAAGAATGGAGGAGGTGATTAAATTTAGGCTTACCTACGTTGGATTGTAGTTAAGTATAGCTCTGTCGCGACCTCCGATCCGAAACCTAGTCCAAGTACAATCACAACACGACCGCATACTCTCAAAGCAAACTCTAAGAACGTGCAAGGCCTACTAAACCTTATCATAAATAATATAATGATAATCATGTTAATATCAACGAAAGCTAAATTTCATAAAACTTGAAATGCTGTCATAAAGTTATCATTACTAATACATAAGAGTTTAAATGTCATCCTTTAAATATATATCAAGTATCTACATCAATCTCAGATTATACATGAAATTAAATACTAATCTCACTCCTGGTGCCCCACACTCAAGTTTAGATCCGATAGGTAAGCGTCGTCATCGTCCTCTAAAACATGTTAGAAGGGGGAAGGAGCGTAATGAGCTAAAAGTCTAGTAAAAGTTCTACACATACCATTATGAATATGCCAAGAAAATTAGAATGAATTATATATCAAAGTAAATTTTTATAAAAAGTAACATAACATATCCATAAAACTAGCTGCAAAACCATAAATTAATCATAATCAAATATTAACATAAACCATATCAAATACCATTATAACTAAATACCAACATAATCCATATGTCTACATCTCAATCATCCACATACTGATGATACATATTGGCAAACCTCATGCTAGTAGTCCGTGTCTAACAACTTAACCTGACGATATACGCATACACAGGTTGGTTTCCATACTAGTACCTAACGTTTTAAACTCAGCCATGTTATATTCATACATCATGACTGGTTCCACATCGGCTTCTTGCGACAACTTGCCTTTTCTTGATAGCACCACTATCACATCTCAGTAACTAGTTCATATGTCCACATCATCATATCACATATCCATCAAAGCCATAACCATATCATAACCAAAATAATATATCTCAATATATCATACTCATATATCCCAAATCAAAGCTAAAATCAGTTTATAACCAAAATAATATGCCATAGCATATATAACAACTTCACAAATAAACCATAATACACAATTAAAATATGCTGAGAAAGTTAATAATAAATCTATAATATATATATAGGCATGCAAGATATGAAACATATTGCATAATAATAAGTATAGAACTCCTATCTCGGATCGCTAATTCAAATTAATCTTTTTAATCAAATCAAATCAGTCATTGGTCATCTATAATTAAACATAAATAATTAATTAAATCACTAAAATTTATAATTATAGAAAATTTACCTTTATACTCTTCTAGCCTATAACTTTAAAATTACCACTATACCCTTCTTACCTATATTTAACTAGGTTAAACATGATCTAATTAGGTTCTAATTAGACCTACACTTGCTTAATCACAACAATTGAAGCTTAGTCAGGTCATTAGATAGCTTACTACAAGAACAATAATTAACTAATTATAAAATTACCCCTCTATCCCATTGGTCGTAACCTATGTTTAACTATCTTATTTAAGGTTTACTTGTTATCTAATGATGCTAGTTACTATCTAATCATTCTCTTATTCATCAATAAAATTACTAAAATACCCTAGTTAACCCACTTATAATTATCCTTTTAGTTTGGTTTAATTAGATCAAACCCATCCCAGATTAACTCAAACCCATTTTAGTTAATTCTAACTTGATGCTTAGTTTACTAATATTGAACCAATCCAAAAATGTGGTTCACTACTTGGGTTAACTTAATTCCTAGTTTACTTAGACTTAACTCATCATTGACTCAAACCAACATCAACTAATATTAATTCAAAAACCGGTTCACTGATTCACCTTGAATTGGGTTTTGGTTCAATGAACCAGACTCAATTGACTCTAATTAATATTCTTGATTCAGTAATTTGGGTCAAGTCACCGATTCACTGATTTGAATTCAATTCGAATCCAAAAGATATGGGCTTATATTGGCTCAAGCTAATCTGGCCCAACTAACAACCTGCCATGGTATTGGCTCAATTAGCTTAATTTGATTTTAAACCCACCAACCCCATTCATCCCATCTTGACTCCAATTGAACCACATTAATTTGGCTTAATTAACATTTTGATCCACTATTTTGACTCAGAATAACCTAATCAGCTCAAATGAAGTGGGTTTGAACCCACTTGAACCGGTTGGGTTCATTTGGGTTACAGATTGATTACATTAGCCGGATCACTCTTCCTCTTCTTCTACCTCACGATGGAGAAACCACAGTTCATGGCCAAAACCCATTCGACCATGGATGATTCTCTCCAGCAAGCCGACCACCGCAACGGTGGTGGTCTTCCGATGGTAGCTCTCGATAGAGATCCTTGAAGAAACCATCCGTCGGCCTCACCTCCTTGGCTGATCCATCCCATTCTTGCTGAGATCCGAGGTTGGATCTCACCTCCGATCGTGCTCAACATGACCGGAGCAAGGAATCCTTGCTAGCTTCCGGCGAACTTTCCCCCATTATCCAAAAATTCAAGCTATAATTCCCTTAAAAGATCTTCTTCTGCCTGTCATGCTACCTACCATTATATATAGAGTTGGGCTTCGCTATACACTGCACTCGCATACGATGAAAGCTTAATATTACTTTTTTTTATTCTTAAATCTTTATAAAACTTAAAGCTATTTCATCTTTTTTATTTTTTTTTTATTTTTAGAATTTATATGAATTTAAGGATAACAAGACAGTTAAATTTAAACTCGACTATACTCAAATATAATCAAGTTTATATTCAACCTTTTTCTTTACTCTTAAATCCATACAAGTTTATAAATCTCAAAGATTAAAAAAATAAAATAAAAAATATGAATAAATCTGAATGTTTCAATGTTCGAATATAATCAAACGCGCATGCCTACCGAAATACAGCAACAGCTGGAGTTGAAACGTTGGAACTTTAATTTTAGTTTGACTTGCGTGACTTTTGCCGCATGACATCCATACTTCAACATGCAGGCATGGCAACTGGCAGCTTTCATGTCAGGGAGGGAAAGAGATGGTGGCAAGGTAATTGGATCAGATTACGGATAGGTATTTCTTATAGCATAGGCCATGGCTCACGAAATTGCCTTGGTTATCGTAGCCATTACTTGAAACAGAGAGAAGAGGAGCAACTCGTAAACTGAACCGACCGTACGCTATAAATAAACAGAGTCAAACGAGGAGTATAAAGAAGGGTGGTCCCAACATCTATCGATAGAATAGATAGATACAGACAAACGTAGTCCCTTTTTTTTTTTTGTCATGCCGTTTTGGTTGTACGAGACATTTTATCTTCTCCATGATTCTTTTCATGGAAGGTGGAAAATCTTTTTGCCCGTTGCTCAACCAAGCACGAGAGGGGAGGAAATAGGCCTGAAATAGTTCAAGTTGGAGTTGGTCTAAAAATAAGGCTTGATGAAATTTTCCGCCATGCTCTGGTTGATGCATGGCTTGTCTTGGACTTTGGCTCGAAGCCTTGGCACAGACCAAGCTCGAAAATTGAGCCTGAAATTAAGCTCGAAACTAGGCCTAAGTCTAGCTTCAGGGTTGAACCAACCCTCTATTGCAATGCAGGCCATGGGAAAGATCCGACCTTGTCGCACTTTTTAGGAAGGATGTAGGTGATTAAGAAGACGTCGAGAGATTGGATGGAGGGGGAATCAAAAGCCTCGAAAGTGCGAACAGCACCATCGAGCATGCGGGTTTGGTTGAAGAGGGCGATGGCATGAGAGTAGAGATGGTCGGAGGGCAGGTCAAGGTAAAGGGAGAGGAAGCTATCAAGAAAGGAGTGACAGGCAATGAAAGAGCCAATGGAGAGGATGGTTTGGTTGCATCATGTTGGAGAGCTAGAGGAGAAAGAAAAAAAAGGGTTTTTAAAGAAAAGAAAGAATTTTTAAGATAGTGTTGAAATCCTTTTCCTTGTTTATAAGCCTAAAAAATATAGTAAGAAAATGAGAATTTTGCATCATATTCTTATTTGGTTAAATGAAAAAAAAAAGTAAAGAAATGAATTATAAATTTAGCATGATAAATATACTCTTATTTATTAAAATAAATTTTTTATCACATCTTAATTCATTTTTAGGATTTAAAATTAGAGATAAATAAAAAAATCCTACTACTCACCCAAGATATACACGTTGCATGAGAGAGTCTACAACTGCAGGAAGAGAGACCGAGAGAGGTAAATAGGTTTTATCTAGAAAGAAAAAAATAAATACGATAATGAAGGTAAAAAGTTTTTTATGACTATGTAATTTATAAATTTTAATAATATTTAAGGGTAAAGTAGGAACAAAAAAAAAAATAATGAGATTCCTTGTTTCTTTTCCTCCCAAATCTTATTTGGAGGTTTAAAAATTATTACCATTAAGAGGTTTGAGATCATATTGAAAATCCTGTTAACCCTCTTTTTTTTCTACTTAAAAAACTCCTAAACAAAGGTATCTCAAAATCCCTACATTACTTTCTCCTTCTTTTCCCTCAAAATCCTTCTCCTAAACATAGTATCAAAGTGGGAGACAAGGAAGAGGTCAATAGTACAACTCAGTGATGCAAGCTCCATTAGCTGGTGTCATTGGTTGAAGTCATTAGCAACAGCAATAGGAGTCCCTTTCTTGCTCTCTTTTCTCTCTAATCTCAATCTCTTCATAATGGAGGAAAGGAAAAAGTCAGCAATAAGAGTTAGGGTTTTAAGTCAATTGGATTTTGGGTCAAGATCAAGCCATGCTTAGGTTACATTGGGGCTGATATTTTGAAAAAAAGAAGGTTCTAAACCCAACCTAAAGCTTGAAAAAAAAAAATCATGCTAATCTTGAGGAAGGGCATGGCTTTACTTGACCAAATTCCAATCTTAAGGAGAGGGAGAGCATGAGTGGTCATGGCCTTGATTCTATATAAAAGTACAGAAACTTCTTGAGATCTTGTTTCATATCATGATGATTGATGCCCCAATATGGTATTCGCCCTCCCGTGCTCCATTCTTTTTTTTCTTGGTACTCATTCTCTCTAATAAAATTTATTGGACCTAATAAGAACCTTTCAAATACACTCTTAATGTGCATGTGCACATTTTCTTTTCTTTTATATTTGTGTTGTGTTAATCATGCAAATGTTTTATTTTCAAGTGGGTTTAGGAATAATAAGCCTTCTTTCTTTGTTTCCAAGTTATTATTTGACTGCCACCAAGCATTATTAATGCTAATACCTTATGGTGCAATTTGGTATAGCTATTGGCTTAGCCATTAGCTAACATCTTTTATATAACTGCTAATAGCTAATTCAAATAACATCTATATATATAGATTTATGCAATGGTAATGGATAAGATTTATGCAAATAACTAAACTAAATTTTTCTTGAAAAAAGAATTTAGGTAAAAAAATTAGATTTGGTTTGATTTTAGATTTAATAAATCAGTTTAATTATGGATTTGGATTTAACCTTTCCTCGAGTTTTAAAACCTTTTCCTGTCTTATCACTCATTATTATAGCTTCTGTAGCCCTCTGCACAACAGTTGCATTTTACACAATAGATGGAAGGGTAGCGGTCATAGTTCCGTGGAATAGAACGGGGGGTGTAACAGAGACGTTATTTGACCTCTTTGCACCATGTAACGCATCATTTCTCTTTTCCTTAATATTGTTTTAAAACTTTACAAAGGTGATAAGCCATTTTTTTGCACCTACCATGCCTCTCTTTTTTTCTTTTTTTTTTTTGAAAGGGTCTAAAGGAATCAGTAGACCAAAAAGCTGTTAACCTGTTTAATAAATGTTTCCACAGTGATGTCCTCCATTTCATCACTGATATAAGAAGTATGAAAATCTTTCACTATTTTTTTGAAAAATGAAAAATGCTAAAAAAATTCTCACGGTTATGATTTGAGTTGCTGAAAACTATCAGCCAACGGGTAGCACTTGGACGCTTTATTACTAGGCTCCTTTGATAATAAAATCTGCATTACTCTATGGTTACAAAAGATCCCTATAATTCTGGCATTGCAAGTACACTGACAATGAATGGCACTACAAATAGGATTTAAATCATACAATTATCACATACCATTTGTTTATCAAAAGCATGAAAAACTTTACAGAGTACAATGATAATAAAATTGCTGCTTACTGTAACTACAGAATTAAGCTTATTAAAGATACAAATAGCTTAAAAATCCATAGATGGCTGCTGTGATAATCAACGCAATAAACAATCTTTCCACCGCCTGACTCAAAGGAAGCTTTTCAGATTATGAACACCAAGCTAGCAATTTGAAAACACCACATCTGAAGCTCTTCAGGTCATATACACAAACAAATATGGCAGTTGAAAGAAAAAAAAAAGGGCATCAAGGGCCACGAGATCGAAAGCAGAAGCAGCCACGTGCCTGGCCTTCAGGTATCATTCCACCTCCTTTGCTTGTATCGATCGCCTCCAAAAGCCTCACGACATCATCCATGTCAGGTCGTTTATCTGGATTCGCATCCCAGCATTTTCGCATAATATTTGCCAAAGCACTTGGGCAACATCGAGGAATCTCTGGTCTTAAATTCTGGCACATAATCAGAGAAGATTGCAATCCTTAATTCTTTGTTACCAAGTGCCTGAACTACATAATGCTTCCACGGTAAACTAATGAACAAGTTCATATTAGTCTTTTAAAAGCAAATTTATTTAGGTAACTTGTAAATCAGCCAATTATAAGGAAAACAAATGAAAATGACAGCTCCTCTTAGGCATATGTCTGCTAGAAAGGGCAAGGAACAGACTAACCTGCCGAACAACAGCAGAGGACACTTCAGCAAAGCTGAGATCAGGGTAAGGCATGTCACAGCAGTAGATTTCCCATAAACATATGCCAAAGCTGTAGACATCGCATTTTCTGTTGTAAGGCTTCCCATCAAGGACCTAGACAAATTTTGCAAGAATTCCTTGAATATCTCAAACAAAAACTATATTTTTTTTTTGTACTCATTCAAAATGGTCTTATATCTGTCCTAACCATTCTATACATTCACTGAGCCAATACATAGTCATCTATCAAATATTCAGGTAGCCTTGTAAATACCAAACGATTATGATAGTTAAAAAAAATCTGTGCTGCAAGAATGGTGGTTAGATATAAGCAATACACACCTCTGGAGCCATGTACCCCAGGGTTCCCGTTTCACCAGTCATATCCTTGGGATTCTGAGCCTCAACACGAGCAACACCAAAATCAGCAATTTTAAGGTTTCGATGGGTATCCAGTAACATATTTTCAGTTTTGACATCACGATGCACTATCTTTCTTGAGTGTAGATAGCTCAGCCTGCAAAATATTAGATGCTGCTGTTAAATGCTCGTTTAGAATATTTTGATTTCTTTAACTGCAAAAAACAGAACTCTTTACCAGCACCACTTACCCTCTAGATAGATCCAACGCTAGCTGAATTACAATCTTATAGGCAAGTTTTTTTCGCCTATTTTTAAACAAAAATTGCTTCAGTGTTCCCCCAGGAAGATACTCCACTACTACACAACATGCTCGAGCTGGAACAGTTGTCTGACCACCGCTCGTGGAATTCTTTGGTGGAATCTTAAGGTCTGTTGTCCCCATTGATGCCCCAATAAACTGCACCAAAGATTTTGAGCTTATATATGAGACTGGCAAAAGGATAGGAACAGGAACATCAATAAACTCTCACGTAAAGACCAGAAACAGCACGAAGCCCCCACACAAGCATCGATCCAAATGGACAATAAAACATCCTGAGGTCTAATACAATTGAAATTTAAAGCCAGACAAGATTTAATAAATCAATAAACAACTAAAATGCCTACAGTTCAACACTAAGACCATGATACTGGTAATGAGCACACAGATCACACATAATGACTACTAGTTAAAACATACTCAGTGGAGATGCTTACCTTTGTAACATTTGGATGATCAAGCTTATGCCAAACGGCAACTTCCTGTTGAAATGAAGCCCTAAGAGCAGCAGCTTCAGCATCTGTGGCAACACCATCTTCTCCCCAGTCCAACAGCTTCACTATAATATGAAAATTGAATATTGATGTAATGCTACATTTGGAGGATACAACATAACTGTTTTATCAGAAAACAATCAATTGTAACATTGCTGAAACAAGCATGAAATGTTTGAAACTTTTATCTTATTTCACACAGATAAAAAGGATAGTTCCTAGTGATTTTTTTCCCTATTAATATTTTTAGAGGTTTTCTTGCATAAATGTCCATGTAGGGCCACAAGCAGATCAGATCAGGCCCGACCTTAAAAAATCTAATTCCTTAAATATGGGTCTCAATCAGACTAGTCAACTGGCATGTGAAATAACATAGAAGAAAAATACAAGCATTATTAAGAATGCATTAAACAACTTAGTATTAACAACCACATATAAATTAATTTCATAAAGCATGTGGAGATGAATCCATACCTGCGATTTCTTATAAACAACACATTACGATTATGTCAACAACACAAAGAATCATACCAAGTTTTCACCGATAGCTATGTAAGTTTTTTTACGGTAACTTAAGATTTCATGCAAACAGGGAAAATCATATATGTATTATCTTGAGATGGGTCACATCTGTTGAATCAGGTCGCATATAACACAAACCAGATCAAGTTCAAAAAGGTTCAATTCATCATCTAATATTGGATCAGATTCAGATTGATTTACTTCACTTGTGACCCTGTTCCTGTGTTGAAGGAATATAGAATAGTTAGAGTAGAGCTCTGCTAAGTATAAAGATGCTTGAATTTCAGTGGAAACAGAAATAAAAAGACCAGTCAATTAGAAAGTACAGACGCATGAAGTTCCTTGTATGAAGACAAAACAGAATACTGAAAACACTTCCAGGCTGTCAAATAAAGCTTCATAGTATCTTTACTTACATTGTTGCCAGAGAGAATATATTTTATATTGGTTACAGGAAATATTAACAGCAAAGAGCTGAGTAAAAATATGAGATTGGGAAATACAAATCACTTGGAGTGAGTGTTGTATGGACACAAACACATGCAGAAAAAAAAAGTAATTATAATTAAATTATATATTTATTTTTCAATATTGTATAAAAACATTAGAATATACATTATTTGTCAAAGTCTTTCATTTGATGTGCTTTTCAAATTTCCTTATTTGTTGAGAGATACATAAGAAAAGATATTTTACAAAAATATTTCAATGTCTACATCCTTGACCAATCTTTGAAAAAGAAAAAAAAAAAAAAGAGGTCACTTCTAACATCATTATGCTGGGTTGAACTCTTATCGAAAGACTCAAATTGCCAATCTATCTATGAAAGCTAGAAAAAGAGAAGCTAAGCTTTTGAGTTCTAATGCGTATCCAATTCAGATATGACCCAGCACTTATTATTGGACCTGGACACGAGCATCCATGCAACAGAGCTCAGAGTAACACAAGCAAAATACAAATGGTCCACTTAGAAAATGTATATTTCCTGTAACCCTTCCAGACTGTCTTCCATTTTCATAGGAAACCGAATTGTGTTTGCTTCCGCAACTGTTTTCACTATGGAAAGCATGTCTCTTGATAAAACAGATATTTTTGTGCGTCAAAAGACAGGTGTTGCGTTGAAGGCAATTGTTCATGACCGTCAATAATCTAGGTAGAACTATATAATCTATACATCTACATAATACATACTTACATACACAGTCATCACAGCAGAACAAAGCCAATATAAGAACCAAATGATCTCCCATGTCCTTCAATTTTCTTAGTAATAACATAAACTTTGATAAAGATCTAGATCAGATGTCTTTCTTTAAGATCTTTAAAATCAACACACTAGCGGAATCACCCAAACTGTTTTGTTTCACAAATACTATGATCAATTTAACAAGACCTGCAAGAAATACATTTATGCTCTGAATCAAAGAAGAAACAGAAAGTACAGAGTAGGATCACAGCTATTTCAAGTGCTCCAGAAAATTATAAGACAGCAAGACCAAAAAATTTTAGGATGCCTGTTATAGCAGGAATAGATGAAAAATAAACACAACTCATGGGTCCATTGACAAATATCATTTGCTCATTGTCAGTATATAAAACACACCTCCTATTCACTTCCCTTGACAAACAGCATCATATTCTTTTTCTTGCATAAACTTCACAGATTTCATAAAAGAATGCCCAAATATATGTCGCTATGCTTTTGGCCCATTGATAAGCTTTCAGTCAGGTAATATGGGAAATGCGAAAATGGAAAAGTATGATGTTAAGATGTTTAAAGTATGACACTGTGAGAGATGTAAAAATGATAGTAGAAATACTCCACTTTCACAACTTAACCCTCCTCCCCAGAGAGAGAGAGAGAGAGATCATAGTTGATCCAAGTCATAAGCTTTGTTCACTGGGCAAATTGCCTGATGACCAACTCATGTAAAGCCAATGGCATAAGGATAAGGATGGTTGGGGAATATGTATAACATGTTAAATGGAAGACATGTGCCTACCATGACCATGAAAGGCACTAAATAAGGTATGCCAAAGAGTTAGGAACCTCTCATCAAAAGAACAAGGTGAAATGCCTTAGAAAGTGATGGTTTTTTGTGCTTAGCAAAACTTTGCTTAGGGACCTTACACATGATGTAACAAGTGTATTTCCTAAGAAAAGTATGTTTTATCTTTGTTTGGTTTTCTTGCAAGATTTCGGGGGAAAAAGTAATATCTTATTGAGAATGAGATATCAATCACAACCTAGAGTGGATGAGCATTTACAATGAGATATCAATCAAAAGCTGGAGAAAGGGAGCCTGATAACATTGGACAAATGGTCAAGGCCTCTGAAACAACCGACAGATGTTTATATTTCACTATTTTGTGGTTCTTCAAAGTTAAATAAACCATTAATAATGAACATGCCTATATTAATTATGCCAGAAGATTTTTCTTGTCAAGGAAGAAAAATGACAGCCAACCAGCCTACCCCATTTCAAGGAGTGGAATTTCTACGAGTGGCAGAAATTGGTTCTCCAAAAAATTGGCGTTCCATGTCCATATCATTCCCCTTCTTCACAGATTTCTTGGTGAGTTTGAACCTTCTCTAGCTTTTGTTTTCCCATGGCTTTCTCCTCTTCTTTCTGTTGTTCATTCTCTTGCCATTCTTTGCATGCACCAAGCTTGCCGTCTCATTACTCTTTGAAGGCATTGTTTGCTTGTCTTATTCAAATCAAGCCTATTCACTTTTGTCCTCAAGCTCTTCCACGTCAGCCTTGAGACCGTCCATATTATTTAATAATGGAGGCATCTCAGATGGAGATATAGTAGTGACACCAGAGACAAGCTTCTTAAGGATGAAGATTTGGTGCAGTTGTTCGTTGCCTCATGCTTCTCAACTTTCTTTAGCCATTGCACCAACTACTCCTTGTTGCATCATCATCATCTCTAGCAAGGGCTCCAAATTGGAGGAGGTGAAGCATGGAAGGAATAGGTGAGAGGAGTTCAAGAAGAGGGTGAGAGCAATGGCAGGAAGAGGGGTTACTATAGTTTAGGAGATGGGTTTCTCCTACCGATTTGCATCTAGATGCCAATATATGTAGTTGAAACTTAGAACACGTTGCACAATTAATTTAAATCTATATGCTTGCGAGAACATCAAATTAAATTATCAAAACTGAATGAGGAATGAAGATACTGAAGAGTTTCTAGCCCTTTCAGATAATGGGAAAAACCATGCAGAAGTTTAATCTCATTGGGGCTGAAAATTCATGTGAACAATGATCCAACTTAAACAAATCAAATTAAACATCAAAAATGTGCTTCTTAAAGGATAAGGCTTTGGTGGGCTTAGGCTTTGCTTCCTAGTCGACAGCCCTCTTCAATTGATGCACCTTCTTCTTTTCCATTACCATTGCAATCATCTGCAAAGGCTTCAAATTCAGAGAGGCGATCACTGTAGGGGATTAAGGCAAGGGTAAAGGTGACAATGAAGAGGGTTTACTGCAGTTTTCTGGAGGATTTCCAAAGTTGTGGGCTACAACCACCAATTGATTGATGTGTCAAAATCAGTTTGGGGTAGGTAAACACTCCAAACAATTCATTTATATCAATATCCCTATCATAGTCTTAGATTAAACCATCCAAGGATAAAGATAAGGAAATAACAAGGCAGAAAAATTTACAGCTCTTTTTAGAGCATGGCAAAAAACTAAGCAAAAGTCTAATCTTGCTTTGTTCTGCTGAAAACTTGTACATACAAGTTTTCAAATCAAACAACTTAAAATGATGACAAGAAGCATGATGACTCATCCAAAGTCCATAGGAAAACTTTAAATTAAACATATGTTAGCACATGCTACGATGATCCCAACAGCGTCAAAAAAAAAAGGATTAAAGTAAGGTTCAAAGGAGGAGCAAAGGCCTATGTACTAGGGCATGAATGGAACTATCAATATAGGGATGACAAGGCTCCAACTTAAAAGACTCAAGCAAAGAAACAAAAAAAGGTTGTTCTCATGGAGTTATTTGTCAAAATCTTATGGAAATAGAAAGCTTGCCCAAGGGTTTTTGGGAAGATATGCTACAAGGAGGTTTGTTTCAAAAAATTATCAATTGAGACTAGAATGGCAAGACTTCCCATGATTTTAAACATGAATATCTCCCATGAGTGCTCCTCCAACTAAGGTTCTGCCATAGTTTTCATTGACTATACAGGACATAGCTGTGTGTAGTTGTGTCCTGATGAGTTGAGAAAAAATAGTGTTGCATATGATGAAAATCAGCAGGAACAGCTTAAAATAGCCTCACTTCATGGGGGCAACATGTCCCATCTTCTTTCAATCACTGAGGATAAAATAAGACATTAATTTCATATGGACAACTCCCAGTCACAAAAATGATTTCTTCAACTTAGTTGAGAAGAATTATTGGATTTTTATTCAGATTGAGAAAGTATCTGCGGAAAAATGAAATATTTTGATATAAGCCTCATCAATTAAATAAATAAGATTACCTATACTTTTATCAGATAGACAAAGGAAATATGCAAACTTCAGGGCTTTACCTGGTGTTGGATTGGGGTCCGATAACATTGTTGAACAGCATTGAAAAATAGAAATGTTGTTATTACTATCAAGGAGGTTATTGGTCTCTGACTATGCTGTGAGTCTCACAGAAGGGAAACTTCAAAACCTAATAGACATTTGTGGTGAGATACAACGCCTGGAATTATAATTAGGAGCCACAAAGGGTTATGTTGGGTCATCTTGATTTACACCACCAGACTAAAAGTAACCCCAGCTCGAACCCAACATAATCAGCAGGGAGGTAAAGCAAGATAAGATGGAGAGGCACAAGATTGTTGAAGAGAGGGAAATTTTAAGATAACAAAGCCCGACTTAAAAGTTTATACTTTTCATGGATGGTAACAAAGCTCGACTTAAAAGTTTATACTTTTCATGGATGGCTATGGTTCCATTTTGTGAATGGAAATATATACAGTTCCACAAATTTGTTACACATTTCTTGTTTGTCTCCCTTGGGAAAATATATCAAGAGGGTGCTTTCATCATAAATAGGAGCATATTTAGGGTGAAAAACAAAAGATCAAATAATTATATTTATCATGATGACCAACCGGTTAAAACCCATTGACCCTAATCCAACACCAACTTGTTAATGGATCAAGCTTGCTTGCTCTGCAGCTGATCCTTAAAATCCAATGTGTGGGGTTAATTGGTTCAGGTCCAAATTGCCATTCCTAGTTATGACAATAGATGAACCTCATAATCATGTGATTCTACATTCAAAGCAAGATGGAGTTCTTTCAAGTTAGGAGAATGCACGTTTATAAGTTCCATTGCCCTATTACAGTGCACTCTATACGAAATGTATACGTTGTTGATGTATGCTGTTGCAGTTCTTCCTGTTGCTCAGGCACTCAGATATGCTTTGTCGTTGGCATTCAAAGCAGCATCAGCAATCAACCCTTCTTCACTACTCTCAGAAGTTTCCCTATTGGGACAGGGAGTTTTGTGCAAGAAGGAATGCAGGTTCTGATGAAGTCTTGGAGTAAAACTGGATGATGATTTACCTTTTATTGTTCTGATATGTACTTCATTACATGATTGGTTGCTAGCTTCTGGTATATTAGTCAATGCTGCTTTTTTTTCTTGTAATAATGCCACTACTCCATAGACAACATACAGTATTGTATTTAATCTTTCTTCTTGTATTATCCCATGCATCCATTGCCAGGAAATGAAAAATAATCTAAGGACCATGTATCTCCTTGATTTTTTTTTTTTTTTTAATAACAAGCAGAGAGGGGAAAGGAGGCAATTGTGGTAAGTTTACATGTTCAAATGAGCGAAGCCCCTTGATGCCCAAAACAAGAAGTTGAAATGCAAATTCATTTTTAAAAACAAATAGAACATTTCAAATCACTTTGTAGGGTAATTATTGAGTTGTCTGTTGCATGCACACATACATTTTGCTATGAATGATGTTTAAACTCTTTTTTTTCCAGCAGATATGACAAAGAACCCAAACTGCCCTAATGTCTCGAATATCCATTCTATCCTACAAGGAGACTTCTGATGGAAGGTAGTTGTAAGGATAGCTCACAAAAAAAGTTGGCCCAGTCTTTACATGTTAGCAACAGGAGTAAATGGGGGAAAATAGATATAGGAATAACAATGGACTGCTAAGAATTGATAATTTTACAGCATCACCAGTTTTTACCCAGTTTGACATAAATAAGTAATAAACCCACCAATTCCACACAAACATACAGCTTGAAGAGAGAAAATTCAATTTATTTCCCCAGTTTAACATAAATAAGTAATTAAGCCACCAATTCCACAAAAAATATACAATTTAAAAGAGGGCCATATCAGTTGAACTTATCAGGAATCAATTTTATCAACTAGGAGATCTAGATGGACGCCTAAGAAAATAGAACCATTTAGTTTCTCTGATTGCAAAAGAGTTGTACTTAGTGAATCAAAGCTAAGAACAAAATGCACTAACAACACAAAAAGAGCATTAAACTTTCGCAAATTTTAGCGTCTTGAAGGAAAGGAAAAAGTACCTGCAACGTCCTGGCCATCATAAGTGCCTCGATAGACAGTGCCATAGGTCCCCTGTGCTACAACATAACGTATTTCCAACTTAGATAGATCAATCTCCCATTCTTCCTTGGATCTCTCAACACCCTTGTCTTTTCTCCATGCCTTGGTCAGTTGTTTCTCCAACTGAATATCCAAGCTCTTCAGATCAATCTTATCGGCCCTAAAAAACGTATCCTTGCTGCCAAAGCTCCCAAAACCTTTTAATTTCGATCTAAATCCCCCTTCCTTCACTTCAGCAGCAGTTCCCACACCTCCATCTTTCTCTTCACTCCGCGCATCCATACTACCAGCTCGACCCAACACAAAATCCAACAGAACAAAAGTTTCAGAAAACAAAGAAAATTTAAGCAAGCTCTAAAATTTTCATGTCCCCTTCGGCCGGCACATCAAGCCCGAAGCCCTCAATCACCAACAGCAAATCGGACCAAACCCTAGAGAGCTCCCTCCTATACGGTGCTAGTCCCCCACTAAAAAATCCTCAACATAGAATTCAGCCAATCAAACGATATATCAGACGAAAACAAGACAAGTAAAAGTATCCAACCAGCTACTTTAAAAAAAAAAAGAGAAAAAAATTCTAATTTTGCTCCCAAAAAAACAACGGGAGAACTAAACCAGATCTCCGCTGCCAATCAGAGCCAAATGAACGAATTCAACAACGAATACGATTCAAAACCCCAATTCAACTATCGATAATAAAGAACCCCCAGTTCCCAAACAAACACGGCAAGAAAACCAGCATATGGAAAACGAAAGAGAAGAATTCAATAAGACTCCAAATCCAATATAAAAAAAAGAACCCAAAGCTGAAACAGAGAAATAACGATCAAGATTCCACTTAAAAAAAAAAAACACACGCTGCTTTCGTTGACCGCTGCACCGCAACCCTAGTTCAATCCCTCGGCTATAGCTTTCAAACCGATCAAAGCATCGCCAGAAAGATACGGGCATGACATCAGCCCGGGCGTCACGAAAGTCGACAGACAAGAAGAAGACTGGTTCTAAAGGCAACAGCAACGGCCTCCGCGAGGGAGAAAAATCCAACAAGGCGAGAAAGAAGCCGAATGGCGGAAAAGAGGCGGCGGCGACGGAGTCCGGATTCGTCCTCCGGCTTCGCCGAATTTGAATCGGGATTCTGAGAAGATTCGGCGAAATCTCGCAGAAGGAGCCTGCTAAGTTTTTTTACCCACTTGGGCTTTTGGCTCTGGTCGAAGGGTGTAATGGCCATTCTGGATCTGGAGAGGGACTTCTTTTGAATTTTGATGGGAGTATTTTACAACCCACCGGAAGACAAATTTAGGACTTGAAATATTTTTTTGGATTTTTAAGTTGCTTAAAATTTCATGCTTTCACGATGATCACAACAAAAACTATGTAGATGATTTGTATTAAATTGAAAGATAGTTATTAATCTCGATTTGTATATATTTAAAATAGTGCTCTAGGTTTTGGCTATGCTGTAATTTTCATTTATGTGAACTTAAAAGTTAATTTGTTGACTCTTGAAATTTTAACAAGATTAGATAGGGTGTTTCTTGAATTCTTTCATATATTAAAGAGAGCTCCGAGAGGGCTCGGATTAAAAAAAAAAAAGTTAACTATTTTATATGATGGTTTTAATGATATTTAAGTCATTAAAGTTTTAGACTTTTTGTTATACTTTTAAATATTATTTAAATATCAAATGAAATGTGGAGATGAGGTATCCATAGATTGAGATGTTTGCTGCACTTTTTTTCAAAGATTAATTTGTAATATTATGGATTTATACACATCTTTGTATATTGTAAAGCTGATTGGGATTAAAAAAAGTTAACCATCTTATTTTCATGGCATGTGTGTTGATGGATTAAATAACATTAAATTCATTAATGTTTTAATTATGAACCTTTTATAATGCTATTAAATATTATTTAAGTGTCAAATTAAATGTGAAAATAATGTGTTGATAAATTGAAATGTCACAAAGCCGAGATGCCTACTGCGCTTTAATTTATACCTATCTTTTTATTTTTTATCTATATATATATATGTATGCATTAATTTGTAATATTATAAATTTATATCCATCTTTATTACATAATATCTACTCTAATTAATATATATAATTTTAATAATATGAATTAGTAAAATAAATTTATATTTAAGGCTATGCAATCTAATTGTTATATTTTTTATCTTTCAATATATTCATAAAAAATGTACTATCAAAAAATTATCAGCCATTCTAATGTCTGTGCAAAGACATGTACTTAATGATTGGCATAATAACATAATCTCAATGATGTGAAGCACGCCAACAATAAAGGGTTAATTTATTACATTAAAACTTATAATGATACCAGAGACTCTTTTTTTGTCTTTTTCTTAACAATGGGATTGTTGTTTTCGAACATGCTAAAAGGATTTTAAAAAAAGATGCCAAACCTGAAAGAATAAGCTGCAACTTGTCATGTCATATTTGTCCAACCATGAGAGAGTGCAACACTATTTTTCGATTATGTTTATAAATAAAAAAATGCTTTCTAGTTTATTTTTTATTTTTTTAAATAAAACGTTTGATATAGCTAATTATTTTTAAAAGTATAACTACTATGATGATGATTGAATGCTGAGATTAATACTGTTAGAAACTTTTGTTAATTTTAGTAATTTGTTAAGGTTTCTATTTTATATTTTAAAAATTTTAAAATTTTGATGTATACCACAACATGTATACGTATACATGACACACGAGGTGGCATGACTTTGTGAAGTTGGCCAGCCATGAGAAAGACATGCCATGGTGTTTATAGGCATGTGCTCTTCTTATATTCTGATCATTATAGATCTTATTTTGCTTATTTTGCTTATTATGATTTTAAAATTATTTTATTAATAAAATTTAACCTGATTTTATTATATGATTTTATCCGTCTTACTTCCATGAAACTATTATATTTATGTGATAATTTGATTGATTCAATATACTAAACATTTATACCGCTAAGTGCTAGTTTTTCTTTTTTTAAGAGACCTATATTAAAGAGTGCTAATGGTAGCTTTGCTCTATAAATATAAGTGTCTCCATAAGATTTTTTCTAGTAGATCTAAACCTTCTCTCTAAATCTCTCTCGATTTTGAGTTCTATGTGACTACTACAATTCTATTCTGGTTTTGAGTACTACATATTATGTGCATAGTTGATGAGAGAATCGTTTTATCTTACGAAAAAGACACCAACTAACTTGTGCAACTTAGGAGTAAACTTTTCTTTAAAGAAAGCGACTTAGGACATGCCTCAATCGATGTGCTTTCTCCTTTCTCTATCTTTCTTTACTATTACTTTTGCTAGCCTTTTTTTTCTCTTATTTGTCTTTTTATTTCTAATAATTTTAGAGAAAGATTCTATTATGCTAGCTTGAATTCCTAGTTGTCTTGATTCCTGTTTTGTTAAAAATGACTTCCAAAACCTTGTTTCATGAACTTGCTAAGCTTGAAAAATTATGTGAGCAGAACTTTAAGCATTGACAAACAAAGTCATATAAAGTATTGACTCACTTCTTTTGATTCATTTTCCGTCATTTCTAAACCTAAACATGATTCGAATGAAGCATTACTAAGAGTAAAATATGCTCAGAAACTATTTAGAAACATAAACTATGACTATTGTAGTAGCATACTTAATATGCTTTGAGATTAACTGTATGATATCTTCCTTCTGCATGGAAATTTGGAAGGTCTGGAGAAAAAAATGCTAGCAAGGATAAATATTTGGTTGAAAAATACCATGATTTCAAGATGGTGGATGGAAAATCGATTTTCAAGCAAACCAGTAACTTTAAGTCATTGTGGGAGAGCACAAATAATATGGAATATTGCTGGTTGAAAAATACTAAGTCTGCATGATGGTAGCAAAGCTACCTCCTTTTTGAAGAGATTTTGGTACCTCTCTAAAACGCCGCAAAGATGAGATATCCATAGTTTATTTTGTCTCCTTCCTTCATATTGAGAAAAAAAATATAAGCCAAAAATCAAGTCAATGAATCATTCATCATATCTGAATTCCAATTGAAGGCTAATCTTAGTGACACCAAACAGTCCAAGCACAAGAACCTAAAGAAAAAGTCCAACTTGCATAAATCCCATGAAAAGATTAGATAAAACAAAGAGAAAAGAGCCTATTGTGCATGTGGAAAGCCTTGTCATATAGCTAAGAATTATTATCATGGGAAAGATAAGCCTCATCAGAAAGACAATGAATCAACAGACTCTAAACCACAAGCAAATGTGGTGATTGGTGAAGCTAATATTCTTAATGGGTCTATTTCTTATAACCCAGATGTGAACATGGTGTACCAACTTACAAAGTGGTAGGTTGACACTAGAGCCAATGTACATATTTGTTCTAACCTTTTTTATTTTTTCACTTATCAGGATAAGCAAAGAGGCAATGTAACAATGGACAACTTCTCTACAACAAGGGTATAGGGATTTGGTTGGATGGACCTAAAGTTTACTTCAGTAAAGATCCTCTCCCTTCATGCTGTCCTTCATGTACTTAGCATTCGCAAAAACCTAATTAATAAATCTAGACTTATTAGACTTACTTATAAACTCATCTTTGAATCAAATAAAGTAGTTATCACCAAATTTGAGGATTTTGTTTGAAAAAGGCTATATCTGTAATGGACTCTTTAATTGGAATATTTTAGATTCTATTTTTATTAATGAAAATTGTTCTATATATACTTTAATATTGAATGTGTTGTCTTATAGCATCAACATCTTGGTCATGTAAATGTTGAGTCATTTAAAAGAATGATGAAAATGAATACAATTCATAAATCTAATATTGACATATCTAGAAAGTGTAAGTTTTGTATTCAAGTAAAGCAAACAAAGAAATCATTCAGATCTATAATTAGAGATTCTTCCTTGTTAGAATTAGCTCATTCTAATATATGTGAAATAAATGATATTGTGACTATAGGTGGCAAAAGATATTTCATTTCTTTTATAAATGATATGATTAATATCGCTATGTTTACCTTATTAAGACCAAAGATGAAGCCTTAGATAGAATTAAGGCATACAAAGCTAAGGTAGAAAAGCAATTAGATAACAATTTTAAGATTATTAGGTCAGAGTGTGATGTAGAACACCTTTTAGGTTTGTTTTTCTAGTTTTGTGAAGACCATGGTATAATCTATAAAATCATAACTCCTTATTCAGCTTGATCTGGTGGAGTGGTAAAAAAAAAAAAAATACAGCCCTAACTGATATAATTAATGCTATGTTATGTAAATAAGGCCTGCTAAAAAATCTATGAAGGGAAGCATTTCTTACTGTATGCCACATCCTTAATAGGATTCCTTGTAAAAAAAGAGAAATAACATCCTATAAAGGATGGAATGTAGGAAACCTAATCTAACATATGCAGGGGTGCTTAGTCAAGGTTAATATACCTTAAATTAAACATAGAAAGTTAGGACTTAAAACTATAGATGCAGTCTTCTTAGGGTATACCCAAAATAACATGGCCCATAGGTTTCTTATTATTAAATCTAAGATTATTGAATTATCTTCCAATACTAATATAAAATCTTGTAATGCTACTTTCTTTGAATCTACCTTTTCTTTCAAACATAAAGAAAAAAATCATAAGAAATATCACATCTAGTGAACCATCTAATAATTTGATAGTTTCTAGATAATCTGAAAACCAAGAAGAACTTAGGAAAAGTAAGAGACCTATGATAGAGAAAAATCTAGATGATGTCATCTTGTCGAGGATAGTCTTTCAATCTTCTCAGAGGCTATGTCATTAATAGATGCTAGCTTTGTAAGGAAGCTATGAGAAGTGAAGAGGATTCTATCCTCTCTAACTATACATAGAAACTAACTGATCTACCCCTTGGTTGCAAACCTATGGATTATAAGTGCCTTTTAAAAAAGAAGCTTAAACTTGATAGAACTATTGAAAAGTACAAAGATAACCTCATGATAAAGGGGTATAATTAAATGGAGGGAGTAGATTTCTTTGATACCTACTCACTATGGCTAGGATTTTCACTGTTCATGTGCCTGCTGCCCCGGCTGCTTTAATTAAACTCAATGTCCATCAAATGGTGTTAAAATAGCTTTTCTTAATAGAAAGTTACGAGAGGATATGAAATAATTAGAGAGATTTGTAGTTCCTAAACAAGAAGATAAGGCTTCCAAACTCATTAAGTCATTATATGGACTAAAGCAAGCTCCTGTGCAATGACATAAAAAATATATTTTCTAGTTTTGTAGTAAAATGAAGCAAATAAATGTGTTTATACAAAATTTAATGGAAGTGTGGATATGACCTTATGTTAGCATGTAAATATTATTTTAGTTTTTGGAACAGGTCTTGACCTAATGAATAAAGCTAAGAGTTTTTTTTCTAATAACTTTAACATAAAAGATTTAGGTACAATTGATGTTATTTTTAACATTATATTAATTAAAAATGATAATAGCATAATTTTGAGCTAATCTACAATGGCATAATTCTGAGCTAATCTCATTATGATGAGAAATTGTTAAAAAGGTTTAACTAGTTTAATTGCAAACCTTTCTCTTGTCCTTTCGATCCATGTACCAAGTTAACAAAAAGGAGAAGAAATTATCCAATTTAAATATTCTTAAATAACTACTTCTTTGAATTATCTAGCTAATACTACAAGATCAAAGATCTCTTGTATATTTGGTAGATTAGTTAAACATACTTGTAGACTAGGCAAGAGTCATTAGAGTGCAATTTAGAGATTAATGAGATAACTCAAAGGAATTATCAATTATAGTCTCCATTACACTGGCTTTCCTTCTATATTTGAGGGATTTGGTGATGCCAATTAGATCTCAGACTTAGATGAGATCAAGGCCACAAGATATATATTCACTCTAGAAGGAGCCACTCTTTTGGAAATCCTCCAAGCAAACACTTGTGACTCATTCTACCATAAAATCAGAGTAAGTGGCTTAAACCACTAGTAGAGAAGCGAAATGGCTTAGAGATCTTTTAACTAATTTACTTTTATTAACTAAATTGATTCGATAGTGTTTATTAATCATAACAACCAAGTTACCATAGTTAAGGTTAATAATAAGAAAGACAACTTTAAAACTAGTAGATTTATTAATTAGACTCAAACGTAAGCATGTTAAAGGTCTTAGAAAGGCTAGTGTGATCACTATAAATTATTTTAAGTTTGCCAAGAATCTAGTTGATCCTTTTACTAAGGGATTAGCGAGGAGGCTAGTCATGATTCATCAAGAGGGATGAGATTAAAGCCCATCAAATAGTCATCTATAGTAGCAACCTAACCTAATTGACTAAAGATTCTATGAAGTAGGTTCAATGGATAATAATAAACTACAAGGGTGACTAGCAAGGGCACTAAAACTGAAAAATCCTCTCCTTGTTCTCATCCATATGATGTCAGTACTCAAGTACAATAGTTAGAGGATGAGCTTATGCTCTGAATGAGTTCGAGGCTCAAAAGGCAAGGTCTGTGTTACAAGATGCCCTTAGAGAGCTTACTTATATAAATGTGGTTATAGGGTCACAATCTATAAGAATTAGGACTATTCTCTAGAGTACTTATGAAATCCAAAATGCTGACATATGATCGTAATGTGCCACTCAAAAGAATCTAACTTTGCAGTCCAATGCTATGTGCTTAGCCTGTTAAAACTTGCATACAATGGTTCAAGTTTAAGACTTAGTTCACTTAAGACCTCATGTAAGCTAAAGTTTACTAACGTTAGATGAAAGTTCAAGTCCGAAAGACACCTTTCATTAAAAATATAGTATATAATGTGTGTTCTTTCTTTCAAAATTTCAAAAAACCTACGGGGGATTGTTAGAAGCCTTTGTTAATTTTAGTAATTTGTTAAATTTTTCTTTTTCTTTCAGAAATTTTGATGTGTATCATGGATATATGCATGCATATAACACATGAGGTAGTCTAAATTTGTGAGGTTAGCCTCACATGGTCATGAGAATGCTATGTCATGATATATGTAGGCATGTGTTCTCCTCATGCTCTGGTCAACATATACCTTATTTTGTTTACTATATTTATTATATTTTGAACTCATTTTATTATATAATTCTACCAATTTTACTCTTATTAGACATCATATTACATGATGATTTGATTGGCTCGATCCACTAGCTATTGATACCACTAAGGGCTAGTTGTTCCTTTCTTAAGGGACCTAAATTAAGGAATGCTAATGGAAGCTTTGCTCTATCAATCCGTGTATCTCTACAGGATTTTCACAGTAAATTTAAACTTTCTCTTCTCTCTAAAACTCTTCCTAATGTGAGTTCTTAATGGCTGTTGCAATCTTATTCTAGTTTTGAGTACCACCTATTGTGTGCGCAATTGATAAGAAGATCATTGTATCTTAAGAAAAACTGCCCAGCAATCGATGCATCTTGTGCTAATGAATCTTTCTTTGAAGAAAGCACTTTAGGATATGCCTTGATCCATAAACTTTCTTATCTCTCTCTTCTATTCTTGCTAGCCTTTTTCCCTTATTTATCTTTCCATAATTATATTGGTTTGGTGAGGACGGCGACAAGGAGCCAATGGTAACAAAAGTGGTCATGACAATGGTGGTGAAGATGATAGTAGAGATGCTAATAATGATGGGGACAGTAGGCAGTAGTTGTGAGATGATTGTGGCAATAGTTGTAATGATGGTGGCAATAGTTGTAATGATGATTGCAATAGCAATGGCAGTGAAGATAGTGTTGGTGGCGCTAATAAAAATCATAATTTTTTTTTTAAATAGTAAAAATATGAACTACTTTTATTTTTTTCTAGATATCACAAAAATAATTTTTTGAAAGGAGAATATAAAAATAATAGTACCAAATATATTTTTATCTTTATTTTATGCTTTTATTTTTTAAAAAAATAATGCCAAACAAGTAAATTTAGTTTCATTACAATCTAATATAATTCTTAACCCAAAAAAATAACGCATCATAATTTTTCTTCCTATCAATGACTATTAATACTAGAATCTAGAGGATCCACTTCAGTTGTGTTTAATCACAACTAACAAGAGAGGTGATTGTTTCCTTTAGCAAGGTCATCAAAAATAAGTTTGCAAGTATGTTCGTCCAAATCAAACATTATCATTATTTGGATCATTCAAGAATAACCATGAAACTTTATTCCAACTTTTTAGGGGCGTGATTTATGAAATAATTTGCAGAACTAGGTTTAATTATGTAGATAATGTCGTTATTGTTACTTGAAAAAACTTCTTGATAAATTTTTTTGAGTCTGAAACTAGCTAGCTCTAATCCTCGAGCTTGAGATTAGGTCTAGCCTCATGTGATAGGGAACCATGCTAACATGGAAAAAGAGTAGTGGAAAGAACTTGTCTGTGGGCCAACCACTAGATTGCCATTGGAGTAGGAGAGGATATGGTCAGACAGTACTTAAACATCACCATACCCCTCCTTAGGCTCTGTTTGACTAAGTTTTTTGAGGATGCAAAGTGCTTTTAGAGATCTAAAAATATTTTTAAATAATTTTATAGTATTTAATATAATTTTTAAAAATATTTTTTGACTTCATCAAAAGCTATTAAAAGCTCTATCTGAAGCTTTTCTAAAAAGCTCTACTTGCCAAATATCGAAAAACTATTTTCAGACTAAAGATTAAAGATTCGAACTCTGAGAACGATAATATTTAATATTATACTTAATAATAATATAAGATAACTATAGTAATATAACATAATGTAATGTAATATATTATAAATAAAATATAAGTATTATAATTATATAATAATATTATTATAATTATAATATATTTTATAGTATAAAATAAGATTATATAATAATATTATAAAATACTATAATATAGTATGTAAATATTATATAATTATACCATATAATGTTATAGTTTTGTAATATTACTATAACTATATGTCATAATAATATGATATCATACTATTAGATAATAATAATATTCATAATATATTATAATAATTTTACTTTATATTATTATATTTTTCTTATATTATATTATAATATTAAAATATATTATAATATGATGGTATTATAATAATAGTAGACTGGTTGTTTGGAGTCATTGTTAAAGCCTTTCTTGCAGCGTATCCTCGTCATTAAGTCATTATTTTAAGTCAATCATGAGCTTGGAAACTAGGACCCAAACCAGCGCTTTCAAATATTCGTGCAGTCATGTCATTGGTGCATCAAAATATTGGTAGCCACGGGAAGCACGAAATCATTTGATGACATCTTGTTTGGTTTTTTAGGTGGACCTTTAAGCTTGTCGTGCCAGCAATCAAAGTGGAGCCCGTCTCTCGGAGGGGACAAGAGAGTGGTCGTACCACAAAACTCTCAGTCAATTGGTTGGAGGTAAGACCATCTAATTAACAAGGTTCCTTCCTTTGGTGATTGTTGCTGTGGACGTTACGTTTCTTCCCATGCTTTGCAACCCAGAATCCTTTCCACTGGCGTCTCCGTCACGGGTTTTGGTGCCTTTCATTGAAATTTGACGGAAGATAGAGGCAATAATTCATGATAATTAATGATTTTGCGGCTACCTTATTATCTTAATTACGAGTCTTGTCATAATAATTGAAATCATAAGCACTACTACTACGATGGATGGAAAATGATACGATAAAAATGGTAGCCGATCATCGCTATCGCCATTATACTTGAGCCCTTCCGCTGTATTAGATGTGATTTGAGGGAGATAAAATTATGGAATCACTTTGTACCTTTAGAGAGTTGGGATATCCAACTAGAAAGGGCTGGTTCTCCAATCCAACATGATGATCACACGGATCATGAATGGCCGTGATTGGAGAAGTTCTAATCATACTAACTAGGATTGGGATAGTAACGAGGTCAGATAAAAATTTAGATCCGACTTCCATCTCTTTTTATTAAATAAGTAAACCGATCAAATCATGTTAAATGAATTAAATTGAATGAATTTAAAGTAGTTTAAGTAGATTTTAAATGAGTTTTAAACAAGTTACAGGTTAAACAAGTCTTAAGTAATGATCCGATCCAATTATTAAACCAATCAAAATGAGATAAAACGAGTTACAAGGATTAATTTCTGAGCCCGAGGTAGCTCGTACCCGTCTGTACACATCCAATTCTGGGCCCCACGCAGCACAAAGGTCATAAAATCAAAGCTCCGAATCGGTCTCCACCCATCGTCCAAGTGACTAGATGCAATAACGCAGTATGCAATCATGAGAAGATTTGATCTTATTCACTGATCTTTAGATCGGTGACCCCACATCTCATGCAATGGTGACAGGTTCTGGTCACCATCACAGCAGCCAAACATGGTCAGAAGCCACTTCCTGCGTTCAATTCCTAAAACTAAACATTTGAAAAGCGAAAAAAAAAAAAAAAAAATCGACATCTGTGCATCAACTTTGGACCAAATGCCTGAAGTTTGTGGTGACTTTTCACGGAAGTTGCTTTTCTCTGCTTCCACCATTTTACGACGACCACACATGCCCTTATAATGTAAATATTGCTTTATTTAAAATGCTATTAGTGTTTCTTTCACCATACAACGGTGGAAAGGTCGACATGGTAAGGGAGAATAATAACATGAAATTTGTTCAACTGCAATACCTGGTTCTCTGCGGAACTCTTATTGCAATATTCTCCTCTGAGAATCAAGTATTAATTTGATCAATGATTGCTCCAACACATGAAGCCTGTTACCAGAACTGTTCCCAATATATTCTTCCTTTTGCCACTGCTGAGCATGCTACTTATCCTGGACAACAACATATTGCAAATTAGGAAATGTGATAAGAGTACATGCAGAACCACAAGAACATGGATCACTAGAATACCTGCCTATTGTAAGTAATAATAAGCACAGATTCTTTCACTATGTTTTGTAAATTGAAATCTTATCTTCACTTAATAGAAGGACCAGTATAATAGGAAAAGCAATGCAAGTGCCACATGTCCATATATTAGGATATGTAGAAATTTCAACTCCACAGGCAGAAAATGTTTAGAGCCACCTCCTCGGTAAGTAGGTTTTAGAGTCAAGGAGAACATAGAGGATCCCACATTTTGGTGTGCCCGTGCATTAAGTCATCGCATTTTTGAGAAGGACAATTACCTTCTGTAGTGGTTGATGGCAATGATAGTAAAAACAGTAGTGCTTTGATCATATATTTGTATTATCAGGGTTAAATAGCAACAGCCACAACATTTATGGACTTCATGTAGGAAGAGGTTATGATACCAAAAATTAACAGCATCTGTACTCAATACATGGAGCGTACCAAGTGTTGGTACACATAACTGACATCCGTACAAGTTGTACCAACATTGTACCAATATGGTCCATGTACAGGATTTGGTACATAGATTGTGAACCTTGATGATATCCTCTTCTAGACAACATAGCTTAGTGTTTAGTCAAGGAATAGTTATAAGTTTATGCCATTTTACCTATCAGAAATTTCTGCAGGTTATATTGCAGACTGACTATGCAATATATAAACATTAAAATGAATTATAGACTACGTGTCAATATTTGTATAATTGTTGCCTCATAAATGTACCTTTAAAATATATAATAATGCTTCTATGAATTTGCTCCTTTTTCCATGATTTTATGTTGCAGAATCGAGAAATGAAAGATTATAGTTCATGTGGATTGAAAATTTAGCTCATAACAAATTTATGTGGTGCATGTACCATTTAAACTCTGAAGCCAGTATAATTGTATCATAATTTATGATCTTGTGAAATTCTCTCTCCCTGGTGAAAGTAGGGAGACGGGGTGGGGAATATTTCTTGGCCATGGGTTCAGCTGTAATTTTCCCTTTTCAGTCAGTGTATACTGAATTCTAAATAAACTGGACACAGGCCTCTCATAGAATACTGGTCATTAAGGTCCAGATGATTTATGATGCACAATGGTATGGCAAAGATAATGGAAGTACATGCAAAAGTTGCCTTCTAGTTAATGATTGATTATCCAATGTCCAACACCTTCCTCTTTATCACTTCTGTCTGCTACTTTCTTCATTCTAACCCATGAGCATTAACCTGTCATTCCAAAACCACTCCAAATCAAAATGCTAGTCTACAAAATACATTTTCACCCACCCCAGATTCCAGTTTCAATGGCATTCCAAACTTGACCTAGACCAAGTTTGTTTAAGGTATTTCATGATCAGGTGATTTTGGGTTAAGAAGCTTGTGCTTTTTCTCAGGTTAGTTTTTAGGCAAATTCTACTATGCCTTTGGCTGTACGATGGTAGTACCGTAAATAATAGGAAGTCTAAGAGAATAAGGGCATTGGGTAAAGGTTTAAAAAGACCATTGAATGGTGGCCTTGAACGAGTGAGATTGAACTCCAGTTTCCAAAAAAAAAAACATTAAAAAAGTACAATAGCTGAAACTAGGGTTATCATGTGACTAATGAAACTTGGTTTGGATTGGCCTAAAACCTGACTGGCCT